>CM067493.1:13821460-13892938 GCA_034552555.1 Semaprochilodus insignis | reverse complement strand
TCTGCTCCTCTACTCCTGTAATAGACCCTGCTCTCTGCTCCTCTACTCCTGTAATAGACCCTGCTCTCTGCTCCTCTACTCCTGTAATAGACCCTGCTCTCTGCTCCTCTACTCCTGTAATAGTAAATTGTTCTTATTTGACTGTTAAGTGTTGGTTGGATATAAGCAGGGTGGGAGGGAGGTTACTTAAAGAATATATAATAAGTATTCATGTACAGATTACAGATTACCTTTTAACTGATTATCTGTAACCTAAACTAAAGGATTACTCAGATAAAGTAGCATAATAGGATTACTTTTCTTTTGGAACCCCTCAATGAACCATAAACTTCCACAAAAGAGAAAAAAAAACTCATGATAAAATCTTACTTACAAAATTAGCTGATAGAGACAAAGTACCTAAAGAGTTGTCCATGTTTAATCTAAAATGACCAAAAAGTGTTCAAGTGCACCAGCGTTAACTTAGTGTTAACTGTGTATTACTAGAAATCACAGTGTTGCTAGCAGAGATTAACATTTTTAGTGTTTTTACAAGTTTCTGAATTATCTTTTGTGCACTCAGTATTGATCATAAGTAGTCTGACAGTTGTGACTAATAATCATATTTTTCTGAGCTTTGTAAAGTCCATACAATAAAAAGATAATGTACCAGGAGACCAATAGGACATTATTAAATATGTAATTTTATATGTAAAATTACAGTAAATCTCTATCTCTCCCTCCCTCTCTCTCTCTCTCTCTCTCTCTCTCTCTCTCTCTCTCTCTCTCGCTATCCTCCCCCTCCCTCTCCCTCCATCCTTCTCTCTCCCCCTCCCCCTCTCTCTCTGTCTCCCTCTCTCTCTATCTCTTTCCCTCCCTCTCTCTCCCCCCTCTCCTCTTCCTGTTGGACTGGTTTCCTGTCTGATGGGCTAATGTGGGCCAGCTGGCTGTTTTCCCTCTTGGGGCTTGATGAACTGCATTCACGTGCTCAGAACAGAGGACAATACAAGGGCAGTGTGTGTGCGTGTGTGTGTGTTTGAGGTCATAACCTCAACCTCAGAGGCTTTAACAGAGATCTCATTTGTTTTGAGCAGGGTGAGGAGTGTATGTCCCTGTGTAACCCTGTGTCTGTGCCACCCTGCCCTGCTAACATGACTAGTGCCTCACTCAGGCATGCAGACATGCATCAGGGCTTGATGGCAGCTGTGTAAATGGGATTCTGAGTTGAATGTTGATAAGGTTATTTTGGGTGTCCATCACAAACCACTGCTGTCAAAAGCACACTGTGGCTAGTATTGTAAAAATGTACTAGGGATGTGCATTCCAACTGATTTTGCTAGAAGTGTTAACTGCAGACAGTGTTGGCAGAGTTACTTTAAAATTGTATTCACTTACAGTTTACTGATTATCTGCTAAAGATGTAACTATAACCCAATCCAGCAATACTTTTTAAAATAATAATTTAATGTAAAACAATCCAGTACAGTGGATCAAAGCACAGGTAGGTAGAAACCACACTGCTCTCTGGACTTTTCCATAATTGCCTCATTTTTGAAAATCAGTTCAAAATCATGCCAATGTCAAAAGTTAGATAGAAATAGATAGAAATCTTCTTTTCCTGAAAAAAATCCGGAAAAATCTGTTGCTACATAGGAGGAGAAGAAGAAGTAAATATATAACAAAAGGGATAAAGGTGTCCCTGTAAAGAGAAGTGCTTGGTTATGTAATTGTTGACTGTAGTATGTTTTAATCTCTGAACTTTACTGATAGTGTGTGAGTTCCCTGTGGCATTTTGACATTATAAGATTCATCGAAGAGAAATTAGGGTGTTAGTGCAGTGTTTTGGTTAGCCTCAGTTGCTTCTCTAGTGCATAGAGGAATATTAGCTGATGAATTACATCACATTTTCCTTTCTTTATTTCCTTATGTCTTACTGTTTTACTGTACGAGACGTTGTTTGTGTACTTTGGCAGGAATTCTGTTTTCGTTCAGACCCTTTTGGCCCAGGATATTTGGAGAGGTTAAGGATGTTAAAGGGGCAACATGAATTTGAATGAAATGCATTTTATTTAATTTTTTTAACCCTTGATGGTGACTGGAGAAACTCATCACACAGACACAAACACTATATGCATTACCTAAACTTTTCGTAAACAGACAGTGATCTTCAACATCGTCATACTCCCGTGGTTTTGGCCTGATTAAAAATTTTTTCCATAACTTTATCCAGAGCATATCTGTGTTTGCGTATGCACGTGGTGCACTCTGCATTCTTTTGTAAACACGTGTGTGTGTGTGTGTGTGTGTGTGTCTCTGTGTCCATGTGTCCGTGTTTGCTTCTAGGAGCTGGCATGCAGCTAGTAGCTTAGTGCTGTGGAATCGCTTTAAATGCAAACAGCGTAAGCAGATGTGCAAATGAGTAAGAATATGTTGCTGTGACAGACAGCAGTAAAAATGGCTACAGGGCGTGAACACAGTAGTTCATGACTATCAAAAGTCATGCTTGCTCGTGTTGTTTGAATATGTGAGTCCACATGAGCGTCTCCGTTTTCTTCCCTTAGAGTCCTTTGTGCCCCCACCTACGTTCTGTTGTTTCCTTTGCCTGACAGCCACCAAACTGCATATTCTCACTCAGGGCATGTACCCAACCTCTAATCCACAGCCATGCCGACCCGCACTCCTCTATGTGTTATTTATTTATCCAGTGTTGTTCCCATACACTACAATTCATTTTCAACAGCACCTTGCGACCTCTTGGCAACTACCACTCAGTAAACATCCCTCATACCATACCAACCGCCAAACAACAGCTTAGCCACCATTCTCAAATTGCTCAAGCTGTGGAATCATTCAGCATTTTCTTCAGGAAATGCAATTTTCTAGTTGTGTATTGTAATTATTTTGCTATGGTAACATTTAAATCCATAATCTTAAAGTGGATGAGAGGCTTCTGTATTTGTTTTTTGTATTGCTTATTTTGTGGGTGTAGTCAGTAGTATAAAACAAAATCATGGCGTAATATGGCGTCTTTAAATGGAACATGGGATGATTGCAGCATTTTTTCATGCCAGTGTGCAGTTAAAATAAGTACATCCACCTTTGTACTGGATTGCCATCTGCACAAATGATTAATGATATTATTATTATTATTTTCTAGTTTTATTCTTATTATTGATCTTAGAGTTGGTATTGATGATGCTTTTCATTTGCTAACCACATATTTTTAACCACAAGCTTTTTTTCAGGCTGTTAATCTAATATGCTCAAATTTACTTGCACTCCTACCAGACAGGAGTTTGATCATACAGAGAGACCAAAGATTAAACAATGATGAATGAAACTGCCAGAGTTTTCCACTAATTATTGAAAACTAATTATTGCATACTAGTGTACTTTTTGTTAAACGTAAATAGCATTTTTTGTGCAACATCGATAGTAAGAGACATGCATGCATAATTGTGCAAAGCAGCTTTTAAATACAGTCATAAAATTAGTCAAGAAACTGCACAATAATAGTAATAGTTAGGAAATGACTGATTGTTGATTGTGTATTTGGTGCAAAAATTCGGCAGATTCCAGTCTTGTCTGACTGGATTGTGCACCCCAATATATCATGTGATTTGTTCGTCTACAGGTAGGTCTGGGAAGTGGGCAGTAATGGCAGCAATGTTATGTATTTGTTCATATTTGCAGGCATATGCAGTAGGAGGATATGATGGTCAGTCTTGTCTCAGTAATGTGGAAGTGTACGACTCCTTCTCCAACCGCTGGACAGAAGTGGCCCCTCTGAAGGAGGCCGTAAGCTCTCCAGCTGTGGCTAGCTGTGCAGGGAGACTCTTTGTCATCGGGGGAGAGCCAGACGAGAACAGCTGCTCAGACAAGGTAGGACAAAGTTACCCAGTTGTTAAATTGCTTAAATTGCCTGTGGTTGATTGCTTTGTGGACATCTCACTGAAATGCAAGTTCAGCTGTCCAGAGTTAAAGTA
Source organism: Semaprochilodus insignis (assembly GCA_034552555.1). Taxonomy (NCBI): domain Eukaryota; kingdom Metazoa; phylum Chordata; class Actinopteri; order Characiformes; family Prochilodontidae; genus Semaprochilodus; species Semaprochilodus insignis. The sequence continues at coordinate 13,888,973 of CM067493.1, read as the reverse complement.
AATGCAGCATTGAGGCCGGCCTGCTGGAGTGGTCATGCTACAGCTGATGCTGATTGAAATTCACTGTGATTTTCCTGAGATCATAACAATAGATGTAACTTAAGGCAAATGATCATGGGGGGGGAAATAGCTTTGAGGCTGATGTAAGCCCTTATTGTGTCATTCCGACTTAAAGTTGGGCTTTGATGCAGTTGTGCTTTGACTCTGATAGCTTCGCGTTTTGACCCATATGGGTAAAATATGCTCTAATAATGTTAAAAGGCCCCTATGATGAAATAATGAATTGACTTCCCTTGTAGTATGACTTCCCCTGCTTCCTTAATTGGGGACTGTAGGCGTTTGATTGTACCGGCCAGAAAGTCTTTGCTCAATAATAAAAACAAATGTACCTGTAACCCTTTTTACCATTCGGTCTTCACTGGCTGAACTGTCACTGTGCCAAAGGTAATGATATGACCAATATTTTAAAATACAAATCTGAATTCATATGATGCAGTCCAAACCCAGCTACCTTCTGTATTTGTATATTGTTTGGCAGCTGTTAAAGTTTAAAACACATAAATAGGTCTCCACTCCATGCAATCCACATTGGGGAACAAAAACAAATTATTTTGAATTGAATTTTTGTGGTAGTACAGAACGTTTGAAGATTATTAAAATAAGAAAAAGAGGAAAAAATGGGGAAACATGACACTGTAGACACCCATACCCAGAGAGACATTCCAATCATGTTTCGGAGGAACCAAATATAGTGTTATGAGTTTTTCCTCAGGGCAGGAAGAAATACGAAATTTGAACACTGTATAATTGCTGTGAGCCTTGGAGTTAAAGACTTCCTCAGCGCCTGGCATAAGTCCATTTGGACAGTAACAACAAACAGTGTCACTTGTCGTTCAAATTAACCACAACATATGAGTGCTGTGGTGCGTGCATCACGTCTCCCTGTATTGCGTTGATCATTTGTTTAGGTCTGAATTAGTATAATTACAGACTGTAATTAACATAGTAACATCTATCAGATGATGATTTCTACTGTTACACACACACAAACAAAATAACATGTAGAGTAAAGTAAAAAGGAACATTTTACCATATGCATGGAAAAATATGAGCTATGCTTTACTTCCAACCCAAACGCCTACCCTCTTCACATGGTTGAAATATAAGAAATTAAGGTTTCTTAGAAGTTCTGGGCTTAATAAAAAACTTTTACATTATGCAGCGATTCTTTAATTTAAAAAAAAAAAAGGTTTTCACATCTCGTTTCCTAAGTAAGCCAAGGGAACTTAACCAAAGAGTCAAGCAATATATACACTTTCTCTTAAGAGTGTAAAAATACAAGCAAGAAAAACGTATTTTCCTGATCCTAACGTACATGCTAATAGAGCACTAGCATTATAGCTTCCATGCTGGCTCAGGTTACCTAAACTTACATGGCAGTGTAAGTGGAAAGACTGGAAAAATTCCAACTGAAATCAAATACAACTCGGCCTTAAATGCAAATACTTACAATTGTGTTATTTCAACTGTTCAAGCAAAAACACCTTTATAAATGTTGGCTCATTTGTGCTCATCTACAAAGATTAAAATCCAGCCTGCCTGGTTTTATAAAACAAGAAAACGCTATATAATAATAGAAATGTTCAGTAAATAATATAATTTATCATGAGTAGTATTCACAATAAGCAATTCTTCTGCTAAGGAGTGTACTCTGTTAGTAGTAGGTTAATGTTGTCAAGCCACGTAAGATTATTGCATTACCAGCAAAACAACCTTCAGTAATGCGGAATTAGATTATGTTGCGTGTGTGTGGAGTATCTTACTTTAATCATGTCTCAGCCAGAACATTAATCAGAACTGTTTGTTTTAGAAGTCAAATTAAACCATACTGTTGCTGTCGGTTGTTATAACAGCATCTTCTAAGGTTTAACCTCTGCCACCAGGCTGGCTTGCATACACAGCTGCGGTTACACAAGCTTTTATCCTTTTTGCCTTTCCTCTGAATGAAGCGACCTACACACATTCAGCCAAGTGGAACATCACTGCTCCGTTTAACATTGGCGTGCTATTCAAACAGACCCCCGTTTGTCTGAAACTCGCTTTATCAGCTCAGGCTGTCGTTAGTATTCTTTTATCCTCTATAGTTCAGTGGAACAGGCAGACGGCGAGCAGGTAGCTTTCATTTCAGCAAATTTATTTTTAGAAGGTTCAGCGTAAGCAAAATGGCATTTAGGTCTGTTAGAACAGATGACCTGGAACTGTTAGACCTGGATGTGTCCGGTTTTTAAATGTTAGAGCGCTGGTCAGGGTCAGTGTGTAATCATTCTCAGGAGAGAAAAGCCTACTGTTAAAACATCAGCACAATAATATTACTAGTGCAAATAATGAATCAAATAAGCTTCCAAACAATCAGTATATACAATCATGTGCCCCTGGTCAAATGACACAGCCTGCTGATTTTCTAAGTGAAAATAAGTTAGTAAGTTAACGCGTCCTCTACAGAGAACATACTACGGCACAATTGCTGTTTATTCATTATAAATGTGTCATATACACAAGTTATGGCTATTAAAATTTTTGTATACCACCGTGTGCCGTATATTCAGTCTACAGTTATTGTAGCCTCTCGCTCTCATTTACACTCGCTCTCACAGCTGGACTGTATAACTCTTGTTACAGTAGAGGGTCTGAAGGGAACTCCCCACTTTGCTAGTTCACTGCTCATCGATTTATTAATTTAACTCTCACACAAACACTGTCAAAGGAAATCTGCCAAAAGTATTGCCAAATTTAAGAGCCATTTAAAAGCTTTATTTGAACAAGCAGGCTGAAATCGTGGATTCTATCATAGCAATATACCGCACACGAGAAGCTGAGCTTCAGCATGGAACTACAGATGGTTCAGAGTGTCAAACTAAAGAAAATGTGCCGTTATTCTTAGTCATGCTTGCACATCATTAACATGTTAACTATGACAGCCCTAAATAAAAGCTATAATTAATATAGTATTTCATATTGTGGCTCAGAGTGGTGCCTAACGCAAAAACTATATATGTAAGGTTATAAAATTATATATCAGCACTCTTAATCTAAATAATAATAATAATAATAATAATAATAATAATAATAATAATAATAATAATAATAATAATAATTTAAGTAATTATTCAATTATTAATAGTAATTCTAGTAGTAATACTACTATAACGCTATTACTAGTACCACCTCTACTACTACTATTATTAATAATAATATTAAATACTCTGTATAAATTCTTTACCATGTTAGTATGGTCCATATTATAGCACAGGAAAGTACACAGAAGTCAAGTCACTGTAGATTAAACACACACAAAAACCCCATACAGTCGCTTGTTTGCTGAAAATTGGCTTTATTGCTCTGAGGCAGTTGGAACATCTGCCCCTTTGAACAATCTCAGTCCCACTGGTTTGTAGAAAGAGCAGATAAGCTGTCTCTGTAACTGGAGCTGTACACAAACTAAAGTGGCTAGTGGGTAACGGAAACTGGCATATGGAGACTGTGTGTGTGTGTGTGTGTGTGTGTGTGTGTGTGTGTGTGTGTGTGTGTGTGTGTGTGTGTGAGTGAGTGATTGATAACTTGGATGGCAGATGGGAATCCTTTTTTTTTGTCTCTTACAGGTATCAAATAACACCTCACACAACACACTCAGTCTCCAATAATGTCTCCCATACTGACTCTCCTGTTTCACCGCTGATCTAATTTCTGCATTCTTTACCAGCCATCTGCTGCAGAAAGGAAGAGAAAGCGCAACAGAGAGAAAGAGTAAGGGTGAACGGGAGAAAGGGGGAGAGAGGGGGGGGTTTGGTCAACTTTTCAAACGGTTGAAATACTTATATTTTCAAATTATATGAAAACAAATACATTATATAAATACATTATGTTCACTTGATGTTCATCTGCAAAAGTGTGAAGATTTGAGCTCGTAGCACAGTTTACTCTTCACAGTAGCACAGTGAAGTGTCTAGGTCAGTGGTCACCATCCCTGCTCCAGGAGATCTATCTTCCAGCAGACGTTAGCTCCAACCTTTATCCACCCCACCTGACCCATATAATTTTTCCCTTTAGAAGACCTTAATTAGCTGTAGGAGGTTTGTTACATTTGGGCTGGAGGTGAAATCTTGTGATCACTGGTCTAGAAACGTATATGTAATGAGGCCTCATTCACACAAATATAGGTATTTCTGAAACTGCATATTTCCCCATCCACACCAAACAATCTGCACCCACAGCACTCCTCGGTTCACATAAACCAAAAAATAAATAAACCACCCCAAGAGATTTATAGTACACTGTAACAGTAAATGTTTCTAAATGATCCTTTAGATTTTCTGAAGCTACTGTAGTCTTTAAAACAGTTCTTCACAATCATACATCTCATTTACAGTAATGTTTTTAGCGGCAGTGCACTGAAAAGTTCCTTAGTTTCTTAGGGGGTTTCTGGGGAATCACTCCAAAGAACATAGGTTGGTTCCATTTAGAACCTTTTATTTTTTAAGACTGTGTGTCTTAAACTTGGATGTCAAGCAACTTGATAGGAATGTAATGAGCTTATCTACTGCGTGAAATATGAAGCATAAACTTGTATGTGTAGTTGTACAAGTAGAACAAGTGTTAGTAGAACTAGTGCTAGAAAAACAAGCTTTTGTTTCCATAGCAACATCATCTATGAATTCTGACGAATATTTGTAGGGATTCACACTGAAGAATGAGTCACCTGCATTACCTGCTTTCTTTGTGGCTGTAATAAACTTGTGGAGAAATGTGCTTATGCAGTAGCCTGAACAAGCTGAAAAAGCCTAATTCTACAAGCTATTTTTGCTGTTTTGTGTTAATTTCACCACAGACTTCAAGTATGTTTTGAAATATAAATTAGGATTTATATGCCTCTTGCCCATTTTCTTCCCACACTATTTTGACATAACCATTGTAAACAAAAAGACTTGTTGGAAGTAGTCAAACTACGTTTAAACGTTTGTACGTTTGCTTGAGAAAAGCGCAACAGTTGCTTGAGAAAGACGCATATGAAGGAGACTTCATAATGGGACGGCCTAGTCATGGCTTTGTGACGCAATTGGTCTTCAAATGCAGCCTTTGAAGGATGCAGCCCCCCGATTGAGACACAGCTAAGGTTTCTGGCGCTCTTGAGTAATTGTATTTGCTGGTACACTATCAGTCACAAAATTGACCAAAACAGTTGCTTAACAGTTCAGATTTGTCTGTAAACTTTGTATTTGCCAGACGTGTTCTGCAGAGGTCACATAGAGAGATTTGTTGTTTGTACACAGCTGATAAAAATGTTTTTATGATGTATTAATTTAAATTCAGCTTAAAAGCTGAATAAAATACTGATGATGAGGAGGGAGAAAGGGGACGCAGTGAGTATATGTAAGTGAGACAGAAGGGTAAGAAAGGGGATGAGAGAAAAGAGATGGAGCATAATGGAGCAGTCCTAAATGAAGAAGCGTGACGTATTGAGGGGGGGATGGGCATTTTCCACTGAAGAGATAGCATTTTGTTTACAGCACAGAGATCAAATCTGTAGAATGTTAGGGATTTTTCTTCAGAACATTCCTGCGTCTCTTATGTAAGGGCATTGTCCGTCGCCCCAGTTTTGTTTATCATTGTAATGTCTGTCAAGGGATATGTTTTTCAAGACCAGTCTTTGTGTCCGTTTAGCTGTTTCTAATGAATATAATATGATATCTTCAAATTCTGATGTGTGTCTGTGTGTGTATTCAGTGTCTTCTCATTTGACACTTCATTTTCCCACTCAGTTCCCACACTAGTTTATAGTAACTTTGACGGGGTCGTTCCTTCCACAGCCAGGATCATATTCTGTTTAATCTTTTCTCTTTTTGTGCCCTCGGGGCGTCTTCACTCTGCGCAGGCAGTCCTTTAAGAAGCTGGTATGTTCTTCTAAAGAACTGCGTTTCTCTGGAAAAAAATATAGCAGCTCAGCATTGCTAATAAATTATATGTTCGCGAGGCTCAGAGCAGAAGCTCCTCCCACACCTACACTGACCCTCTGAACTTTACTGCTGCACCGAGGCCATAGCTGACTGCATTTTGTTGGTTCCATTCTGATTGGCACTCTGCATATCCATGTGTTATGTGCATTTTTTATCAGTCAGACAGGGAAAAAAACCTATTGAAAGTACCTATTGACATTTATATTTTATGCAAAAATGAACGGTCCAACAGAAATGATCACAAAATTACTTGGAAAAAGGTTTGGTTCCATTGACTTACATTTAAAAAAAAGAAAAGAAAAGAAAAAAAAGAATGTTTTTTTTCTTTCCTAGTAAAATTATCGCACTTGCACTTCCTCAACACAAAGCTGAATAAACACGTAAATAAGGCAAGTAAAAAAAAAAAAAAAAAAAAAACCTTTGAATTCAATGAAATAGAATTCGAGGCCTCTCCTCTGTGACCAACCAATGCATTCCATAGCCGAGGAGCAGTTAAGTTTTTGGGAAGCCTGCTGCAAGACAACAAAATGCACCACACTGCCTGACAATAGCTGCACTTCAAAAGCTGGGTCTCTGAAACCTATGAAGGCTCCTTGTTTGTATTATATAATGCAAAATGGAACGGTGTAGCGTCGCCAAAGTAGGAAATTTTGAAGGTGAAAATACTGATGTGAATGGTGTAAATTCATAGGCAAAAAATGAATTACTTTGTAATTAATCTTTACCGAGCACACTAAAAACTCACTGGAAACTAAAGAAATAGTGTACTTCATAATTTGCTATACATTTTATTGGCCATTTTGAAACAACAACTTGAACTGTCATTGGATGACTGTGCAAAGGATTATGAGCGACAGAAGACTGAAGGATACACCAGTAGCGTGCTTGATTATTGTGAGAGTGTGGGTTGCTGTTTTTAGTATTTAAATGATTCTTCTAATGGGACAGCCTGTAATGGCATAGCGTTCTACAAATGCAGCCCAGTTTAGGGAACGCAGCTGATCTCCAACTTCAACAAATTAAATTCCTAATACAATCTCCTATTTAGAAACACAAATGTTTATTAGATTAAGTTTAGAATCCAAACATCCAAACTAATCTGTCCCGTCTCTGTGTCTCTGGTGCAGTGTTCTGGCCCATACATGATGTTTTTGTGTCTTGCTGTGTCTTACAGGTCCAGTGTTATGATCCAGAGACAGACAGCTGGCTGCTAAGAGCCAACATTCCTGTCGCCAAGCGCAACATCACGGCTGTCTCACTGAGCAACCTGGTGTATGTGTGTGGAGGCTTGACCAAGAACATCTACTGCTATGACCCAGCGCAGGACTTCTGGATGCCTGTGGTCAACACCTTCAGCAGACAGGTACCTGTCTGAGCGTTCTTATCAATGTCCCTAGAACATATATAGGGCTGTTCATCCAATCAGCTGTAGCGTTCTTGATCAACTAAGGTTCTGTCAGTACAAATAAACAGAAATAAATCTATTTATTTATCTATTTATTTTAAGGTCATTGTGGTCATTTCTAGCTAAAACTGTTGATATGTCTGCAGATGAAAGTTTGGATTATGTATGTAGTCTCCATATAACAGTATTCTAATTTAACTGAAGAAATGTTTGCTGTGTAATGTAGGTGCATGGCTACTGAATAGCAGAGCTGAAGCAACATGGCAAACAAAAGACAAAAAGTTCCACGTGCGTGGCCACTTGGAAATGTGTAAAGATGATCTAAAACTGGAGTGTAAACTTGTTCCTTCTTATCACAGCACAATAAAAAGTGGAACACTTTCTAGTTTTTATTGTTAGGTCACCAAAAATCTCCTACACAAACTAAGGCTCGCAAGTTATTAGCGCCCCCTTACTGAGAACATGTTGGGCAGTTGGTAAAAATAATAACCACATTGTGCAATGGCAAGAACCCTCACATCCCACAATGCCACCAGGCTCAAACAGAGCTGCATGCGCTGCTGTGCGTTAGAGATAGGAGCTAGTGTCAAAACTCATTAACTCATTAACCCGAAACTCATTAAAGCCTCATTGATGCAAGCTTAGAGAATAGAGAACATCTGTGGGGTACTTTTAAAAATGTAAATATGTGAAATATTACCATGCTAGATTGTACTGTGTCATCATGACGGATGTATGTGTGTGCGTTTAGGAATGCTGCGGTATGTCGGTGTGTAACGGAAAGATCTTCATCTTGGGTGGACGAGGAGAGAACGGCGAAGCCTCTGACAGTATCCTGTGTTATGACCCTGCCTCCGGCATCATCACGGGCGTGGCTGCCATGCCCCGCCCCATCTCCTACCATGGTTGCATCACCATACATCGCTTCAACGAGAAACTGCATCGGACCTGAGATCAGAACTACATACACAAGCACACACGTGGCTGGACACCATGGGACCACTGAAACACTGACCTCCACTATTCCAGCTGATTTGACCACTTTTTACGAGTTTAGATTGCCATGTGCCGGTCAAGGCGATCTAACAGCTTTTTCACATCATGCTGGAACTTTCTGTTTTTCTAGTCTCTCTCTCTTTGTCTCTCTTTCTCTCTCTGTAATTCAGATCTGCAGCATACTTAGGAAAATATGGTTACCTGTCAGCCTGCAGGGGCACTGGATGCATTCTTGTCACTCCACACAACATAGCACACTTGGCTTGTAACACTTCCATGGAATCAGAACCTTCCACTGCATTAACTAAAAACAGCAGCGGCGTCAGCAACAGGCACAGATCAGCCGGCCTTTAATCAAACCGTTCAGCAGTGAGGCCGTGCACGCTCCTGCAGTTTTGACCTTTTTTTTTTTTTTTTGCATGTTTATTTTGAGGCGTGTTTAGAGTGATATCTGATTACTCACTGTTTGCCTGTTGTTTTACATTTTGGTATTTTTGCCACATTTTTTTCATATAGTTAATTCTTTCTTATAATCATTAATTGTGTGAAATGTTTTTGTTTGATCTTTAATTCCTTTAAATTATATTTGTAATGTGCTCTTTGTTTCGTTTTATATTTTACTTTATGAGTGATGTATTCTGCAGTATATAATAGCAGTATATAGCATTTAGCCTTTAGCCTGTAGATAAAGGTATCTTACTTTTGACTTTTGACTTTGCAGTCAAAACATGTGATTAAAAGTTTGTTGTTTTAGCAGATGGACTCCGAATAAACAGCACAAAGCATTTCCTTTCTTGGACTGGACATATAGAGCTGTGCTTGTGACCACATCTAAACTGATGGACAGTTGTGAAACTGGTCAGTAAGGATTTTAGAGCCTCTGCTGATCTCTCCAAGAACTTTATTGCTGTGAATCATTTTCTTTGTTTTACTTTTATTTAAGTGTGACTTTGTGCATTATAGCATGCATAACCGTTGTGCCTTTCTGCAGAGCCCCAGGCATGCACTTAATGTAATGTTATTAAGTATGTTACCGTTAGTGCTATGATATCTCATTGTAAATAGATTTTTATTATGTGTTAGTAGTCTATTTTAATCGTTTTCTATGTTGTAAATGGAAGTTCAGTCACATGTGCTTCACCTAAGTTTAGGTGGTGTAAAATGCTTGTTAAGGCAACACTGCTTATCAAGAATGCAGTTTTGGTTTTTTACTTCCTCATCCTACCGAACCTTAAATATAATCATTCTAATAATTCATGACTACAGCTTCAGTGAGGACGTTTTAAAGTATTTTTTCATTTTCTGTTTATTTTTGTTTATTTCAAGTTTAGATGGTTGAGGACAGAACACCTGAAGATGCTTAACCTTCCAGACGAGTTTATTAGAGTTTAAAGCTTCATTTTAAAGGAATACTCCACCTTTTGTTAAGCCTGCCACATCTACAACATACAGTCGGTTACCACAGACAATAATTTCAGCATGTTTCCTGGAAAAAAGAGTGAAAGACCAGCTCGAGAGGAGTTTAAATGTAAATATGAACAAATCTTCAGGAGTTTTAGGTAAGAGACAATGGCCCCAAACTTCAGTAATGACAATAATTACATGACAGCTCAGTCTTAAAGATGATGCTCTACTTCATCAAAAAAACCTGTCGTGCTTTAAAATCAGTATGCGTGAAATCATATCGTTTCATCTGAAAACAGCTTTTGTAGAATGCAGTACTGCCAGATGATTGTCACCAAAAGCCAGCGCCGGTTCGATTTATCTGAAGAGATCAGATAGATTCTAGAATGCTGGCACGTGGTTTCGGATTCGCAAGAACAATTCCCATCCGCCCCCCCAGCATATTTGTGCCCTATCTTTCCCATAGATCTAAATGTGCGTGTCGGAGGTCTCCGTTTCCTTGTTTGAGGCCTGTTATTGGCTCTTTCTCATCAGTTGTTGTTACTGTTAGTGTCATTTCTCATATTGGATGTAATGTTTGTTCATGTGACATGATGTTCTGAACAATAGGTTGTTTGTTTAAATACCCCCATGTGTGAAAATCAGTGTGATGGAATGCTAACTTCTACTAAGCACTGAGTTATGAATAGTATACTAAGGCTGCACAGTATGGACAAAATGCTAGTATTGTGTTTATACAGCTACATGCAAATGTGATTGGAAAGAATGTGGCGTAGTTAAAGATTGGCCTCCAGTGTTTTGACCAAAATATATATGTATATTTTGTTGGATTACATTAATACTTTAATTCATGAAACACTAATCTGGAGCTGTGATTGCATCAGGGCTAAGTGTGGGCAATAGGCGAGGCAAGTTTATTTAAAATAGCAAATTTAATACCAAAAAAAAAAATTCAGAAAAAAATAATTGGTGATATCATTTGAAATATAAAAAACAGATCAGTAAAAGGCAGTCAAATAAACCTATGTATGATGATATTAAAATTAGCGTATTAAAGGTGCAGTACAGTAAAACTAGTTTTCTATGTTTCTGTGCTCAATTATGAGCACTTGAAGAGAGACTGAATGATTTTTTTTTTTTACCTGGATTTAAAAATCAATGTATTTGTAACACATCTAAGATCCTCTGGCAGTTCTTCCGGTATGTATGTAGCATAACTAGCTTCATGAACTACAAGACACACTCACTTTGTGTTCTTTAAACATATAAGTGATTTATGTGATTTATGATTTATAGGCTAGTAGCAGCATGTTAAAAACCTATTCTGTAACTAAATGGAAGCCAGTTCAAAGATTTAAGACATGGAGTGATTTGCTCTCTTCTCTTAGTCCTGGTTACAACTTTAGCAGTAGCTTTCTAAATGAGCTGTAGCAGCTGAATGGACTTTTTGAGAAGTCCAGGGAGGAGACCATTACAGTAGTCAACCTTGCTTGAGATAGAAGTTTGAATGAGTCTTTTTGGGACACCCTATCTTTGATTCTTTGCCTATAGTTCTAAGATAGTAGAAGGCTTGTGAAAGTGAGTCATGAGATGTTACAGTGCTCAGATTTTGAACTTGCCATTTGTTTTGTAGAGCACAGGACTTATTATTAATGCGAAATATTGTCACATTATGTCACAATATGCTTTTCTAGGCATATAGTGCATGCTTAACTGCATGATTAAGAACAAGGAGAGCGTAATTAATCCTTATTCATTTGTGAAAAATTAAATAAAATCATTGTATTCATAGTTTTGATACTATTTTGTCAACCTCACCAAAATAACACAGTGCATGTTGTTTATATTGTCTCCCCCGACCCTGAATAGGGATACTCACAGCAAAGAAACATTGTGATTGCTTAGGGTGCCCATTTGCATATTGCAACCTTCTGTAGTGTCAGCATTGCCATTATTGCACTAATGAATAATAAGCAATATAACATACAGCCCTAAAGTGTTAGATGTTGGATCAAGTTCTGTAACACAGCTAGTACCACCTATACATGGGTCCAACAAAATGCATTCAATTGCTACTTCCATGCCTCCACAAACACATGTACAACTATAACTGACTGTATAAAGTACAGTAACTGACTACGGGTTCAGTGCAGCATATTACGTCGAAGCAATGTAATACCTCAGCCTTAATGAGTGGGTTGTGAGTAAGTGTCCATATGTAACTGTTTGAATGGCATGTGCTTTTTAATAAATATGGAGTTAGTGTGTGAGAAAATCAGCTATTGTATTGTATTTTCATTTATTCAGCGATGCATTTCTGTACATTGCTTGCAGACCTGTTAGTGAAGCCTCAATAAAGTTTTTTCTTTTTTGACTAACGTTTATGGCCATTTGAATACCCATGCGAGGTAGGCTGTTAACCCTGGGGCCAAGCAAATGACAGCGTGGCAGAAATATGTTACATAGCTGGTGAACTGTCATTGCATCAACGTGAATGGAATCAGTCTGTTCTGTAGAAATGCATGACATGGATTCCACAGTGGCATATAGCATAGCATGGCCACAGGAATTCAACAGATGATGGTAATTACAGTGGTGTTTTTTTGTTGAATGCCAGGACGGTACTGTAAACAGTGTTGAAGCTCAACAGATCAGTTTTACACACAGTCACCAAAACAGCTGGTTAATTGGTCAGCTGAAACTGAATTGGTCAGTTTTGGTACACAAAACCACTCAAATGTTCTGAACAATAGAACATTCATTTCAGTCAGTGCTGTATAAAAGAAGACACACATGTTTCCTTTGAACTGCACCAGTAGTTTTCCATCCACAACATAAGAAGCTTGACGAAAACTGAGTGACACCCTGTGGAGCTGTGTTCCTTAGAAGGTAAAGCAGACATGTGAAACACGCCTTAATGGTGTTGGGGGTGGGTGTCTACTGAAACCCAGCGACAGCACCAGCTGTGTGCAGGTTACCAGGTAAAAATCTACATCTAAAACATGTAGTAATGCTGTAGGACATGACGCGGGTGGGTTACAACAGCAGAAAGAGGAGCCGGTGGCTGTACATGTCATGACTTCATTTCCAGATGAGTGCAGTTCATTACATTGTTCATGTTTCAGGAGATATCGCAGGTGAGGGGTTGCTGTGGCATCCTAGCTGGTTGCTAGGGTGATGCTAGGAGGTTACTAAGGTATCCCAGGTGGTGGCAAAGGAAACAATAGGATTTGTGTGAGACCAAAAATAAATGGGATTCTATGGGAGGAATAAGGGATGAACAAATGATACATAGTGAAGTGCGGGTAAGTGTGTCTGTTTTGAGAGTTTTGGGATCTGCTCTGAGTGAGTACATGCAGTTTGATTGTTGTAGGTTAGAGAAAACAATAAGGTTTGAGTAGCAGCAAAAATGAGTGTGACTCATTTGAGACTAACAGACAAGTGTGGGTCAGACCAACACTGAATTCTTGCTTGGTGTCAGCGGTGCCGTACTCTCCACAGTGAGATTTCCATTAACAGACTAGGAACACACCCTTCTGGTGATGTACACTACATGGCCAAAAGTATAGTAATTACTGAGCTCAGGTGTTTCAGCCACTCCCATTACTAACAGGTGCACATAACCATGCAGTCTCCACTGAAACACAAAGGCAGTAGAACGGCTCGTACTGAAGAGCTCGGCGATTTCAAAAGTGGCACTGTTCATCAAGTCCGTTCATGAAATCTCTGCCCCGCTCGATCTGTCCTGCTCAACTGTAAGCGCTGTTAATGTAAAAAGATGTGTTTAGGACCAACAGAAGCTCAGCAATGAGGCACCACAGAACGGGGCTGCTGAAGTTCCAAAGTGTCCTGGAAGCAACATTAGCACAAGAAATGTCCATCAGCAACTTCCTGAAAAGAGTTTCCATTGCTGAGCAGCTGCACACAACCCTAAGATCACTGTGAGCAAAGCCAAGTGTTTGTTGGAATGGTGGAAAACATGCTGGAATAGACTCTGGAATTCAAATAATTGGTGGCCTTGTGTGTGTTGGGTTTTAGGAGTAGGAGTGTGCATAGTTGACAAACATCCACAACCACTATGTTACTGAACTTTACCACATAAACAGCTATTCTTTAACAAGACCTGTATCCAATACCTTCAGATGATCATTTCCAAGACTGACTTCAGGAACTGTTTGTAAATTAGAACAAAAACATACGGGGAGAACCATCACGATCAACAATTCTCAGCAATTCTTCTTTGCTTGCACAAACACATTCACTGAATCAGTCATTCATACTTTTTCAGATTGTATTTATTACATTTATTTCTCAGACGAGCCACAAACAGCATCATCCACCCATACCACCAAAGGTCACCCACCAAGCCAAAATGCCACCTGTAAGCAAAACAGAATTCTGACTGAGGCAGTGCTGGAGAGACGAGGTGTATGAAGCAGTGTTGTGCATAAATGATTCTTTGAAAGTAATAAATACCACACTGAGAGAAATGTGCAGTGCAGTCAAAAGTCCAACACAGTCAAAAGTGTACTACAAGAATGCGTACTGCACTGACTAAAGCTGTGTGTATTTGTGTTTCGCTTGGGCAGAAAACGCTCCATTTCAGTAAAATCCGATTAATTCCTGTCGACCTGTAACCGCTGCCGATGGAATGCTCACGTTGGGGTCTGGCGAATTGGGAGGCACAATGCCACACTCATGTGGAAATGGGTCCTCCAGATTTCGCATGCTCTGTTCCATGGCAATGTTGTGCAGGACGCAGAAGGTCAAACTTTTGTACCACCTGCTGCATCCAAACGCATCCAGCGGCCTTTTAGGATTCCATCAGTGCGCTCAAACTGACTGGGTTTGTGCAAGCACATCATTATAAGCCTGCTCCTGTTGACTTTGGGGGTTCGTCAGCTGGATCATAAGCCATGACGTATATATACATAAACCTACAATATTCAGGTTCTTATGTTTGTGTCCCGATGAGCCAGTGTCTTATAGCACCACTCCCTAAACGTGTGCCAATGGAGCTGCACTGCAGGATGAAACTATCTACCTGGCCAACTCGTCACAACATTCAGGAGATAACAATTCACGTCACGTATCAGCTGCACATTGACTGAATGGTACTTATTCCTACATAAATAATGCAAATGCATTATTAGATGGTGCCTTAATGCGAATGTTTGTACAGTCGTACAGCCCCAGTGACGTTTGGAAAGTGTGTAATGGAATAGAAATTCTGTTTGACTTCCAGCTGTTGTTGAGCACTGTAGGGGAACTTGATGTAGCGAGGCATTAGACGGATTATGCCATCTAAACTTCTGGAATGACGCTGTTCATTGAGGGCTGAGAAATTCCTGATCTGCCAGCAATCTCACACTGGAACGTTCCTGTAGCCAAAAAGCCAAGCACGGCTGTACAGGTATGGGAATAGCGTGACATCTGTCGGACTTCCTCCTCAAAGCTGGCTCTAAAATGTTGCATAAATGCAAAAGAATGGTTCTCTACGAAAGCGAAAGAGACAGTCATTGCTCTCAGCTAATAAATCTGTATGATCTCTAAAGACCTGCTCTCCCTTCAGAGCTCTGTCTGCTAAACCCAGCAACGGCACAAGATCAGCCATGTCGACAGGTGACCATTACAGACCTTAAACTCATTTACAGTGAATCTGTCCACGCTCATTAAATAACTAACTGGCCCAACGTATAACTAAATAACTTAGCAAGCTATCTCTGTGTAGAGGTTGTTGGAAGTAATTCGAAGTCTAAATTACAGGTTGCATTAGGAAACAGAGTGCTTGGTGAGTTTAATTTTGTTTGATTTTATTATTTTTGATGCTTCTATTATCAGTCATTTAATTATTTACTAAATACTTAACGCTGTATGTGCAAATTGGTTCTGCTTGTGTTTCATGAAGGAGGCCCATCGGGTGGAAGGCAGGAAACACCCTGGAAAGGCTACCATTCCATCACAGGACAGCCAAACACATACAATTTAGGCAATTTACCAATTTCCAATTGACCTGACAGCATGTCTGTGGACTGTGGGAAGAAACCAGAGAGCTCCCGGGGAGAACATGCAAACTCCACACAGAAAGGATCCGGACACCCCAGCCAGGAATCTTGTACATGTATGTAGTTATCTATTTTAGAGCACTGAAAATTAGTTATATTATCACTTACTATACTACTATAACTACAGAGACAATACAACTTTCAGCATAGCTTGAACATCTCTTTCTTAGAAAGTGTCTTATTTTGTAGTTTTATATGAGCCAGAAAGAGTGAACTGGACGCTTCAGTGAACGCTTGCACAGTTGTTCATTTTCTTGGGTCCAACTAAGAAATCCAATGTATAGCATTGCACATCTTCTTATTGGTTTGTCATTTAAATTAGTTCTTTTGAATTGATTTCAGGAGATTTAATAGACATTATTAGGTTCATTAATAATACAGAAAGATACATACACACACATCAAAGAGTTATGATTTTTTGTCTTTTGTTATTCTTGGTGTAGAAAGGATGTTTTTTAAATGTCAGGCAGGTTGAATTAAATCGTCCAATCTTCCTAAAGTATCTGGACTAAAGATAATAGATTTAGACTCATCCACTGCCTGTACTCATTAAGAAAACGCGGTTACACTAGCATCAAAAGATCCATAGACTGGGGACCAGGACTAGGACTAAAAGATCCAAAGTTTAGGGATAATAACTAGGATTAAAAGACTCATAATATAGTGTACATGACTACGATTAAAGGATCCACAGTTTAGGGATAATGACTAGGACTAAAAGATTCATAATTTAGTGCTCATGACTATGACTAAAGGATCCACAGTTTAGGTAGGGATAATGACTAGGACTAAAAGATTCATAGTTTAGCGCACATGACTAAGACTATAGGATTCACAGTATAGGCATCATGACTAAGACTAAAAGGTCCACAATCTACAGACCTAGGACTAGGACTAAAAGATCCATAATTTAGGGATCATGACTGTGATTAAATGTCCATAATATAGGGACTTTGACTAGGGCGAACAGATCCAGAATTTCGGGATCACGACTTTGGGTCATGACTATGACTATAATATGCACAGTTTAGGGACCATGACTAGGACTAAAAGTTCCACAACATAGGTACAATGGCTACGACTAAAAGGTCCATAAAGTAGGGACCATGACTAGGACTTAAAGATCCATCTTTTAGGGATCATGACTGGACAATCCGCATTTTGCTCTCAGTCATACTCTAAACCTTCTGGATCTGTATAGAACACATAATTTACTGCACTGCTCTTTTTAATGAGCATCTCCACCTAGAGCAGAGCCAAGCAGGTAACGCCAGGCACAGTGAAAGCTCCCCTGCTCCATACAGAGAGCGGTGTGAAGATAACTCCAGCCCAACTACACTAATTCTGTAGTTCTGAGTAATATGATTTTTAAATCAAACCCTCCACTGCTTTAGCAATTCTTCAAACTTTTATGCATTATAAACATTCTCCCACACTCTGAAGATCACATCCTATGACAGTTAATGCAAATAGCATAAGCAAATCATGTCAGTGGTACAATGACTCATTTGCATCTGGTTTCAACCTATAAGCATATCACTGAGGATCACATCCTAAGTCAAAACATTCTTCAGACTGTCTGTGACTTTAGGCATCATGACTAGGACTACAAGGTCCATAATATACTGACCTAGGACTAGAATATAACCATATAGAATATATAAAGAAAATACATAAACACTGTGAAGTTAGGTAAAGTTACACAACAAAACCATGTGGCACACTCTGACCTTTGTGCTGTGCAAGACACTCAGTAAACTGCTGGTGGATGGTCAGGATCTGCTGGCTGTGAAGTTCCTTCTCTAACTGCAACCTCTATCACACCACTCTCAGGAGCCCAACGGTGGCACCTCTCATTGTGTGCACCTCAAAACAACCTCCATCATCAAACATACGGGCATTGTGACAATAGAAAACAAAATTGGTTCTGATTTACTAAGAAGATTAAAATAAATGCATCAAAGACACAGGATATGTTCACTCTAGATAAACTACTCATCACCACCAGAACTGAAATTTGCTGAATGAAGTTTTCCATGTAGTACATGTGGCAAACCAAAACAGCTAATTTGACAGCCTCGCCTTCCTCGTGTTCCTCTTTTTTAAAGTTCTCCTCCAAGGCTCACTCACTTGGGCTGAGGTGACAGAGGCCAGGCTGGGCCGCTGGGCTGTCTTAGTGCTCTGCTTGAACTGCAGCTTACACTCCAACAGCATTGACCCTAGTCTTTGTGTCATATCATAATGGAGGAAGCAGGAGGAGAAAGAAACAGCACTGCTCACCGCTCTGCTCCTCCACATCCGGTGCCCTTCACATGTACTGTAACCTCAGTCATAGCACAAGAAAAGACGAAAAAGATCCAGTTCAGTCAATGACATTTACAGTGAGAGCATGCTGCAGGCCTCGTGTAGGGATTCTGAAACAGGTCTAAACTCACTCAGAGATGTCCTTGTCTGAGGGTCCACAAAATGCAGCATAAAAGCCATTCACACCTAGGGGCAATTTAGCATCTCCCATTCGCCTAACAGCATGTCTTGGGCATTTGATGAGCAGATGGTGGTTTCAGAATCTGGGCAAATGAAGGTGTGCTGGAAACTGAGGATCTTGGTAATCTTCTTACATGTGAACAGTTGTGCCAGATATACCACATTCCTATTTTTTTTTAATATTTGAAATAGAAACATTTATAAAACACATAAACATATAGTATCTGCACCACAACAATCACATCTTAAAAATCTTACACTTTAAAGCCTAAAGGTGAAAAGTTACATTTCTTTATTTACACAGCTTTGATGTCATATGATAAGGAGTCCATAATTCACATAATGTTGAAGAGGACATACAAGAAAAGGATTGGGAAATGGCTTGTGTAAAAGCCCTAAAGCAATCTCTAAGTACAAGAATGAAGCTATTACGTTATACATGGTTAATGAGAACTTAGATTATCCCTGTTAAGCTGAACCATTGGTCACCTGGTGTTCCAGACACTTGTATTAAATGTCTAGAAGGAATGGGTACTCTGTTTCATTGTGTATGGGACTGTCCCAGACTGCAAAAGTATTGGAACACAGTTATTCAGACTGTGTATTTTAGGTATACATCCAGAGAACTTTGCTTTAAATCAAAACAGGTCTCTTTAACTGATTTTGGACTTCTGCAGGCCAGGAGGATGATAGCTTTATCTTGGAGAAAAGAGGATGTACCTTTGATACATGTATGGGTGAAGGACATGGCATCTTATATTGTACTGGAGAAACTGACATACATAACTACAGGAGGAGCAGGAGAACTTGAAAAAGTGTGGAAACCTTTATTAGAGTTTCTTGAATGTTAAGGTGCACAGTCACTCTAAAACTACAGTGTGTTGGTGAGTGTTTCTGTGTTGTTGGCGCTGTTTGTTGTCAGTGACTTTTTTATTTATTTATTTTCCCATTTATATTAATGTTATTATGTGTAGTATGTATGAGTGTTCTTTCCCTTGATGTTGAAGAGCTTGGCTACATGTTTCGTTGTCTGATTTGATTATAGCTATTGCGTTTATTTCTTTGTATGTCTGAAATATTTGCAAAACGTAATAAACATATTGTTAAACAGTAATTACATTTTTATTTGACAAAAATTTAAACTGCTCTGCATAGCTCTGTTAGTACAAGACACTTCTCAGACATTAAAAATACTATATTATACTACAGAGTTTACCACATTAAAGTATACTATAGTTCCAATTCCAATGCAGTGTTTCTCAACCCTGGTCCTGGAGGCACCCTGCTCCCAACACACCTGATTCAACTTATCAGCTCATTAACAAGTCCTTTCAGACTGGCAGGGGGTTAAAGCAGAGAAAGCACTAAAATGTGCAGGGCTAACTAACCTTTAGTTTACATACCACACTGTGGTGTTTTCTAGAGTAAAGTGTAGCAGTATACAACAGTATTCTAATGTAACACAGTAGTGATTATTACTGTGTTTCTACTTTAAAGTGTAGTATAAATTAATTGAATTGTGTCCAATGTCCGTGTAAATGCTGTGGTCTGCTGGCTTGATAAGGTGGACACCCCGCTGACTGTTTGCCATTGTTAGTCCACCCTCGGACCACCTAGATTATTGTCTTACTTATTAGCATACAAGATCTAACTAGTTTTAATCTAATCACACAGATTTTAAATGCACAGAGACTAAATAAACTATATAAGACAAGTATTACAAACAAATGAGAGAAGAAATAGAATGCCTAGGTTTTGTTATAAAAGGATTTGGTCAAAAATGTTGCTGACACTAAAGATCATTTACAAAATTAAATTTTGAGTATGATGAAAAAGTATGATGAAAGAAAGTATGATGAAAGAAAAAAAACAGGGATAAATACATAAATTTGACTGTGAGTGTTAAATCGAGTAAAGGAAAAGTGGAACTTTCTCCAATATTATTCTTGGGTGGACCCCCGAGTCTCATCTAAACACCAGTGAATCCCCAGCTTGGCTGTTAGTGAGCAACAGTTGGTCCACTACACTCCACTATCCCCCTAAAAACCTAGCACATACAAGCGCAGAGTCATATAAAAGTACACCGTTTTAAAAATCTAACGACAGTAAATAAACCGAGTCTTGTCAGAAACCCATCAGTCTGTGGAGCTGCAGTTTCGATAGATCCACTATGTTCAGTGAATCGCAGTAAAATTCTGCGAACGTCTATCACCATCTTCTGGAGACACTCCGAAAGCGCAAGGCCTAATTCTGCCCGTGTCTATGGTGTTAGCACAGAATGACTGATATCTAGTGTTAGCTTGGACAGAAGCTACTGCCAGTACAAAACAAATGACTAATAATAAATGTTGTCTCCTGTGAGGCCATAATTAAAAGAAACACATTCCCAGGAGGTGATGACCAGAAGTACACGCTTGACTCTGAGCTTACTGAACCGGCTGGCAGTCTTAACTTTCTAAGCGCTTTTAGCGCTTCGCTCAACTGGTTTGTTTCCCAGCGGTGTGACAGGTATGTTCAGTTCAGCTGTCTCGCTTGTGTTGAGTTTTTAGTCCTCCGAGTGCTATTACAAATAGCCCGTGCACAAGAGAAGACATCAACCTTTAATTCTTTCGCTGTTAGTTTGTCTTGTTTATGGAGTAGCGTGTTGTTCTGTTAGCCGCACGCTAAACGCTTGCTAAGCTATAGGCCGAGGGTCTTTACCGAGCTTTCCTGAGACGCGATGCCCAAATGCGCGCGTTGTTTTCGGCTTACGGGTTTGTTTAAGTCACGCTGGCCACCAAGTGCTAAATCACGTTGCTGTATGTGTGTTAAGCCATGGAGTAAACGTCCAGTTTGGGATGTTTTTTTAAAGCGAACACAGCAAATTTACTATACATGTTAAACATGCAAGGTTGCTGGGTTAAGGTTTAAAGGTGTAATTTCATCGTTTGGATTAGCGGAACATGCAGACTTTGCAGGAAAACCGCAGCCGTTAGCTTAGCTGCAGCCTCAGAAGCTAAATACTTAGCCAGCTACCATTATAGTCACAATAGCAATAGTCTCAATATGCCTGATTAATAAAAGTTCATTTGGCAGCAGAATTCCTGGCAACTTGTAGACACGGGCTTTCTGCTTCAGTGTGACTGTTTTTTTAGGTTTGTTTGTGCAAATCTAGATTCACTTTTAAAACAAGCCTGTGTGTAAACATTGTGGTGGCAAGTACACAGCTGTTTATCTTTGCACCTGCTTGTCTAAGACCTTTTTAGATGAGCAGACATGTCTGGAGTTAAAAGGAAAATTGAAGATAAGGACCCTGACTATGAGGACATCGCACAAGTGCAGGAGAGCAAGAGAAGCAAACTTCTTGAACAGAATGGCAAGTCCTTTGAGTTTGATTGCCTCCTGTTATAAACAGTGAAAAACTGTTGCCTCCACTTGTATTCTCAGTCCATGTCTCATGAAGTGTTTTGCTTTTGTGTATCAGCTCGTGATGCCACGGTACAGAAGATTGAAGCCATCATCAGAGACCAGTTTGCCCTGGAGATGAAGAACAAAGAGCATGAGATCGATGTCATTGGCCAGGTAATCAATTCGTTGGTCAGCTGATCGTTGTCAGCCTGGGCCAGGCAGGGTTATGCATGAGATTGGAGTGTTCACAACCATGGCATTGAAGAGACGACAAGAGGCTGTTGTGTGGCATCATACAGCAAAGCCTGACTGATGATGACCATTCAGATTTGACCACAAAACACCAGAAGTTGCAATACAGTTACAGTTATCATGACATAGAAGGGTTGTATATGAAACTGAGATCTCAAAGCAACATAGGCTGCCTTAAAGAAGACATCTTTTCCAGACATGTCCATGCATTTTTCAACAAGACAATGCAAAAACACCTACTGCACACATTACAAAGGCATGGATGTAGAAGAAGAGGGTACAGGTACTGGACTGGCCTGCCTGGAGTCCTGACCTGTCCCCAATACAGAATTTGTGGAGAATTATGAAAATGTGACAACGCAACCCTGTACTGTTGCACACCTTAAGAGGTGTTTTCAGAAAGATTGAAACCACCAGAAATGCTTCATCGCTTGGTATCGTCAGTGCCAAAATGTCTCAAAGTGTTTTGAGAAGGAATGGCAACATTACAAAGTGGTAAATGCTGTACCGTCCTAACCTTTTTTGGAATGAGTTGCGGGTCTGAAAGGCCGGAGTGGTTGTATGTTAGCAAATTAAATAAAGTTGACCAGACAGGTGCAAGTGCAAACTATTGTTCTAGGATTACCAGCAGCTACTTAAAAAATGAGTCTGTGTACTTTTCTCAGTAATTACTCTTAAAACAGCTGCACATCCCTGTTAGACTCAGAGTGTGGAATTGTTTTCTCACTGGGCAAGGGTTAATCCTTCCTTACTGGGCAAGAAATAAATTTGTCCTTGTGTCTCAAAAATGAAAGCTTTAAAGCTGCCATAGAATTTTTTGCATTATTTGAGCTATCTCAGTTGTTCTCTGATGTCTACATAGAATGTATGTGACCTTTGTCAGAGTGAAAAATGCCCAGATGCAGTTTTACAAACCCATTTACACCCCCCTGATTTGGTCTTAGAATGAAAAGAGCTGTTTTGCTCCTTATGGTGTGCTAATAAATATTTTGATGAGCTCTGCTCTGATTGGTTGGTCGAAACAGACTGAGACAGAAAAATAAAATGAGCCTTGACATCAACACAAAGTAAAGTTGTTACTATGAAGTTTACAGCATGGTGGAAACTTATAGGTTGCTGTTGAGGTTGTGGTGGTACTTGGGGTGAAAGTGCACCTCTCTTTCCCTCTCTGCGCTTTCGAAGCCTAAGTATTGTCCAAGGTTTGAGAAATTGTTCAGAGTGAAATGTGCAGAGCAAGCTTTTTTTCATTTAAAGTTCTTGAGGATCTTGTTTTCCAGCTTGTTTTGTAAATAGTTCTGCAGCTACGTTCCGGTACCAGAGCAAGCTGTAGCATTTAAAGTGGAGCGGAAAATTTGATTAAGAATCTGGCGAATAGGAAACCAGCTTCAGCCTCGGTTAAGAGTGAACATCAACACTGCCTGTTCAGGATTCTTTAAAAAGTGTCTGACAAGTGTCGACATCTCATCCAAAGCTTCGAAAGTAAGTTTCTGTACGGGTTGCTGGGTGGCATCAGGACTGTTACGTAACAATCCAGACTTGTAGAAAGGGCTCGTTTTTCTGTTCTATTTTACAAAGAAAGGATTTTTATTGAAGGAGGTTCACAGTGTATTAATTCTGTGTATTGGACTCTCATTATTGAAGTATGATGTCCATGCAGTTTTCTATTCTGTGGCCCCTTTAAAAACAGTTTATCTAAAGGTGACATTTTTGGTGGTCTGCCAGGTCTTGGACAGGATTCTCATTTTGTGTCTTTTAAAAAAAGTTGAGCAGATCTGATAAAATAAATGGGCTTCTAAAGGGACATTTTGTTTAGAATTAAATAAATGAAGTTAGGCCTTTGACTTCAGAGCAGTGATGTATGTATAGCATATTGCAACATAATCCATTTTCCTATGGGCAAAACATTGACTCACTTGTTTAAGAAAAAAGCCAATGCAAATGAGCAAAAGTACTTTCAAAGGAAACTAGTGTATGAGAAATCCTGTACGTATTGAGCATTCAAAACATGGTAGGCTGTGTGCAAGGATTCCCAGAGGCGAAATTCAAATAGCAGTAATTGCAACCGATAAATCTTCCATTCTTTTATGTCGTGTGGCATAGTTTGCCTTTAATAAAATCGGTATATTTAAATGAATTAATTTGCTTATAAATAGATTATTGGAACAGTTTCAGAGTCCCAGATACGGTTACCGGCTAAACCTTATTTCCTGTCTTTGTGACTCTTTTTGAAAATGATTGATCAGGGCAAAATTCATTCATAAAATTCACTTCCAATCCTAAATATACTGGATTAGTCAACATATGTATGTGTCTAACCTTTCTTCTTTAGTTGGGGATGTGAGGCTAATGTAGCTAACAATAAATCATAAAGTTTATTCACACAATAATGAGCATTGTACAGAATGTTTAGATAACATGCCTGCGTCAACCTCAGTAATATGAAATACACCTGTTTATGTAGCTTCTGACAATGCATGACATTATGACGTTATGTATTCTGTTACAATAACTGTTTTGGGTGAACTACTATTAAAAAAAGTAAATTAGTGTGAAATATAAATAACTCTGATTTGACAAATCTGACTCTTTCCTCTCTAGCGTCTAAATGAAGCACGGCGGATGATGGACAAGCTGAGGGCCTGCATCGTAGCCACTTACTATGCCAACACTGGCCTGTCCAAGGTTCCTGAGGTAATGGTGATCTCACAGATGCCTGCTTTGTCTGTTAAAGGGGAACTTCACTGGTTTTTCAGTATATTCTACATTAAATGGCTGAGATGCAAAGACAGTTATGCAGAGTGGTTTGATGTGAAATTCTCCCTTCTAGATAAAATGCTGATGTCTGAAGAGTTTAATGCCTCTGAAAGTTAATACATGAAATGGTTCGATGTGGTGCATGATGCTTGGGACATCATTTTAAAATAGTTTTTTTGATAATGTTTTGGCTTAAGATGTATTCTTTTCCATTTATCTCAATCGGTTCATGGTGAAAGGGTTCATGCAGGGGGCTGTATGGTAAAACAGTTCCAAAAGAAAACAGATTTTGTATGTCTGTTTTAATATCATCAATATTACACATAAAAACTCAGAAGGCACATGCATACTACTGCCCAAAAGTTTGGTGTTGCTTTGGTTTTATTACCAAATTTCTTTGAAGATATGCGTGGAAAATGATTTAACAGTGAAACTAATTGCAGACAGTTTATAGGAAAGAAGTGTAAAAGTGAAGACTTCTATGGTTTCTATGGTGAACAGAGCTGTAAGTGATTTCATCATAACTGAGAAATGTATATACAAAACACAGCAATGTGTGCTCAGAAATCTATGTGATTTTTATGTCAGCTTAGCGCAGTCTCGTAATTTTGTGTGTGTGAGAAGAAACACTTAACCACAACGGTTAGGCCTGAATTGTTGAGGGACGATTAAGTGCTATTGCGTGCCTGATAATTTAATTGTGTTTCTTGTTCGCTGTATACAGATATCAAAGTACAGGCCTGAAGTGGCCCAATTCACTGCTGTCTTGCCTAGTATAACACTGGCTATACTAATTAAATAATACTCTATACTGCTGTGTGCGCTTACTCTCACACAAAGGTCTGCAGTTGAGTAGAATCGATTGTAGAGTCAAACTTTTGTTTCTCAAGAGTGAATGTATAACCCAAAACATTTTTTACATTGACTAAACGTTCCCAATTCACATTCTTATTGTTACAGCATGACATGATTGTGAAATCTAACAGTAAACGCAAATTATATTCCTTCTGTATTCCTCAGCAGGCAGAATTTGGTACACTTTAGCTTCTGCAACGTGAAATTAACAGGATACAATTAAACTCTGGTGTAGACTTTAGCTAGACTTCAGTTTCAACTATTCAATGCCTAGAAACATCTGATTTAACTCATCGGATAGTTATTCAGAAGAGGTGGATCAGGTGGGTTGAATTTTGTGCAGTTACTTCTGAGCATTATTGTGAAAAACTGACCAAGCACTGGCTTTTCTCATCCTCCCAGTCCTCCAAGAGTGATTTGTCTGCTCTGAACCACCCTGCTATCAAACGGCTTCTGGAGTCTCCCTCACGTTCCTCATCCCCTCTGAACCAGGGCTCGGAGGCACCCTCTGTGGGTCACTCGGAGCCTGAGTCTCTCAGCCAGCACGGAGAGATGGCAGATCTGTCTGAGAGGGACAGCCAGGGCTGGAGAGGAGAGGAATCCATCCGACACGAATGCAGACCTGGCCGCAACACGGGCAAGGTGGGAAGCTAGGGAATTGTGTGTACGGAGCTGCACCTGTATGGTGTTGAGCATGCTGTTCCAACAAGAGGCTGTGTTGAATCAGTATTCATTCTAATCGGTGTGACCGTAATAATATTCATATGTTGAAGCAAATGTCTTGCCTTCCATGCAGTCACATGCAGTGGAACAGAATGTGTTTATTGTTGATAATTTTATGTTTCAACAAGAACTACTAACTATACTGTCTGGACGACTACACATGAGCAAATGAATTGGACAGTGGGGTAATGTTTGATAGGCATAATTTTACTTCACGATCCTAAATGAGAGCTGTGGAATGCAAAATTAGATCCGTTGTAGAAATGGGTCGTTTCTGTTGGTCCATTCCTCATTAAGTAAACATTAGAGTCATTTTCTTTTGTTTCTATTTTTCCTCTGTATAGCTTCTTTCCTAATATAACTTTCTCTTTCAACAGGACACATTTGGTGTGCCATCATCTGTAGACCAGCATATCACGTACCACACAACAGGAGATGAAGCATCACGGCTCTATGTGAAGAAAACCATTGTTGTGGGCAACGTTTCAAAGTATGGCACTTTGCTCTGTCTTTTCTGCCTTTGCTCTGTCTTTTCTTTTAAACTCATGCAGGGCTTTTCCAAATGTTCTATTGAATATTGTTGAAGATATTTATATATTTTATAACAAAAGAAAAAGCTCAATCTGTTTTACTTTAATAACTGAATGAAAAACTGTTTGTTGTGACTTTAGTCTTAATTACTTTTGTGTAGTTTACAAACTCTTACTAAGTTTTCTTATTGTTATTAATTCTATTGCAATCACTGCTAATACAAGGTAAGGAAAACCATCTCTTAAAAAAAAAACATTTCCATAACATGTTTTATTAAAATGACCTGCCCAATCTGGCAACCCTAAACAGGTTGCTGGCTCTGTTTTAACATCAGTGAGTGAGAGAAAGCAGAGGAATCAGCATCTGTTTAACCATAAGCATTGAAAATTGTTTTTTTGGCTAACCTTTGTCAGGGAGTGATGAAGGTGATTACGCTGCTTCATACTAGAGCTCCCGGGGGGAGTCTGAATAGTTTTCCTACTGTTCTGTGTAGTAAATGCCACTGAACATAATAGCTTGACTTTTTCACTGCACTTGAAGTTTAAATCGTCATGCAGTTTGCACTGAATAGTACAGTTTCCTGAGCTAGCGACTGCATGTTACAAGTTACAAGCAAGCGTTCCTTGATAGACAATTTTTTTTTCATAGGGTGTCTTTTATAAAAGAGTATAATAGAATTTCAGTTTGAGTCCTTACTTCATATGAAATACAGAGTAGTTGCTAATGGACAGAGTATCAGGTGACTTGTAAGTATTTTCCCCTAACAGTGTACAACTTGGGTCTGCACAACTTGGTTCTCACTTCCTGCTAGGCTGTGGTTGCTATGGGAGAAATGCGGGATGAATAAACAAGACATAGAGGAGTGTGGGTCAGTATGTCTGTTAGAGTTTGGGAATATGCCCTGAGTGAATATGTGCAATTTGGTGACAGTATGCTAAAAGGAAACAACAGAGTTTGAATTGGACTCTAGGGGATGAGGGATTGGGGGGGTGTGTGGGTTGAACCAACATTAAATTCGTGCTTGGGGGAGATGGAAAATTGTGTTTCTGGGTTGAGTAGAATTACAGTAGACGGCCATGTACTTTTCCATCCCATTCTTTCTTAAGGGGAAAATATTCTAGAAAAATGTGTTGTTGTGAGAAAACCGTAAATTCAAACAAAAAGCTGTTTACAAGCACACCATTCCCAATCAGACTGAACAGTTTGGGGTTGGAACGGTGTCGATATCTTGAAAAGAAGAAAAAGAAGTGAAGAATATGTTGTCGGATAACAATAACATTGATTTTTCATACTAAATGACAGATTATAAGTCCTGCAGGTTTTTGTAGAGGAGTATGAAACTACATGGCATTTTATCCTTTTTCTTGTCTATATGCACAAAAATTACAATTTTTTGAGTCAGCAAATCTCGTGAAATCTGACCGCTGTGCAGTTTAGTAGCAGTTTTGTTACATGGCTGTTCCGCTTGTATAAACAGCCTCGGTTTGATGCAGATGAGTGTGTGTTTGTTTGGGAATGCGGCAGTCACAAGTGATTAAATGTCTTTTTCTCTGGGCATCTGTAGCCTTAATGGACAGGTTTATGAGAGTGATTGCTTCAAGCCTCCACTCTGAACACATCTGTTTTTTTTCTTTCAGTCTGTTTTCTGTTGCTCTCTGTGTATCTCTCCATTTTGCTCTCTTTGGGTTCACTGGCCTCTTCACAAAGATGTAAATCAGCATGTCTGTTTGAATATGAAATTAGGTCTTCTCCTCCTCAGAGATTGTGGTGTGCGTTCATGCTATTCCTCAGTCGTAAATCTACATGGTTTAATTCAGGATCCTAGAACATGCCCTGACCACTCATAGAGTACAGTAGAATGGCAGTATATGCTTATTTTCATAGAGGAGCAACTACTTTGCTCAGCAGCATCAATGTAAGAGGGGAAATTGAATAAGCACAAAACAGACCCTTATGATAACTTTCCTTGAATGTCTTTGTTTACTTTGCCATTATGATTTTCCTTCCCTGGAGCTAAGGGTCCCAGACCCAACGATAAAAACCTGCCCAAGGCCATGATTTTTCCACTACCAAACTTTACTGTTATTATTCATTCCAGTAGGTCACAAATCAGACATACAGATGGTAAAGTGTGATTAATCACAACTCCTGTTGTTTTGGTGTTCCAGAGTGTAATGGTGGGGTGCTTTACACCACTCCAGCAAAAGCTTGGCTTTGCATATGTGACATCAGCCATGAAGCTCTTGACAAACAGTTCTTGAGCTAACAGTGATTTCAGAGGCAATTTAGACCTTTATAGTAAGCATTGCAACTGAGGGTGAGCAGTTTTTATGTGGTTCTCAGTGATCCCGTTCTGTTAGTTCCATGGTTTGCCAGTTCATGGCTAAACTGTTGCTCGTAGAAGTTTCTGCTCTACAGTAAGTGCACTTACAGTTGACCTGCTCTAACAAGGCAAGAATTTGACAAACTGAGTTGCTCGAAAGGTGTTATCCTGTGACAGGCCGTGCTAAAAGTCAGTGAGCTCTTCATGTTGAACCATTTTATTTTCAGTATTTTATGTTTTGTGAATAGGCAAAATGACTGATTAGTTAGGCTGTTCACAATCTTTAGGCCATGTGATGTATACGTTTAATTAGCTCATAATTTTCTCCAGTTAAAAAAATTAAATGCATGTTAATCTGGTCACAACAGCAGTATTGCAAAACTAATGATGTATTTTTGTATGCATCAGTAAAGCTTGGTGCGGGAACTGCTGCACATGTTGGTGATTGTTCTGCTTCAGCAACAGTTAATTACCACAGAAGCCTGTTAATTGCTGGGTTTAGTTGGTTTGTTACAGTGGAGAAATCAGGAAACTGTGCTGGAGTTCCAGCCCCCCAGTCTACTGTAAATATTTTACATCTGTTATAATATGCTAGCATGTATCTAAATCTATGCATACTTAATTGTAGTCAGTTGCATCGTCACAGCAGAGATGAAAAGATACGTTTGTGCAAAAAATCAATGTATATTCTCTTAACATTTGAAACAACCTGTATAATTACACCAACAAAGATTTGCAGAAAATGTTGTCTGCCAGGAAGTGCGGTGAAGACCAAGTTCATGACTAAGTGCATATTTTGAATTCACCTACTGGTCTCTTACAGTGAGAAACTAAACCTGTACATAGCATTTTTATCCTAAATATTTATCTTTTTGCCTGTAAAGTACTGTGGTTGCTTTGAAAGGCTATGCATGTTAATTATTGTTCTCTAAAGTTCATTTTATTGTTGGAAATAAATCAATAAATTAATCGGTTGCTGTTATAATCTTTAGTGATAGCCCCAGTTTGTAATGTTGTTGCATTGGAATTCATATAGAAGATATATTCTAAGCTTGAATGTGTTTGATCGTAGCTGATGAGGGAGGTCTAAAACCAGTTAAACGAATCTATTCAGGGTTTTGGCTCCTCTTTAAATGGGAGTTGAGGAGGTTGCTTTACTTCTGCCACTTGTTCTCTTGGATCATTACACTTTTGTCAACATGTATCTCTTTCTCTGTTGTTTCATGTCTCGGTTGGTTCTCTTTTTCTGTCACTTCCAGGTACATAGCTCCTGATAAGCGTGAGGAGAATGACCAGTCCACTCATAAGTGGATGGTGTATGTTCGAGGCTCACGGAAAGAACCCAGCATTGATCACTTTGTGAAGAAGGTTTGGTTTTTCCTTCATCCCAGCTACAAACCCAACGACCTGGTGGAGGTCAGGTATGTGTTAACCTACACAAATACCCCACGTCTTTGGGGACTTCTGTGTATGCTAATGCTGTGTTCATATTAACCGGCAACAGAGCGACAGATGACTAGTTTTTTCTAATGGGAGAGGACTTGTAGTTGTGATTTAGCTACAAGCTTAAAGCCATAGGTCAGCAAGAGTCCAGTTGAGTTTCAGTTTTCTATGAATTAGTTATAAATGCTTGGGTTCAC
The DNA here is from genome assembly GCA_034552555.1 of Semaprochilodus insignis. Classification (NCBI taxonomy): domain Eukaryota; kingdom Metazoa; phylum Chordata; class Actinopteri; order Characiformes; family Prochilodontidae; genus Semaprochilodus; species Semaprochilodus insignis. The sequence continues at coordinate 13,858,143 of CM067493.1, read as the reverse complement.
AATTCTTTACACCAATTGTAGACACAGTTTATCCAATTTACCCCTCTCCCAACTCTCAAAGCCTTTTTCGTTCCCAAATATTTCTTTATAGTTTGATGATATTTACCCCTAATACACTTGATCAGTTAAGAAGTTGTGGTTTTGTTCATTTTAAGAAATTGATTGCTTTTGTAATTTTTTTGAGCTACCAATTAGCACCACAACCATCCAAAGCAGCTTGTGAACTGAAATGCAGTTTGCACAGTACTTATTTGTGGAGTATATGAGCAAAACTAAAAAAGCAGACGTCAGCCACTAAACATATTTCATACACATCTGATGTTTATCTTTGTGCTATAACACTTCAGAAACTTGCCTTCGACAGTAGCCTTCCAAGTCTGTAGTTTCAACCTTTTTGCTATTTTGTTTAGGTATGTTTAGTAGTGAGTTAAACAATGTACAAACAGCGAGGGGAATAAGTGATCGGCCACTTTTGTTTTTCATGGTTAATAAACTTCCTGTATATATATCTGTGTAAGTATCTACTTCAACTTTACACACGTAATGCTTTTTGATTTTGTGCTTGTAAGTTTGAACCAAACTGTGTGTTTTTAGAAGCATTAACAAACAAAGCTCTAGATGTTAATGCTATCTTTTGCGCTTGATGTCATTTTAAAAGACGTTGCAGTTGTTTGGGAAGATTTCATGCACAAAGATGAAGGAGCTTCCTAAGGTATTATATTCCAAATATTACTAAAAATATTATTAAACAACACTTGAAGGGAAAAAGCTACAGAGCCGTAGCAAAGACCTTAAACGTTTCTGCTAGTACAAGTGACTCAAAGTCAGCAATGTTAAGTTCACGAAACCACAACTAACCAGTCAGGTGCACCATGGGAGATTTCAAAGCACACTAATGATAAAGAAAGTAAAAGAGAAGCCAACAGTCAGCCAGAGAATTGCAGGATGATCTGAAAGCAGCAGCACCACACTTAAATCAAGGACTATTTGCTGCTATTTGGGTTCTCTGAAAACAATACTGTAGAATTGTTTGTAAAATACTGTAAAATGATAACTTTCCTTTTTCTTCTTAAACATTTTAAAGCTGTGCCGTCGGTTTAATATTATTAATACATTAGTATTTTAAATGTATCTTTATTTCTGCCAAAGAATACGTACATCATATGTAGAAGTTGAGAAGTAGGCGACGTGTGTACATTTGAACTGGGCACACACATACAAAACAAAAATGATTGGATACTTGTTCCCCCTCACTGTATACTTGTTTGGGGCATGATCACAGTGTTTTGTGCTCCTGTTCCTGGGGGGAAAAAGTGCCGGAGGCTCCCTCTAGTGGAGAGAACTATTAATAACCCTTATTGCAAATCTGAGTAATGAAGCGTGGTGAGATGTTCATGAACGCAGGAAAACAAAAATAAATGATGAACATTTCGACCTATGTGGTCTTCATAGCATCCATATGAAGAATATAGGGACAGATAGTGGCTGCACTCCCACCAACTGTCACATAATAGGAAATGTACTGTAGACCAAAAACTTAATATACATGTCTATTTGGTTTTAAAAAAATCTAATTTATAATTTATTAGAGGAGTTTGCGCCTGGAATAGTATAAATAACACATCAGTATAAACATATTTAGTAATGAAGCCTGGTACCAAGAAAAGCCCTCTAAATGACAGGCTTATTATAGAAAATGCCTTATATCTGATTCTTTCTTGAGCCCATATGGCAAAATGGTATTCAAAGCATATATTCATTAAGACTTGATGTTTTTCTTAAACACTTTGTCTGTACTGATGTACAGCTGTAGGCAAAACTGCACCTAATTTGCACCTGATCACATTACAAGTTGTTGTTGTAAGCAAGTGCACGTCCTCTACAGTGAACAGACTTCAACACATTAAAATTGTGCATTTTTTAAAATATATAACCTATTGGGGAAAAATAGAACATACATGGTGACCAGGGTAAAAACCCCAAACACCAATATGCATCAGAATTTCAGCCACTGAAAATAAGATGGGTTTTAATGGTATTGAAAACAAAAAAAGTGATTTAAAAACAGTTTCTAGCTTGCTTCGTCTTTGAATTTGTATTCCACCTGCAATGCTTTGGCAGTTACAAAAAAAAGGCTTGTGAATACAAAGCTCACTTCAGCTTCCTTCACTGTCCTGTGTTCACTTCACTGTACTGTTCCTTCACAGACGTGTTCAAACAGGAACAATGCTGAAAATATCAGCTGTGTGGAACTATTTCACGGTTTATTTAGGGAACACTTATTTGTGATCGTTGTTCATGTTGAGGGTCAAAGGTAGATCTACCACCCAAGAAAAACTCCATTATGGTTTGGTTCCACTTGAAAACACAAAATCCCCCTGGATACATCTGGAGTACAGCAAAATAACAAAGTCAGTGCTGGCATGCTGATGCAGTCAGAAGATTTAGCATTTGGATTTGAAAGTTTCAGTTGACAGCCAAAGTGCAAATTACTACCTATAAAAGGATTAATTAATTATATGGAGTTAATTAATCATAACATTATTAATATTTCTTATGTGTATAAAGCCCACGTCAATGTACTGTACCATTCAAAAGTTTTAGACCCTTCAGAAAATCCAGTTTAAAAGTCTATATTTCTGGTCGTTAGGCATTTAGTTTCTTTAGCAAAACAAATAATAAAATAATAGAGAATTTGTGTTTTATTGGAAGTGAATGTGTTGATTTAACCCTTTCCAATAGTCCTCTTACATTTTACTATGTTTATGGTTATATACATTTATTATAAAGATATATGATGATTGTAAAAGTAAAAATACAGTTATTGCCAAGATAAAAAATGGTTTTAGATAATGGGTTTAAGTGTCTGAATCTTTGGACGGGACTGTGTATCATAAAAAGAAAATTCTTGAAAGTGCTCCATAATGCTCAGAAAAATACACACATGCAGAGTGCTGCTGGAAGGCAAGTAAAACTAATATTGAAGGTGCTGTACAGCCAGGGGTTCACTTCACTCAGCTTTTATTACAGTATGGCTATGGACACAACAATCTCTGTATCTGCTTCATCTCACCGTCAGCGCAAGTCACAGTACCAGCTCTACACAAGTGCTCTAAATGCCCTAAGTTGATTAGTCTCATGACTTTGGATGTTGAGGTAGTCTGTAACTAATCTATAAGAAGTCCCCTTATATGCCTGTTGTTTTTTATTCAAAGGGTGCTGTGCTGTACATTAAAGAATCATAAGTCAGAATTGTCATGTTAATTCTAACCAAGTAGTGCAGCCCTGTGTGTGAATGGCCATCTCGCTTTTGTCACAAAGTGGTAGCATGTGTGAAACAGGCCTTTTTAAGTTAATCCAAATTTCCATTTCACTCGTTCCCCACAATTTTCATTTGTCTGTGTGTGTGTGTGTGTGTGTGTGTGTGTGTGTGTGTGTTCACGTGCATGTGTGCAGTGAGCCCCCGTTTCACCTGACGCGGCGGGGTTGGGGTGAGTTTCCGGTCCGCGTGCAAATCCACTTTAAAGACCAGCGGAACAAACGCATCGACATCATCCATCATCTGAAGGTCAGAATCCCTACTGCTCCAGCATAGTGCACTTTATCTGTTATTCCACACAGCACTCTCTGATTCACTCTCTCTCTCACTCCCCTGTCTCTCTAGCTCTCCTGTTGCTTAGCCTTCTTTTTTTCCTTTTTCTTTCTCTTTTTAACTCACTTGCTAGGCTGAAAGAATTATGATGTCATTTGATATTCTCTTTGTCACTTCAAGTACAGAAGAGCCTCTTACTTCAGAAAATGTAAACACAAAGTCGTGACAGAGTAAAGAGAAAGCGAGCAAGCGTGTAATGAAAGCATGTCTTCGTCTGATACAGATAAAGACGAACTGTATTTGACGTTGAACGTTGTTTTACACATGATTCAGTTTTGAATGCAGTCTCTTTGTAGCTCTTGCACTGATGTCGTCTTTTTCTCCTTGCTGTTCCACAGCTGGACAGGACATACACAGGACTGCAGACTCTCGGAGCGGAGACGGTAAGAAACTGGAGGAAAACTTCAGAACAGACAGCACAAGATCTACATTTAGATATCATATTGTACATTTTTGTCATGTATGATTCAATCAGTTATGCTGCCTGTTATTTTTGTATTTTTTCTTTTTTGTCATGTGGTATATAAACACTGATGGTTTCAAACAGTACCATTTACTGCCCAGTCCATGTATGGAAATTAAAGTTGCACTGCGTAAGATTGGTCAAATTAAAAGTCAGGAGAAAAACATGATAAATTCCATGTGCTGCTGCGAGTCACCCTCTAGAGCCTTCAATAGTAGAGGTGTTGATTTGGATTTGGTGGGAGCTTTTGGACCAAGTCATGCTAAGACTTAAAAAGAAGGTCCTGGTCGATGCTTAGCCTCCAAATGCAAAATCAACAATATACTGATAAAGATCTGGTAACAATAGTAGGTCATTTGTTCACATCTTCGGAAGACACGCCCTTGGTCAAGTTTCACTTTAAAAGCTCTTTTAAAGTTCCTGCAATCATTAGATCCATCTGCTCGAGGAAGGGGTCAAAAGCTCAATCAATAGTACTGCGCATTGTGTGCAGTTACACATTTCCGCTAGTCTACAACAGCTTAGCCCTGTCCATTCTTGTCATATTCTTCACCATGGTATGGAATGTTCAATTCTTCACTGCTGTTTCATTAAGATGTGATACGGGACAGCCAGTCAGAGCAGAGCTTCTTTACAAAAACAGCCTTTTAAAGGGATTTAGAGTGCTCCACATAGACATGGACATCAGTGAAACAAAGAAAAAATTAAGAAATGTAGGATATGGTCCCTTTCGAATGCACTAAAGCCTCTTCATAAAGCTTTTACTTAACGCCATGTTTTGCTTTGTACAAAATGGAGCAGGCTAGTGATTAGTTGGGCCATTTTCATCTGTGGAAAAAGCCTGTTTAAAAATGTTTAGAATGACCTATTAAACCTGTTATTTACAGTATTATCCCATACCATAAAAAGAGGAAAATTTTGAGAAAATATTGTTTCAGAACTCTTTGCTGTAACTGTTGATGTCAGTTGTGGCCAAGCTCCCACTGCACCTAAATGTGTTTGTCAGTTTAAGACTGGCTGCTAAATACAGTAAAGTTCATAAGAGGAATGGAAAGTAAACAATTTACTTTACTAAACTGACATGAAGACAAGCGCCTGAACTCAGGTTTCTTACTTGTGTATCTTTTGTAACAGACACAATGTTTTAGTTATTCTAACTATGATGACATTTCATCTTCATATTCACCAGTACAGGCTGTTTTTCTGTTATATGGTTAAACAAGGAATGATTTTGTTTGGAGTGCAAAAAATAAACCTTATTATGGCTTATAAAAGCTCTAATCAAAACCCAGCTTCTAAAAGTTGGGACAGTAGGTAGGCCGGAAATCAAAGCACAGATTTATAAATCTACTCTGACCTGTATTTACATTCATTCATTTATCACTTAAGCCATTTATCCTCATGGGTCGTGGGGGTGTTAGAGATTAGCACTCTTTAGACAGATGACAGAGAACACCCTGGACAGGCTGCCAGTGCGGAGCAGACATGCGGTCACACCTATAGCAGTTTAATATCTCCAAATAGCCTGACTGCATGTCTTAGGTTTTATCAACTTCAGTGTTTTACATATATATATATATATATATATATATATATATATATATATATATATATATATAATGTATATATAATGTGTGTATATATATATATATATATATATATATATATATATATATATATATATATATATAATGTATGTATGTGTTCATTCTGAAATGGAGGCCTGACACATGTTCCAAAAACAACTGAGGTGGGTAATTTCTATGTTGCCTACCACCTCAGCAAGCTGTAGTAGGTGGAATGGGACATTCCGTTAAGAATCTGGCGAATGGGTAGCCAGGCTTGTTTAAAGGTGAACATCAACCATGTCGTTAACAAGTTTATTTCATGTTAAAGGTGCAACTTTGCATAGAGCTTGTTAACATGTAAATTTGGCTTTACAGCTTTCCATGTTTCTCTCCCCAAGTCTTCCACAGTGCATATATGCTCTGTCTCACATTGACACTTGCAATATTAAGCACCTGTGATGCTAAAAAAAAAAAAAAAAAAAAGGTGTGTGTTTGGAGCTGTACAATTAAAAATGTGTCAGCTTTGCTATCTGGTCTTACAGATATAGAGCCAGAGTGACTGCTATTCAGAACTACTTTTTGTCAAGCTCAGGTTTTGTGAAAATATGCTGTTTGTGTTAGTGAGAGTCATGTTTCACCTGTCAGTTGCCCAGAATAGGCTCTGACAGTATACTCCTGTTGGTGGCAGCTCTCTAACCAGGGAGAATTTGTAATCATACTGGTACACAGTTCCTGTACAGATACTCATATGACTCTCTCGTTTTAATGCTTACAGGGAACGCCAGAATTATTACCACTTTTTGTAAAAATGAGTGTAAAAAGCTGTGAAATATTGAATGTATTTTTTTATTCTTTATTTCGCAGTTAGAATGTGCCACAGGAAACCTGATATTTTATAGGAAATAATAACTGCCTGAAGGAAACATTTTGCCCAGTTAAATCATCATGCTGAAACACAAAGTAATTCATGCAGGATGCTTTTTGGATTTACCAGTATTTTGCCATATTGTTTTTACCAAAGAATTATTTTACCAACATTTCATTACAAAAACTCAGGAGACACATGTAAGATTTTGGATAACGAATAAAAGGGTTGTATTTGCGTTGTAGAAACACAACTCCTTTCAAGTCAGATTCAGATAGAATAGCACACACAGAGTTTACTTGTTTTCTTTGTTTCATTGCATACAAACAGATAAGCAGACAGTTTGAATGATCTGGTGGTGTTGAACATGATATGCATGTTAATGATCATGATAGTGGTGGTTGAAATTTAACAGGCTTCTTTGTTTCCATTCCTGCAGGTGGTGGATGTCGAGCTCCATAGAAGCTCTCTAGGAGAAGAGTTGATCCCTTTCCCTTCTTCCTCCTCCTCATCCTCATCTTCCTCCTCCCACTTGGCGAGTGTGGCCACCCCTGGCTCCTCATTGGCTGGACATACTGCAGGTCAGAACCTCCGGCGTGCTGTGTCACCCTCTCAGCAGCCTCCCGATGCCAGCTCAGAGAAAGGTAGGCAGATAACCCCTCCCAAAAATATGTCGTTTGACGACACGTCTCCACGCTGTTCTGCATATGAGGAAGGGGCTGCCATTGTTTACCAGTGGTAGAGCTGGTCTCCAGTTACTGTCGCCGTAAAGTTCAAGCTCAGTACCTTACTGCACCCTAACACATGTACAGACTTGGTTTATTTAGTTTTGTCTTCTCTACAGTGCATTTTAAGTCTAATTCTATGAAAAATGCAGGTCCAATATTTTCCAATTTCATTCACCGACATCCAATAAGATCTGCAGTGGCTGCAAGGTCCACACAATGAGTGTATGTATAATTTCCAAAACTTTAGAATTCTAATAATTTTAGTTATTATTTATTAGGAAAAATATATTTTAGGTTTCCAACCATTTCTTTTGGGAAAAACAGAAGTGGAACAGTGTGATTTTTGTGTGTAAGGCCTTGATTAAATAAATGTATCAACACTCAAGACGAACATCCTGCATCCTGCAGTAGAGGACAAGAAATGCATTGGTCACCTGATACATCAAAGGAGCTTACAGTTCCTAAGCTGTTTTTTAACAGAAGACTGCACTCACAGAATTATAACAGCAGTGAGCAAGGCTTTCAGCCTGGAGTGCTACCAGAAAACTAGGAAAGAGTTAGGGTTAGTATTAGTGGCAAAAAAGTGGCATTAATAATCTACTGCATTATTATTTCATTAACTTTGACACCACAGTAACATTATTTCCATTATGTGAATGCAAAACCTATATTAGGATTATCAAACCATCTTTGGAGTTTTGAGTGTTCTTTTAAATTAATTTAAATTATGTTCAGCCACACTACAATTTTTCACTGTCATGACTGCGTAACATATTAAATATATATCAGTTACTGAACATATTATTGTAGTTACTAAATAGTATTAAGTCTTAAAGGGGGCATCTTATGCTTTTCCGAGTTTCTCAGATGCCTACATCTCATTGGAATTCCAGCCCTTTTCTCTGTTACAGTGTGAGGTCATCTTGTAACACAGTCCTTCTTATTGCCAACTGGCAAGCTTTGCACACCCTCACACAATGCACAGAGAGAGAAAAACAATGGAATAGGTCCCATTTAAGAGTAGTGTTTGTGTAATGAGGCTGCAGTTTAATGGGTTAACCCCTAAATTAGACAGGTCCTAACTTTTATTGGATATTTCTTACCCATAAAAATAACTTGCATATACGTTTACTTAATAATAAGCCTTAGGATGTAACCATTCTGGGATTTTAATGAGTTCAATATTTAACTACTGATTGAAAGAGTACTAAAGGAATATTACCAGAAAGTGCATAATGCTTTTAAATGCTGAATGTTTGAGATTATCATTGACCATTATAAAACACAAGTGCCTCTCCTTTGCTGCTTAAAAATGCATGAAAGAACCCTCATATACTCCACATTACCCAGCTGCCTCATGTATTTGCATAAAATTGCGTAGGATTTTTCATTAGCATCTACTATCGTCAGGAACAGATCGCACTCCTCGTTAAGATTTCTCCCTGGGCTTGGTTTGAATTATTGATCGGAATGAACTCATGAACGTTCACTTGTGTCCTGGGGAGCTAATTAAACAGGACTAATTAATCCCGCTTTAGAAGTCCCCTCTTCTCTGTCTTATTTTTTCCTCATCTCGTTGTCTTTCCAACACCCAGGTTTGACTCTAAAGAGCGAGTCGGCACGCTCATCATGCTCCGAACGAGTCGGTTCGCAGTCCAAAGGGCCGGAGAGAATCAGCCTAGGCTCCCACAGCAGCTCTGCGTTTCAGCCAATTACGGCAAGCTGCAAAATCATCCCCCAGGGTCAGGTACCCAGTCCTGCAGAGTCACCTGGGAAATCCTTCCAGCCAATCACCATGAGCTGCAAAATCGTCTCAGGTGAGTGTTTATAGTTTCTTTATGCATTTGTTTATATATAAGTTGTAATTAATAGCTTTGTCCTTCAGTTCGGCTCTTTCTTTTTTTGGCTGGTTATAATTTTAATTGAAACAAACACGTCAGTCACATTTTCCAAGATGTTCACTTTCACAAGTTGCTGCTTGTGGCAAAAGAAATGGGGGGGGGGGGGGAATGATTGTGATTTACATACACACATTTCATTATGACACACATTTCCCCAGATCCATTTCCAATAAAGTAGTGATGCTGTGTAGAATAAATAAAAACAGTGCAGTGATGTGCAAATCATTTAAACTCTATTTAATTGGAAGTAGTGTCCATGCTGTTGTAGTATGTTCAGAATGTAGTTTAGCATCGTCTTGCTGAAGTCGTTATGTGGATGCCCTGGATCTGACCACCTGCCTGCAGTCCAGACCTGTAACCCACTAAAAACATTTGCCATATTATGAAACCAAAAATTTGACAAGGGAGAAGCAAACTGTTGGGCAACTGATATCCTATACCAAGCAAAAATGGAAAACTTTCAGATCTGTTGCAGTTGGTTATTTCAGTACACAAGCGCTTACAGAGTGTTGTCAGAGAAAGAGGTGATGTAACACAGTGGTAAACATAATCCTCTCCCAACTTTATTTTTTAAATGTCTTGCTGGCATTAAATTCTGTATAGGCATATATTAAAAATAAAAAAACTATACACATTCTCAGCCTCCTATGTAGTCCTTGTGTTATGATGAATTGAGTAAATTGTAGATATTGTTAGAGCTAAGATTAGCTGCATGTGTGATTAAAAAGACAGCAGAGTGAGTCCTGTTTTAGGTTCAGTGCAGAGTTTTTTATTGATATATTTTAAATGTAAACTTGTTGTCAGCCTTGATTGGACTTAGTCTTGTAGAGCTGCTTCTTGCAATTCATTATGCGTAATATTACTTGGTAGTTTAATATTTGCCGTGTGTGTGCGTGTTTCTGTGCTCCAGGCTCTCCCATCTCCACCCCAAGTCACTCACCATTATCACGGACACCCACCTCCACTCCTGTACACATGAAGGCTAGCTCATCTGTCATCAACAATCCGTACCTCATTGTCGACAAGCCAGGTCAGATGATCAGCATGACCACGCCCACAGGTGCATCTACAGGTATGCTCATTTTTTGTAGTTCCCAATGAAGTTTTTTAACATTTATTTACGTTTTTTAAAAATTATTTTATATATGTACTATACAAAAAAGTACGAAAGGGTCAGCATTTGCGGTGCAATGGTGTGATACAGTATGAGTACTTAAATCGTAGGCTATTAGGCTGTAGTCTGTTCAAACGTACAGTGAGAGTCACCAAAGAAGATTTCTAAAATTACACAGTGTGTGTCTGACTTTAGGTGAAATTCAAATACAACTCAACAAAACTAAACAAAAGACTTTAAAAAGACATGAAAATCCAAATGAGCTCCACGGGGTGCATTAGCCCCGAACATGATACCTACTGTCGCTATGTTACAGAGATTGTTGTTGAGGAGACAGAGTTACAGAGACATATGAGGATCAAAACTATGAAACATATTTTGCTTACAGCTATGCAGAAGCACTTTTCAGATATGCAACAAAACCCACTCTTTTCCACCGCAAGCTAGCGTAACTAGCTAATGCACATCACTAAGCATCAGCTAGATTTCAATGGTTTAACCGTTAAAGTGCCTTACACTGATTTACTCTAACAACTATTTAATTCTGTGTAGGTGACTCATGGTATTGGAATCAGTATTCAGAAGTACTTAAAAACATGCACTCATATTTGTCCTCTGTCTGAAAATAATGGTATCAAAGCATCACTAACTCACTGCATTTAAATATCATTTTCTCATATGCCTAAGGTATTTTTGCCCAGTACCGTAGTTAAAGAGAAATAAATCATTTGAAAGTGAAAGTGTGACATTTAATGCCACATTATTGTGTCAGTAACCTCAAGACTCTACAGAAACACACACACACACACACACACACACAGAGGATTTATGTAAGATGCCATCATACCTTTCTGTGACTCAGGATGTGTCATGAAGGTGGGTTGCCATAGTGACCACTTTGCTGAGCAATGAGGCGAGTGGGGTGGAATATGAAGAACCGAATCGATGTTGCAGCCCAGAGCATGTGTGCACTTGTATGTGCGTCACAAACCTTACATGGGTTTTTGTGTGTGAGAGAGTTTTGTTCATTTTGTCAGCAGAGAATATGGTGCTCATTTTAATACATAATTACTGTTTGTTTGCTGAATTTAACATATTGGGGCCGGGACGTTGTGGGGGGGAGCGGGGTTTACTGAGTGAATCTGCATAAAATTAAATTTGATTACAACTGCAAAAGCATCACAGAGCATTTTTAATTGTTGTTGTCATACAACACTCTACAGCCCGTTATTACATACAATACTTGGTTTGGCTCAACAGTACTTCTTTATATTTAATCATGTGTGCTGTTGCTTCAGTATAACAGATCTATGTAATGGCTCTATATATAATTGTTTCCTTATATAATCTTTTTTTTCTTTTTGCTCCTGCACAAACACACTCCAGCACACACTTTCAGAACCCACTGAATCCAGAATAGATGAGGGCTTGGTGTGGGCGTTTGGAACTCTTTGGCATATAACTAATGCATCAGCTGTTGAAAGCCAGCCTTCCTCTAAAAACCCTGTGGACTTGAAGGGCCGGGAGTCCAGGTGGTCAGATTAAAGATAAAACCCCACCACGCCTTTCACACGTCAATATCAGTGTTTGATTTAATATGGTAGCTGAATATCACCATAAACAGGTCATATGTCAGTGACAGTTTTCACATTTTGACTGTTTGTGTTTCGAGAGGACTCAGAGTGCATATTTCGATACCTTCAACAAGCCAATACGTATGTAAATGGACCTACTAATGGAATAATAGTCCAGTATACTAGTCACTGATACTAACCTGACTGATAACCTGACTGAATGAACCAATCGCAATGTGACTGATCCACTATTAATGTGTCTTCTTCACTTTTTTGCATAATTAGAAGTTCCAGTTATCATTTACTTTGTGTTAAAATAAGCAGATGAACAGATCAATAGAATTGGTCCAAATTCATTGGAAACAAAAATTAAGAATGTGTTATATAGGGCTGGGAGATGAAACAATAAATATAAGAGTGGTACGATAAATATTCACTTTAATGGACCATTCTCAGACATTTCAAATTTCTAGAATGCCCTGGTGGAATTTTCTACTGCAAGCAAGCGACACAACTCTATACAACTCTGTAATCACCACCAGAGGCAACCAAATGTTTGTGATAAGTGGTATGTATCTGTACTGGCATAGAACAAACTCACTTTTAACCCAACATCCCAACAAAAGCACTTCTGCTTCACAAAGCTACAGCCAAAGTGCTCAGTGTGTCACAACAGTCATATTTAGTATTAGTGCATTTACAAGCAACAAAAGGAAGAAGTGGGTTCATGCTAGTTAGCACCACACCAGTCTATCAGTAAGTAACTATTTCTGACTTTTTATGTCTTTATCAAATTAGTGTAGGTTAAAAAATTAGTGTCCAAATTATTGTAGGTTAAATAAAAGTGAGACACAAAATGAGTAAGAATAGTGTTGTGTGTAAAATACTTTTCCAGTCTGTCTCCATTTAAAATGGATATCATGGTATGGACATTTTAATTGCACAATATATGAAGTACACAGTATTTACAATTGAAGGTGGTAAAAATGATCAGATCAGGTCTCTCGGCCAGTATCCCGAGTTCAAATAGAAAATGTTCAATCATCTGGTATATGCTGAATGATGAAAGCAGAATCTACTGCCAAAGTCGCTATCATGAATATCAGAATGAACAACATTGTGGTTCGAACCAATGACAGTCAGCGAGAGGTCAGAAGCCCTGCTTAACAAGTAGTGTTAACAAGCATCATGATGTTTTGGGCAAAAAGACTTCATTTTGCTTCAGAATGTTTTCGTTTGTATGCTGCTGGCTTAACCATACATACACAGCCACAGTCTTACAATACTTGCAGTATGCATGAAGAGACCGCAGCGCTGATATGTTAAAGCAATAAGCCATAAGAGCCAGTGTGTTTTAATCATGGTTCAAGAAGGATGCTACTCAAACTGAAATGACTGTAATGGACTGATTTGATGGCTTGAGTGAATCAGTGCTTTTTAAAACGCTGTATAAAACTGTGTACACAAAAATATATAAACTGTTCAATTAAAAACAAAATAATAAATTAGATCAAAAATATGATGAACTGAAATCACGCTATCCATAATTCAGCTTTACAAGGTGGGATTTGAGTTGTAAAAGACTATGTCTGAACAAGTGGTCTGACATTCCTGATCGAGCTTCCTCAGTCTGGACACTGAGGTCATTTGCAGCTTTCATTCCCTTTCAGGTTCACTTTAACAGAGCTGTGTGTGATTAATTTACAAAGAACTATATGTAAAACACAGCATGTCCCTTTAAAATGTGGAACCCATGCCCTTGTATGTGTTATTTCTGCTCTGTCAAATTTTTACATATGTATTTCTGGATGATTTTCATCAGGGAGTCCATCAACCAAACAAAGCAGTTCAGCCCAGGGTGCGCGCTCGCCTGCTCCCAAAGTACACACCAGCGGGTTCCTCTCATCTGGAGTCAAGGTGAGGTGACGCAGAAAAGAAGAAGAGTTGTGAGTTTTGCTTGTGCCTGAGTTTTGCACTTTCAGGTGAATTAAATGGTCTGGTACTGAATGTTGATGTTGATATTGATTTTTTTTTTTTTTTTATTGAGGTATGAAGTATGGCAACATTGTGAATATCATGGTAATCAAAAAGTAATTCAGCTAAAAATTTAATTTACATGATTTCTCACAGATGTAGTGGATTTTAGGTGTCCAAATCTTGCTTCTATAGTTTAGCACTGTAGCTACAAGGCTTATGTTGCTTACAACAATAGAAGTCAGTGTTTGCGTCAATTGTTAGCATAAATACATCCATAAAACTTTACTACACCCACTCAAAGCACTTCCACAAAGTCTGGGCAACCTTAATAAAGAGCTGAATGCAGTTTTGGCTGGTTAAAAGAAGTTTTGGGGAAGTATATGCTGTTTGCCACATGATGTGGCAGTGTAATAGTTTCCAGTGCATTAAGATGTAATTAAGATGCGTGCAATAGGAAAATACACAATACGCACATAAACATGTAATATAACATACAACAGTTTCAGTACACATTCCATGCATTCTTCCAACCCTGGAAATCTTCCTAGACATGTCATTACATAACGATATACACAGCTTAGAAGAGTTTAGTAGTCTTATAGAAAATCATTCTTGAAGGAAATTGGCTCCTACCAGATGGAAGTGGTTGGAGAAAATAAATAGAGGGAATGCACCTGATTTCACAGCTGGTGGGATTCCCTGTGGTTACGGCCACCAAATAGGCAGAAACACTGGATGTTAGTGTTAGCGTTCAGGGTGCAGTGAAAGTACAAAAAACATCTGAAATTAGAAAGAGTTGTTGTGCGATTGACTGTACAAATAGATTCAGCAAGAATTCTGAGCCACCTGTATATGCACTGCCAAAAGGTAAAGAAAAGAGAAACAAACGGATTACATGAGGCTGGATTAAGCTTCGTATTTGCTAGCTCCCTATTCTCTACCTCCTTGTTTGAGTTTTTCTGTTCAAACGAGAACCTGGCAAATAGGAAGCTTTATATGGATCGATATAATTCATTAAAATAACTGTAATCCAATCAGTCAGTCTTTGTCAGGTTTTCTGGGTTTTGAAGTAAAAACATAAGTTATACTGTACTGACTATTCATCAGTGAAATATTCAGAATCTTTAGTTTTCAGAAAACGTAAAGCCTTTGTCAGCGTTTATTAAAAACCTTCATGATGATGACCTTGCGTTCTACAAATAACACGGGGGTGGGCTGTCTAAAAATTTGTATCTAGCCAAAACAACCCCAGTTTTCCTTATAAAAGGAGGAATCCACACACAGAGTTCAGGCAGTTTGCCAGATAACTTAGAGAAATATTGGAGAAATATAAAGATCATGACGACCTCAAGAATGAACATTTCACTGTTGAGTCAAACTGCCTTTAATTTAAGCCAATAATCGCTTGTTTCATTCCTGGTTTTAGAATGTTTTGCCGCTCAGTCCGGCTGTAGGAGTGTGTAGAATACCCTCTAAAGTCCAGTTTAACTGGAAATTAAATACACTCATCCTCAAAAAAACAATAGTTAATAGTACTCTTTTTTAAAAAATTTTTATAGGAAGTGCCTGATTTCAATGAAATTCAGAAGGATAAAAAATATCTTAATGATAAAAGGAGAAATTATGAAAAAAAATTGACAATGGTTAATATTTATTGAGCTAACGCAACATGCAATATGTCTCAGCATGGAGTTGTAGAGGTTCTTAATGGTGTTGTGTGATAATCCATCCCATGCAGAATATTCTTACACAGTTCCTGCAGATTGCGGTAGGGGTGGAGGTGGAGTGACACCAGGCCTTCTGAACGTGTGACAAACGTGTGACAGTCTGGCACGCCACCATTGCAGTCTTTCACAACATTGACATGGTGTTGAGGGCAGTTGTTGTAACGGTCTGCATGCATGTAGTTCTGCGTCGTGCAGCCATCTGCCAATGGTGCTGCCACTAACAGGATGAGCAGCATCACTCATGGAGGGCCTCACTGTTTGCTGTATGCCTGCAATTGTGGCTGTTGGGTCAGTCAGGCACAGCGTTAAGGCCTGTCCTTGGTTACATCACATGCACGACCGAAACATGAAACACCAGTTATGTGCATGTTTCTACCCACTGAGTTTCATTCCTGTCGGTTGATCCTGTCAACTGTTTTATTTGACGATGAATGTAAATGAAGGGTGTTCTCTGACTTTGGCACTACTATGGAAAGCTGCCTTTCTTCATATGGAATGACATTCTCCGTGTTAAGTGTTTTGCGAACCTCCTTATAATTGTTTACTTATCCCAGATCAAACCGAAGTAAACTAGTGCAGGTGAACTTGTTAGGTAAGGTGCGACCCACTGGGATGCTTCTTATGATGTTAACTGATGAACCGAACTCATGTTGACCCCTGACAGATGTTGAATGTTTGGAGTTAAACTGTATTAAAGCACTGCAGTAGCTCATAGAGTGCAGGGCAGTGCTGCGGTTGAGTAGCTGGTGTGTGTAGTGTGGCCTGTGCTTGTACTGCAGCTCTTTGCTTTGAGGTGAGCTTTGATGTGCGATTATTCAGCACTGTGCTGTTTCATCTCCTCTTCTCTCTGCCTCCCTCTTTCCTCCCTTTCTGTCCTTTTCCTGCCCTCTCTTATCCTTTCCCCACCTCCTACTTCGTTCCTCCTTTACTCCTGTGTCCCCTTTCTCTCCTTTTTGTTCCCTACTTTTCATTTTTCTTTCACTGTGTCCTTCCTCTGCTCTCTACCCCTTTCATCTCTTTTTTACACACTAAATTTTCTTTTTCTTTCTTTCTTTCTCTTTCACTCTGTGTCTCTGCGTCTCTGTCCCTTCCCCTCTCTCCCTCTCCTCTCCTCCCCTTCACACTGTCTTGGAGCAGTCATGGGCAGGAGGGGAGTCAGCCTTGTGACTGCAATGTCATTGGTTCGATCCCCTGAACAGAGAGGACATGACTACAGTGCCCTTGAACAAAGCGCCTAACCCCAGCTGCTCCTCAGGTGCTGTGAATAGGGATGCTTACTGCCCTTAGAGTGCATCTGTGTGTGTCTGTGTGTCTGTGTGTGTTTCACTGCACGGATGGGTTAAATATGGAGGTTGAATTTCTGCGTGTGCAAGCCCATGTGGCAAGTGGTTCTAAATTCTGATTCTCTCTTTCTTCTCTCCTCTGTCATCTTTTACTTTTTTCCCTCTTTTTCTCTTTCTTCCTGCTCTCTTTACTCTTTCTCTCCTCTCTTGTTTTTCCTCTACTTCTTCTCTCTTCTATCTACCTTCTCTTTCCTTTATTCCTCTTTCTTTTTTACTCTTTCTTTCCCTGTTTCCTCTTGTTCTTTCCTCCACCCCATTGTCTGTCTCTCTCTCTCTCTCTCTCTCTCTCTCTCTCTCTCTCTCTCTCTCTATCTCTCTCTATCTCTCTATCTGGGTTAGGCTCTGAGGGTGTTGCAGTGTTTTTTGTCCCGCCGGCACCGCAGGCTATTTTCACACGCACAGTATATTAATAGTTCCCGCCAGGCAGTGCAGCAGTGAGAGTCTTCGCCAGCTGTGTGTGTGTGTGTGTGTGAGCAGAAGGGAGTGAGTGTGTGAGAGTTCTTTAAATGGGACATCTATCTGTGGCGTGATGCTGCTATCTCTGCGCTGAGAGCACCGCTGCTCAAGTGTACCTGTTTATGCCACGTCTGTGCTTGTGAATAACAGAGTGGTTTATGTATGCATTTGTCTTTTTGTTGAATGTCTTCAGGGCTAAAACAGTTATTTGGCAGTACTGAGGATGCAGGCAATGAAAAAACGCAGTTTCTGTTGTTGAGAGTTACAGCTTAACTTGAAAAGGGTAGGAACTTACCGGTGGGGTTGTACCTATGTCAAAAGTTGTAGAAGAGGGCAGACACGCTCTTTACTTAAAAATGGAGATGCTTTGATGATGATATTCAAGTCTGATTAGCTTTGCCCTTAAGCACACTGCAGTGTTTGACCATCTGAAAAGAAAACATGCTGGTGTTGATTTTAAAGCAACAGAACAATCAATGAACAATTTTCAGAATTGTTCAGTGGTGGTGATGGCATCCACATTTCCAAAACCTTTGATTCCTCAAAAAGCTCCCTCACAGAATGTTAATGCTTACAGTGTTTTACAGTAGTGTTGAGAGGACTTAAATGTAATTTTGATAATACATCCATGGTGGAGAGGTGCATAAAAGCATCTCAGAACACATGTGTAAGTTCAGTGGTCATTTTGGGAAAATGTATTTACGTTGTAGACAATCATTGGGTCATTTTGTTATTACTCCAGTAAAAGTATTTTGGAGTCTATGACGAGCTCTGTATAGTATATAACTGTGTAGGTAAGTCCATTTTTATTGTTGCTAGTTTCAGTATCTTACTGACAGCCCTGCTTATCATGCCGGGATGTGTCTGTCTGTTCAGTGACTCAGTGCAGTGAAATAGTGAGTTAAAAAGTTTCTGTGTTTCAGTTTGCTTCATATTTTATAGCTACTGTCCCGCCATAACCGCTTCATAACTTATATTAGAATGAGTTTAATCTTGCATGAACTAATCTCTGCAAATAAACACATGTACACACTGTTCTCATTAACAAGCTCATTTTTAACCTTAATGAGCATCTCGTTAAGTGTGTATGAGGTGATGTGTTGAGCAGCAGCTTGTCTCAAGCTGTGTGAAGTAATGAGAGCAGATTCGTACTGAGCCTTAATGGAGGACATCAGACACACACACACTTACGCATACACACACGTACAGTGTCCTGTATTTCTGATGAAGGCTACTGGGGTGGGTGTGTGTGTGTGTGTGTGTGTGTGTGTGTGTGTGTGTGTGTGTGTGTGTGTGTATTTGAGTCTGTGAGAGTTTTCCCAATGCGAAACTTTGATTCCAGCAAATTGACAAAACAAACTTTCCAGGCATCCGAAGAACTTGTGGAAATGTCCTGATTTATATTAAGCTCTACTGGCTGTACTCTGTCGGGTAATTATCAGATGTTATTTCTTTGTTAACAGGTGATCATTAAGCAGGAGCCAGGTGAAGTGACCACTCAACAATCACCACAGCTACAGGTGTCATCTGCAGGAGCAGCACAGCAGCAGCAGTATGTGACGGTGAAGGGAGGTCACATGATCGCCATGTCACCACAGAAGGGTGGAGCAGGATCAGGAGGCAGCGCTACACCCAGCAAGGTGATGACATCTTTTATTTACACTGGCAGTGTACATCAGGCAACATCAGAACTAAACGAAATCGGACTTCCACTGAATACAGTTTCAAGTATATTAGAGCCAGCCACAGTCAGAGAGAAGTCTCGGAACAGATCAGTGATTAGACTCCTACATGTACCATTTCTGAGTAATTGCCCATTTCGATATTTGTTTGTTGAGTGGGTGAGCTGTTCAGAGTCCTCAGGAGAAACTTGGAAGACTTGAGGTTATGGTCCATAACAGCTTTATTTTTAATTTACTGAAAACAGCATCAGCCATGGCAAGAAGAAACGCAGCTGCTCTGCTCTACCCAGGAAAACCCCCATATCCACTCAACCTGTATTCAGGCTCTTCCAGCCAAAAGTCCTTGTACAAATTAACCTAAAACAGTCCGACATGAACACTCTCAACAAAAATGAACGGTTTACAACGCGGCTGCAATGTATGCCCTCCGTACCTCAAATTAGACCACCTCCATGAGGCGCTGGTTAACCAGTACGTGCACTGTGCTGTAACCACCTAGCCCACCGGTAGGAGGCCGACCTGGTTGATGGAACAAAGCCACGCTGTGAGCGGCATAAAGCTTTGTGAGGAAAGCAGCTAACCTGGATCTCTGGAGCCCCAAAAAAATGGGGTAAATGGGGCAGCTTTTAGTACCACAATGGTTAACATAATTCCTCTGTAATCGGGTCCAGCTTCTGTCCGAAAAAATACCCTAATACCCTAAAAATTAACTGCCGTCATTGGATTGCTTATATTGCCATGATTACACCGCAGTCACTGCTCTGTAATGGTGATATGGACACACAGCCTGGGTCGGTCAGAGAAGTCAGTTTTTTTTTAGCTTTTAATTCCTTTTGGAAAACTTTGGAGATCTTTCTCATCCTCTTTGTCCCTCTGTCTTCTGCNTTAAAAACTAGAGCAGTTAAAATGCTCTGATGTAAACTCACATTATTAGAGTGCTTGAGGATGAGAGGGTCTGGCTCTGTGTTCATAAAGCTTTTAGAGTAGAAGTGCCGATTTAGTATGTGTCCTGTTGCATAAAATACCTTAGGCTGAAATTTCTCTTTAGATTACCTTCCAGTATTTCCTAAGGTTAAGGGTGTTGCACCTCGGATTGTACTTAAAGGAGCAATATGTAAGATGACGCAATCTTCTTCCAACCTTAAAATGTTTAAGACAACATGAAGAAATAACAGTTCATCAAAGAGAGATGTTTGCTGAACTGCTAGCCCTGGCCTGTCCTTACTCGTAATGCCATATATATATATATATATATATATATATATATATATATATATATATATATATATATATATATGTATATGTATGTGTGTGTATGTATGTATATATGTATGTAAGTTAAATATTTATCATATTCTGAGTTTTGTGAGATGTGTTACCCTACTTAGCCAGTAAGTCAAGGATTCCACCTCCTCCACCCCCACACTGTAGTTAAGATGAAACGTCTAATGGATTCCATGCAGCGTCTTTAACAAATTCAGGGACACCAAAAGCCCCTTCACAAGTTTATTATGCTCTGTCTCAGCTCAGTGTGAGTGCAGGGACAGCTGTGCTGTTTCAGCAGTTTCTGATTGTGGTAAATATGGGTAAATGTTTAGTCTTGTGCTGGACTGTGTTTGAAGTCTTAAGTCTTTGAAGGGTTTCTGAATGTGAGATACTAATCCTCTTTGAGTTAAAGCTGACAAGAGAAGTTAGTAATAAGGCCAAGAGGCTGCATGAGCGCATGTATAACAAGAGCTGGATTAGAGAAAAATGTTGAGGTGTATGTGTTTTTGACACAAAGTGTATGTGTGTTTTTTGAGAACGAAAGGGAAGAACGAAAAAGGCACAGATAGAGGAAACACTGACTAAAGGCCAAGTCACACAAACAAACAAATTTGTTTGTAAACAAACATCAGGAAGCAAAATTCTCTGTCGTTTTGTGTTGTGATGAGCGATTTAACATCACAGACTTCAAAGTTAAATCAGTTTTGTGCATGAAACTTGGCAGCAAGTTTAACTTTGGTGAACTTTGACAAGTGAGTTCTCGTCTTCTACCAATAAAGTCACAGTCAAACAGCACATAAGTCAAATCTGCCTGGTGATAAAGCCAATTCACTTGAAAGAGGAAAGGATGCAAGAAAGTGAAAAATCAGTTAGCTTCCAGTAGCATTGAATTTCATCATGTGTTGAAGTGAACTTTGACTCCATGAACATGAGAACCTGAGAAAACTGAGAAAATATTCCAAGAGACTGATCCACTGTTGTCATTGTATCTTCATCAGTATAATGTTGGTTTTGCATTTGAAACGTTAAAGACTCTCAGCAACACATCTTTCCATACCCGAATGCAAATATACGCCCATTTTTAAGCATGTTGAAAAATCAGTGCAAAATGTGTCTAGGGAGGATACAAGAAGCACAGAAGAAATTCTGACCATTTCACCGAAAATTAGCGATTCGCTTTTATTCCCCTCAAGATAAAAGCAAACTTGTGGCCGCTTCTGTAATTGTCAGGATCTTGGGACCATTCCATTATACTCATCTGTGGAAGCAAAGTTTGTTTTGTTTTCGGGGTGGTTCAGCCAACTTTCCAGTCTTTTCTGCCTTTAGAGATGGTGGTAGTGCAAAGTGGTTGGCACAGAACTTAAGCAGACAGGAACTGTCCCCCTATGTATTCAGTCAGATTTGCTCCTAAAACTGCCGCAAAAAGTACATCAGCCCTGAGAGTACTTTTAAGAGTGAGGAAGAGAAAGCGAGAGTAACTTACTAAACTGAATAAAGTGTGTAAGAGAGAGTAGAATAAGAGAAAAGGGAAACTCACTAAGGGTGTATGCTGTTTGAGCCAGAGAGATAGACTCTTGGTTTCGGCTACTGTATTGCTGACTGAAAGCTTGAGCAGTGTGTCACTCAGTGAAGTATGATATCTCCCGTCCACCCTGGGATAAAAGAGGATTGGGTTTGATTAATTTTGCCAGCACACAGGAAAGAGTCTGCGTGTGCATATGTGTGTACACATATAAATGAAAAACTGTTGGTGTGTGAAATGGACTGAAATCTCTGTATCTCTGTGCTCTGAGGAAGTCAGCAAACCTCTACTCTGCTGACGTGCTAATTCCACTGTACTCCCAGTACAGGATGCATTTAAGAGTCAGGACACAATGACCCTCAGTTTTCTCTGCAGCTCCCTGAAACTTGGTTTCAGAAGAAAAAAAAAAGAAAAAAGAAATGAATATCTACATAAAGGGGCATTCATAATTCTGTAAATGAGATAAGGAATAGTTTAATATAAAATGCCCTGTTATAAACTTTTCTTTACGGGGTTGAAGAAAGGTGGCAGGTTGCATATACGTAATGTTGTTTAAATAATTTTGATAATGGTAAAATAGTGGTAAAACCTGATGAACCCTTCCAGTGCATCCACCCATGAATGGGTTTAAAAATATTTTGGTAGTCTAAAGACCATGTCTCAGAAATAAGGCAGAGTATTCATAATTATTTCATGAAAGAACTTTGTGAGGATGCTTTGAAAGGCAACAAATGGCTGATTTGCATCATTACCACTGTTAACTAAGTTCTGACTCAAAAAGTCTCTTGAGAATGGAGTAGAATAGAGATTCACATCAGAGCACTCTGAATGACTTTGAATCCACTTTTAAAAAGCTGAAATTTCCAATGACGTCAGCCAGTTGGTAATTTAATACAGCCAAATTTTAAACAGGCTCCAGGTAGTTTTAGTTACGGTGCTCTACTGACAGACATGATTATCACTTGTCAGCTGGGAATGCTCAGATATGACTCTTCTCAGCTGTCACAATCATTGCCCTTGTGATGGAAAATCACTCTTCCTTGCTTTATGTAATGAGAGTTTAGTGTAGCATGTAAGCTGAGTAATAGTAGAAAGCTGCAAAAATATATAGACTCATTATCAAAAGAATAGTCGCACTCAGAAAGAAGTGTTGGACTGCAGTGCAATTCAGAGAGGAGAGAGGAAGGTTATACCAACACAACATGCATGCGTCTCGGCATGGAGTTGTAGAGGATCCTAATGGTGTCCTGTGATATCCATCCCATGCATTTTCTCATGCAGTTCCTGCAGATTTTGAGGTAGGGGTGGAGGTGGAGTGACACCAGGCCTTCTGGACCTATAAAACAAACCGTTCATCTTGGTGCTGACTACAGTGCGTCTGCACATTGATTTGTTGGTTGTCTCCGAAACAATAGCAGGACTCGTCACTGAAATTGACCCATTGCAGTCTTCGGTAATGTTGAGGTGGTGTTAAGGGCAGTCATTGTAGCGGTCTGCGTGCATGTCATTCTGTATTGTGCAGCCGTCTGCCAGTGGTGCTGGCACTAATAGGATGACTCATGGAGGGCATCACTGCTTGCTGAATGTCCGCAATCGTGGCTGTTGGTTCAGTCAGGTACAGTGATAAGGTTCTCCTTGCTTACATCATGTGCACGGCTGAGGGTGAAACTTGAA
This sequence comes from Semaprochilodus insignis, assembly GCA_034552555.1. NCBI lineage: Eukaryota > Metazoa > Chordata > Actinopteri > Characiformes > Prochilodontidae > Semaprochilodus > Semaprochilodus insignis. The sequence goes on along the minus strand of CM067493.1, from coordinate 13,834,631 downwards.
TCATTTACATGTCTCACGATGTCAAACCTACCCACCAACCTATTTGTGTAACTATTCTTTTGATGATAAATGCATATATATGACATTTTAAAAAAGATATTTTAATACGACATTTTGGCATGTCCAGAACAATGTACAGCAGCTGCTAATATGATTGCATGAGGTTACAATAAAATTAATATTCATAATTCCTTGGATTTCAGATACAACAGTCATATCCTGAGGATAATTAAATAGATAATTACAGTCCAGTATATGTCAATCACTTTCTTATTTTAGCCAAAAAAAAAACCCCGAAACAACAAAATATTGAATAAGAAATCTAGAAGTATCTTTTCCATTTAGTTTAGAATTTTAATTGTGCCTTGTATAAATTGTTGTTCCAAAATTAAAAGTAGTATGTTGTTCTTCCCTTGTATGTTCTCATCGATTTATTTATTTATTTATTTATTCGTTCGTTCGTTTGTTCATTCATTTATTTGGCTGATCCTGTTGTCACTTTGATGTTTTTGTTCTTAGTGATGGCGACGCTGCAGCTGCCGGTGAATAACTTGGCTAACCTGGCCAACCTGCCTCCGGGCACCAAACTGTACCTGACCACAAACAGCAAGAATCCCTCCGGCAAGGGCAAACTGCTGCTCATCCCACAGGGAGCCATCCTGAGAGCCTCAAATAGCGCAGGTTAGAACACTGCTCCTTCTCTCACATGTGCTCTCATATTGACTGTCTGTACTACTGACGCAGTCTCCCTCTATCTCTGTCTTTCCCGTCCCTCCCTCTATCTTTTGGCCTTTGTCTACCTCTAGTACATTCTTGTATATTTCTCTGCCACTCTGCAGTTTTGGTACGGTTTGATGTGATTCTTATCCTTATGTGACTTTTCACTTTTCACACTGAAGTTATTTTTCTTACGCTGAATAATACAATAACACTCATACAGAAAGAACAGTGGGAGAGTTCTGCATGAAGCACTCACTGCCAGACTGTCCGACTGTGCTGTCTCTCTGTGCTTTAATTATGCATGACTGTATTTATATATTTGCAGGGTACTCTCAGTCTCTCAGCTTTCAGTGGGCCATCATAAGAATTAAAAATATAACTTGTTGATTGTAACCACAGGTGTTTAATGTAGGGCTATTGCTTTGATGCTGATACCAGTTTATACTCTGGACAAGCACACAGCACTGATCTGTGAGCAGGTTGGGTACCTATAGGTGGGTTTCCAGTTTACAGACATTACTGGGTGTACTCAAAGCCACAGCCACATTTAGTAAGTTCAAAATATTAACAATAACATTAGCTGTTGTAATCAATGTAGGTTTTACATTGTAAGTGAATTGATTTTTGATGCAATAATAAAATACTATTGAGTTGGATCATGCTGTTTGGCTACAGTTATTTAAAATGGTAGCTAACGATAGTTGACCATCAACCTTGACAAGAGTAGTAATGTTACATTCTTTAACTTCTGTGGTAAGAACAAAAGGAGTTGAGTCGCACAACCCGTTGTTTGTATCGTTTTCTGTATCCCCTCACTATGTTACGGTTTTTGTTTCATGCAGTGAAGAAGGCCACTTTCTGTTGCTTTCTGCCCTCTAATTGCCTGTGCATCTCTGTTATGTTGCACAGAAACCTGTCTGAAACCTGTCGATTAAAATACTTTCAAGCAAAGTAATGCATCAGTCTGAAGATTAAGATTTTAGAGTGTTCTAATCGATTATAAACATATTTAGCTCTATATGTATATTAAACTGTACATTCTGTTTTTTTTCCAGAATTTAATTCAAAAATTTTGTAAGTAGTTGCTCCAGTCAGATTTGTGTATTCAGTGGAATTTAAAGCAGTTCTAAAATGTATCAATAAGGAATAAATGGAATTGTGGTGAAATTTGAGATTTCATGATGCATTGCATTAGATTTTCTTAAAAGATTTGCAATCAGACAAGATTTATGCCTCTCATTCCTGTAGAACTTGCTCTAACAGTATCTTCTCTCTGTCTCTGGTTAGGTCACCAGTCTCAGAGTTCTTCTGGTTCTGCACAGACCTCCAGCAGCAGTGGCTCTGGATCCAGCAGCCTGCCCACTAGCCTTTCCTGCACCTCCTACATACTCAAACAGACTCCACAGGTAACACACAGGCTCATAGATTTTTATGCCCACACACAGACACAGACACACACACACACACACACCTACACATATTCACACAATCATCCAAATATTCTTAATACATTCCTCGCTCTCCTTCATATAAAAGCGGATCACTGAACATAGTTTGTGTACCTGCTCTATGCTTTTTTACTTTGTGCTTTCCCTGCTGTTTCTTCTCTACTTCTTCTCCATGCATCAGTCTCCAATACTTTCTTTCCTAGCAAATGGCCTGGTCATATTCTGCTTACAAGCGCACTCTTTCAGAGCGTCTGTTCAAGGTTTGGCAAGCATTAGAGAATGCAGGTGAAAATCCCTTTCACCATAACGAAACAGATCACAGGCAGGTCACATGTAAGTGGCTGTTAAACGTCTTTCTGGCACTTTCCCATCAATAGCATAGAACAAGACGCGTATAAAATACATTCCTGAGAAAATACATTTTCCCTCGCAAGTGCCAACCAGTTGAAAAGTAGCGATGTCGAAATTTTCTGCTTTACTATCTGCTCTGGTTCTAGTTTTTAAAACGGCCTTAGCAGAAGTAACACATTCAAGAAAGAAGCAGAGTTGTGTGTGTGTGTGTGTGTGTGTGTGTGTGTGTGTGTGTGTGTGTGTGTGTGTGTGTGTGTGTGTGTGTGTATAATGTGAAACCAAACCATGAAAAGTTTGCCCGACATGAGCCCATGATACCACTATCATGCCTCTTTCCAACTCTGATCATTCATGTTACTTTGCCATGAACACACTGTGTTAAACATCACTCGTAAGATAACACCTCACAACTTGTACAGGTGTGGCCGTTCCCAAGCCGTCCCGGGGTAACACCGCTTCATAATCAGTCTAAGTACTGCTATTCCATGACTTGTACTATGTTATTGCTCCCTGGCATATCTCACCTAAATTATGTGGCCGTATTGTCTGTGAAAAACATGATGAATAGACAGGATTGAAATTGGCTGAAACTCCATAGAGGTGGGGGAAAAAAAAAGAATTGGGACATTCTTACTTAAGAATATATACTCTGGTCCAGCCTCATCCCTCTGCTTTCTGGTCTATTTTGGAATGTTAGCAGTACAACTGAGAGAAATTGGCAGTGCTCTGTCAGTGTTTGGCTTGTTTCAGTGATTCTTGTGTAATGGCTGCAGTGGGAAGTAGTGCTTTTGGTGATCATCTTTGTCCCCTTTTAAACCTGTCATGAACATGAAAACATTAATGTGCGTATGGCTTTTGGATTCGAGGTACATTTCAGCATTTACATTTATATCTAAAATTAAATTGCATTAAATTGGCTTTGTAATCAGTGGATACCACTTTCAGCTTCCATTATGGCAGCTAGCCCTGGCTGAGAGCACATCATCGGCTCAGAGAGAAGTGAACATTATTACAAGGAGCACTAATGCTGCCCCCCCCCCCTTTTTTGTAGCAACATGATATTTCAACACACAGCTCAGACAGTCCAGGTCCAGTTACACGCCAAGCTGTTTTTAATTTATAATGAATTTATGCCTTTGTTTTTTTGATGAATATATACCTTTGTTTTGTTTTCTATGTTTTGTTTCTTTTCTGTTGGCCGTGTATTAAGAGTTTGATTAAACTTGCATTAAGGGCCAGTTGTTACATAATCTTGTACTGAATTTTGGAATGAAACTCTTTATTTGTTCTAGCCACTCTGCATCTTACCTGTGATCTTATCAGAGTGCTGCTAATGTTGCTCACTCCAAAATACAAGCCACTCCATCCTACAAGCCAGTCCTTTTTTCTTCCCTACATTGACTGCCGATGCATGACATAAGTGATGTGACAGCTGACTGTTAGACTGTTAGAACTTGCACATGATGGCTATTCATGTCCTATTCATCAGACCTACATACAGAAATTTCGATTGCCACAAAGTTCTACATGTATTATTAAGTGCATCCATTTGTTTACTCTCAGCAGTTTTTTGGCTTGTGATTGGGCCGTTGTTTAAAGCATATCCATGGCTACCAGCAAAACCTTGTGTAGCACAGAGTGTTTAACTACTCTCATCATCAAATACATAGTTGCACAAATAGTTGCGCCCAGGAGGAATCAACTGACAGGAATGAAACTTGGTTGGTAGGTTTGTTATTGTGAGACATGCGAATGATTCAACTTAAGCAAGGATGGGCCTTATCACTGTACTTGGATGACCCAACAGCTGCAGTTGTGGACATTCATCAAGCAGTGATGTCCTTCATGAGTCATCCTGTTAGTGCAAGCACTGTTGGCAGAAGGCTGCATGAGCAGGACTACATCCACACAGACTGTTAGAACGACTGCCACTTGCCTTAAACCATGTAATGTTAAATCACTTCAGATTGATTTATTATGGTTTCTGACATACTTATAATTTTGCTGAATTGTTGAACTACTGCGTTAAGATTTGGAATTTGGTGTATGCAGTATTAGTAACTTATGCTGTCAATAGCAGCTGAGGTTGTTGTGAAGACCAGGCCCTGTAACCTTGGTGTCATGTTCCTAAAACTGCAGCTAACTGGGTGAAGCGGCTCTGCAGGTGAAGGGGGAAAAAACAGGTATGTGCCATACTGACTAGTTTCCATGCTGGACTAGCCCCAAGAGAGCATACATTTTCCCCCCCATTCTACTTGATTACCAACTGGATCCAGTTATTTCAAGTGACTGCACAATGGGAGATGGTCTGTGTAGGGAATAAGTTTGTTTTGCACAGTCTTTGCTTGTTTATGGAATGCCAGTCTAAAACCGCCCACGACAGCACAGTGCATTTCCATATACTTCCCTTCCTTCTCTCACTCTCTTCTTCCCCCTCTCTCGGCCTTTGTCCTCTATGTGAAATCTTTAGCCCTTGCCCAGGGCTGCTGGAAATGGTGGTCAGACCAACAGACCCTGTCAGTCTTTTGACATCCACACACACACCCCCACACACCAGTGACTCTGTGTGCACTCTTTTGACTTCTGTCCTTAATGATCTTTCCAGGGCACATTTCTGGTTGGCCAGCCGGGGGGCTCAGGAAAACAGGGCGGGTCCAGTTCCTCTGGTCATGTTGTGTCAAACCCCGCTTCCGTTACCCAACAGGCTATTCGGGTCACAGCAGGGCAGAAAGCAGCCATACTGGCTCAGGTACGTGTCATTAAGGGACCATTAGAACCACAAAACAGCAGAATAAAACTAAACACGGGTCCTGTATGAATATATTTTTATCAAAGGGGGAAAAAAAAAATAAATGCATGTCTGTACGTCTGCTCATCCAACAAACACTGTTTCAGTTAAGGGCACACACTCCCAAAATCTTAATCCACAGCTATACTGATCCATACTCTTCTAAGTTTAATTTATTCATCCCTCGTTTGTCCCGTAGACTCCTATTTATTTTCAACAGCAAGTAGCAAGTTGTTAGCAGCCCCTCTAACAACTACTCAGTAAACACCCTGTACACTATGCAGTGTCCTAGCAATGGCTTGGCAAGCAACCCTTATACCATAGCAACCATCTAGCAGCACCATAGCAACCGACTAGCAACAAGCTTAAGCTGCAGAATCATTTTTATTTTCTTCATTAAGTGGAATTTTCTAGTTTTAATTATAGCCTGTATTATTAAGACTTTTTCTTAAGCTTTAAAAACATGGAGTCTGTAATCTGCCTGTAAATGCGTTGGGTCAAACAAGTAACTAAACACGCATGTAGACATGAACAATATGACAGTATTATGTAACGGGCTGAAGTATTTCTGATTAACCAATAGGGGTGTAACAATTTGATTCACAGCACTCAGCCCATATTTCTTTATTCTCATGATATTTTTAACAATATTTAAATGAAGAAAATTGATTTCACAATGCTTTGTTGCATCACACCTTCTATTAACCAATTAAATCAGTCACTTGTTATCTTCACTGTTATCTCAGTAAAAATGTTCATTTTCAAGCATAACTGACTATTGAGAGAACACAATATGGTCATAATACTCCAGTATGAATATCAGCACTATTATGTGACCTAGAAGAACCTGGATGCAGTTTTGGTGTTGTATGTACAGAAAATATTTGAGTGACTGTTGACTTTTAGGGTTTGTTAATAGTATTATCATCATAGTTTTAGCACTAAAGTAAAAAAGCCAAATTTGAACACCAAATCTCTTAGCTTGCCAACTATATATGTTCTAAACAGTAAAATAATTTTGAGTCACATCATTAATTTAAAGCCTTTTTGTTCAGTTTCCTAACTGTTTTATTTTTAATGTGCAAAGAGCATATTTGCACAGAGCATATTTCACATAGCTATCTAACATCTGATATTGTTGCAACTGGAGCATCATCATTGTGCCAGTGTTTGGATAGTTTCAGAAGATTTCTTTTTGATGACTGCAACTGGGTCACGAGGAGTTAGTGATTCTACTAACACAAGCTCACTGGGTGTGTTGGTAGGGATCTGATGGTGGTGTGGTATTGAACTGGTTATTAGTAGTTGCTCTTTAATGTGGTCTCTCTCTCTCTCTCTCTCTCTCTCTCTCTCTCTCTCTCTCGCTCGCGCGCGCGCGCGCGCTCATGCTCTCACCCTCGTTCTCATTTTCCCTGACACAGTCACTGCTGTGGATTCAACATATCGATCCCTCTTTCTCTTCCTCTCTCACTCTCTTCTGTCTCTCTGCTTCCCTCTTTCCTGCCCCCGGTGTGCTTCCCACACTCATCTACAGAGCTGGTTTGGTTAGATTATCAGACATAAATCTAATGCCTAATGTATATGTTGACCCTGAAGAAAATTTCTCTCTCTGTTTCTGTCTCTCCTTCATAACCATACTTGCTCCTAATGATTTTAGAGCAGTGGTTGCCTTTAAGCTTTTTGGGGGAAATTCACAGTTTACTTGTACGAAAGCTAAAATCATGTGTCCTTGGGAAAAAGACAGTAACAACACATGCTAATGACTGTAGTATTGAAGAAAAATTGAGAAAAGGAGAGGAAAATAGTTCAGTCTTCTTCCAGCTCTAAATCAGGAGTGAAGGAGAGCAAGATATTAGCCTACTTCATTTAAATGGTGTAACTTTTTCAATTTCTCGTTGTCTTTCTCTGTACTCTGTCTCTCTACTCCTCATTCATTCACACACACTTCCTCTTTCCTCTCCTGTGGTGCTCAGCCAGGCTTATTACATTTTCTTGTTTAGATGAGCTGAGCATGGCAGGTTTATTCAGCTTATTCAGTTTAGATTTACAGAGACAATGCACATTATTGAACCTTGTTAATTTGCAAGGTTAGCCAATTTGGTCAATTTTCAACTGTACTCCCTGGGCCGGTACAAAAGGTCCAAGACTACATTAAATAGCAAAAACGTTAATGATGCATGAAAAACACAGGACAACATATAAATTAAAGAGCATTGCTATCTGAATGATTTGATGATATTCTTAATTTTGTGTTAGTCATCATTTTAGAAGAGCCAAATGTAGGGCAATCTCTTCTATACAGGCAGCTCATTCTAAGTGAATAGCTGGAAACGCTGGCTATTCAAAGGACGTCTGCCTCACAAGTATGACATCATCTCCTCTAGTCACTGATCTAAATGGCCTGTTTTCAGTTGTTTTTTTGCTTAATGAAAGCAGTTAGTGGTAGAGGAGCCAAAACGTGCATGCAGGATCTATGTATACAAGACACACACCTGCAAATATCTTCGTCCAGCTTAATTGATTTAGGTTTTTTATAGCAATAGCAATGAACACGTCTCTTTTCACAATTTCAGTGTGTTTTTCACTCTTGATGGGAATTTTCAATTCGTAGTTTTTCACACAGAAATTATGCTACCAAGAGGCACTATATATTTTTTTTAATCTGATCATATTTGGATAATGAAATGATAATAAATGGAATGGTTCTACATAGAAGAATGGTGATAGAAGACTATATATTTGAGCATTGTGTATCATGTGAGGAAGAAATCTGGTTTGATGGTTGCTTTAGCAGATAATGTAATTACCTACTGCTCTGCCAAATCAGGGTGCACACAGCAAACTAACTCAAACATTCCTCACCCAGTCACATTCATCCCTCCATGTGAAAAAAAATATTGTTTTTAACACAGTATATGCACATCAGAAGGAAAAATTGTGTTATTTATAACTAATGACCTCCAACTTTTGTAATACTGTCTCAGCCTGATACACCTCCACATTTTACAGTCAGAGAGATCAGGATAAGAGAAATACAGAGATTGAGAAATAATGCGACATCAGATGATTATTTAAGTAGCAAATGCTCCAGAGTGATCTAAACCTGTGCTTTTAATAATACACAATTAAGCAGGAATAATAAAAAAAAAAACATTTTATTTTTTCAGTCAATTTTTGTTATGTAAGTGAAATATCCACACCCCCCCAACAACATACTCACACACACTCTCTCCCTCTCTCAGTTTCTTGTTTCTCTGTGTCAACACTGTTTGCACTTATCAACACATAATGATAGTTAAGAGTAGCCAGAATGATGATTTTAATATATCCGCTCACAATATGCTTCTTTTGAATAGCTTAATAATGGGGCCCAAATGATTGTGTCAGATCTCATTTTGACTCTTTTTTTTTTCTTAGCGCCTATGGTCTGAATAAGTCTGAAATATCATATGCATGATGGCTTTGCTGGGATTTATTGTGCCAGAAACCTTTGGGGGTCAATAGATGAGTTTTTTTTTTATCACTGTATAGCAGAGATTATTCTTTTTGTACTTCAATAAATTTATTTCAATAATGTTTAATTATGTGCTTATACAGTAAGCACCCGAACATATGAGGCAAAAAAAATCCCTTTAGCAAATTGCCCAAGACACATTATTTAGTTTGGCTGGCTAGCGTTACTGTTGCATACAGTACTTTGCAAAATTGCAATTCAAAAGCTATTTATTTGTGCAGTAATAGTAATAATAGAATAAATATAATATGTAAATATTTTTTTACATATCACTGTAGTAAATTACATTAGTGTTTAACCCAAACCTCTTCCCAAGGAAGTATTAATTGTTGTTATCATTCAATACTTAGTTTGGCTAATAAATGTTTCAATTATATCAAATCAGGGGAGCTGGTGATGGAATTTAATAGATGTCTGGGAAGTCTGGGGCTTCTGGGACAAACTAGTTGTGGAATTTAGCAGCCCAAGCCTGATAGACTTGCATGTGTTACATATGAGGAAAAGGGACTGTTGATTCCTGCCTCATCACCTCTCTTTATTTTAAACTAGTGTGAACAAGAACGCTGCGTAGTGATGAGTCAGAGCAGTCAATGAACTTGTTCAGTAGTCTGAATCCATACATTCCTTGTTCTCTACAGAGTTTAGCCTCTTCAAATATATGATAAGATATGCTGTTATATAATTTTCCCCTAAGTGATTATCACTTTACTTTGTTTTAAATCAAAATAAACGTTGGCCACATTAGCAATGTTAGGTTAAAATCTTTTTAATACCTGTGGTTCCGGGGATCTCTTCCTTATCCGTTTTGGCAGGTGGTGGGCGGGTCTCAGGGTTCTCAGGTAAAGCTGTCAGACGGGTCAGTAAAGACGGTAACAGCAGCCACACACCTGTCCAAAGCTGGCACTACCACCCTAAGGATGACGGGAGGCATCATCACAGCCACCAGTTCAACACAAAGCCCTTCTGCCGCTGCTGCTGCTGCTGCTTCTACCTCGCAACAAGTAAGACACGCACTGGAGCCTGCTGGATGTTGTGTCTGTTCCATAGAGTACTCAGGCCTTAGTTTTGGTGGCCTAGAGTGCTAGTTTTATGACTTGAAAATCAGAATGCAGTGATTTATGAATCTACTTTGACCTGTATTTGAACAAAAACAGTACAAAGACCGGTATATACTGTCCAGTCTTGTCAAATGTCTTAAACGTCACTGTGTTTTGTAAATAAACATTAATTCTGAAATGAATGTCTGCTAAAAAACTATATTTTAGGTATTTCGCCCTCTACAGGGTATAATATCAAACGATTCAGGGAATCCAAAGAAATCTCTGTGCCTAAAGGAACAGGTCAAAAAACACAAATCAATGTCTGTGACTTGCGATCGCTCAGAAAGAACTCCATTAAAAACCGGCATGCTTCTGTGATGCTCCTCACCACATGAACTTGAAAAACACCACATGGAGCTGAAAAACCATCGTCAGTAAACACCTTCCCTCGCACTGTCCATCAGAACTGTCTCTCATTCAAAATGTCTGTTATTAAGCTTAAAATTGAAGAACGAAAACCCTGTCCAATTGCGCAGCTGACGACTTGTATACGTCTTGTATAGTCAATTAAAAAAATGTAGTTTTAATGTTCAAAACTTTTGCATACAACACTATATACTACATACACTATATTGCCAAAAGTATTCACTCACCCATGTAAATCAATGGATTCAGGTGCTCCGTTCACTTCCATGGCCACAGGTGTATAAAACCAAGCACCTAGGCATGCAGACTGCTTCTACAAACATTAGCGAAAGAATGGGTCTCCCATTTTCCATCTGGCAGTCCGATGGATGAATCGGGGTTTGGCAGTTAGCAGAAGAATGGTACTTTGTCTGACAGCATTGTGCCAAGTGTAAAGTTAGGAGGAGAAGGGATTATGGTGTGGGGTTGTTCTTGGTCCCTTGGTCCCTTAGTTCCAGTGAAAGGAAGTCTTAATGCTTTAGCATACCAAGAGATTTTGGACAATTTCATGCTCCCAACTTTTTGGGAACAGTTTGGGGATGGCCCCTTCCTGTTCCAACATGACTGCGCACCAGTGCACAAAGCAAGGTCCGTAAAGACATGGATGAGCGAGTTTGGTGTGGAAGAACTTGACTGGCCTTCACAGAGTCCTGACCTCAACCCGTTAGAACACCTTTGGGATGAATTTGAGTGGAGACTGCGAGCCAGGCCTTTCCGTCCAACATCAGTGTCTGACCTCACAAATGCGCTTTTGGAAAAATGGTCAAATATTCCCATAAACACATTCCTAAACCTTGTGGAAAGCCTTCCCAGAAGAGTTAAAGCTGTTACAGCTGCAGAGGGTGGGCCGACATCATATTAAACCCTATGGATTAAGAATGGGATGTCACAGTTCATATGTGTGTGAAGGCAGACAAGCGAATACTTATGGCAATATAGTGTATCATGTTCATTTAGCATGTTACAGGTCCACTCAGGTCAGTCCAGACTTGTATAAGTCAAGAGTTGTATAAGTGAAAAAATATACCTTTAAAATTGGATCATTGTTGGATCATCATCAGTGTCTTCAGAACCTAAATAATTAAGTGTTGTTAAAAGGTGATGCAACACAGTGGTAAACAAGCTCCCATCTCTGCTTTTGCAGGCATCAAATTAGGAATGAGTGTATATTTACAAAAACTCTTTTGACAATCATAAGGTAGAACATTAATTTTTCTGTAATATTAACTAATTATTGCTTTCTGTTTTATTAGTATTTAATGTACCGTTTTTTGGAACTGGGTTAGTTAAATCCTCTGTATTTCAATAAGAGAACACAGTCAGCACTGCAGTGCTGAAACCCTGTAGGATTTAGGTTGGAAATACTGTATAGAATTATAAGCTTATACCCCATTACTTTGGGTGTGGTTCTCCTGTTCTCTGTGAAAATTGTGTCTGCAATGTAGTCCATTTTTATGCATAGCATTTGTTGTGTTGCATAATGCTAATTGTTATCTTTAAGTTCCTATTACTTGTTAGCGGCATTAACCTCATAGTTCCAGTGCAAACAAAGCATGTGTTAAACCTTTATTTCCTGTCTTTCACCCTCAAGCCTACAGAGCCAGCTGGAGTGCCCACAGCTTCATCAGTTGTGGGGGGTAAAGCAGCAACGCAGCACCCTGTGCTGGTGGCAGCCAATCAGGCCGCAGTGATCAACGCTGCCAAGAGTGCCAGCTCAGCAGCTAATGTAGCGAAAAGCACTGGCAACATGGTAACAGTCGGCAAGAGCGTCAACATGCCACTCATTAGTCTCTCAAAAGGTGCAGGGACGGCAGTAGTGAGTGTGCCCAAAAGTGCCAGTCCCTCGCTGGTCACTGCAGCATCTTTAGTGGGAGGAGCAACAGTCAGCGGGAAAACAGCTGCGGCAATTTCTGGTAACCAGTCATTTCAATGTCATAGTCTCATGACTTGAATGTATATATGCTGTATTTCCAAAATTATTCAGACACCTCTTCTAAGAAATGTATTCAGCTACTTCAAGTGCTCTCTTGTGCTCGCGACACTAACATTCAGTTGCACACACACAGCTTGTGTGGTCTGTATAGAAAAGCAAATGACATTGCCCCTGGCCAAATTACATGTTTTGTTGATTGTTTTATTATCTGAAATTGCAGAATTGAACATACTTAGGAGAAAAATAAAACATTAAATGTGACCTGTGCAAGATTTTACCACATTTTAAATGTGTCTCATTCCAGACAATGCTGTATAGATAGACAATATCTAGATAGATAGATAGATAGATAGATAGATAGATAGATATTTAAATGTATGTAAGTAAATGATTCTCCTTTATTAGGCATGTTGAAGCTCCACTCAGGCCAGTCCAGCTCTCAGCAGACAGTGTTGACCATTCCAGCTAACCAGCTCAAGCAGCTCAGCATCAGTGGATCTTCATCAGGACTACAGACCATCCTGATGCCTGTAGGAAAAGGTAATGCTGTCTCTCTCTGTATCACACACTCTCACTGTGTCCATCAGTCTGTTGTCATCTCTGTAATTATCTCCATATTTTGCTTCAGTCTGTTCTATTTATCTGTTTCTATTTCCGTCCATCTTTACCTATATCGTTCTACATTTTTCGTTCAATCTAGCCATTCCTCTGTTTCAGCCTACTGTCTCCTGCTCTACCCCTGTGCATATAACTGTATTGTTACAGTTCCTTCCTGTATCACATTGTCGTCTTCTATCTGTATACTATCATCTTTCTTTATCAAACTTCTCTCTGACTATTCTTATCACTCTCTCTAAATATCTCTATTTCCACACTCCTCTCTCTCTCTCTCTCTCTCTCTCTCTCTCTCTC
>CM067493.1:13618711-13812882 GCA_034552555.1 Semaprochilodus insignis | reverse complement strand
GTGGATCAGACACAGCAGTGCTGCTGGAGTGTTTAAACACTGTGTCCACTCACTGTCCACTCTATTAGACACTCCTACCTTGCTGGTCCATTTTGTAGATGTACAGTCAGAGACGATAGCTCATCTGCTGCTGCACATGATTACTGTAGTGTGGGTCATCCTCTAGTCTTTCATCAGTGGTTACAGGATGCTGCTGACGGGACGCCACCCACAGGACGCTGTTGGCTGGACAGTTTTGGTTGGTGGATGATTCTCAGTCCAGCAGTGACACTGAGGTGTCCAGCAGCACTGCTGTGTCTGATCCACATGTGCCACATCTTTGTGGCCATAAAACCCTTTGCAAACGGAGAAATTCCATCATATATCGTCAGAGTGACCAGCCACACAGTGAGTAATGTAGCTGATGTTAGCAGGTTGTGGGTTAGCTACAATTGCTGCTAATGCTAACCAGCTACTAGCACACACATTACCAAACAGGACAAAACAGTACTGACCAATAGATTCTGTGAAACAGCAGAAATACGTTAATGTTCTCCACATGCCCAGCAGAACCAGAGCGACCTAATCTCTTTACACACCTTTCAACTCTCCATGAAGCTGAAATCAGGTTCAAGCTTGCCTGCTTCACCTTAAATTGTGCAGCAGTTAAAGTCAGGCACTGCAGGCATAATAACTGCAGCACCATTTAATCCCCCCATGAGCACCAATAACAGCTGTGAGTGGATTCGGCATGGACTGGACAAGTTTCTGGATGCAGACCACATCAATGTTCAGACACTCTTACATCAAAGAATTGTGCAGTTGGTCCAGATTTGGTGGATGCCTTCCCTGGCACACTTCCGAGGAGAATTCCTGTAGACTGGGATTTTAGCCCCTGCTGGTAGACCCGTATGACTGTACGCTTCCATACACAGATTCAGCTACTTCGTTCACACTGTAGTCTTTGGCACGTCCAAATGCAGTCACTCCTTTCAACCAATCATTAACATCTGCTTTGGAGCCATTTTCCACACATGGAACGAGACATTCCCTGCACTGTAGCACCTCCTCTCAATCTATGGATCCCCTCACTCACACCCTGCAGGTACTTATAGCCCCATCATCCTTGTGCAGCGTCATCTGCAGGAGCATGAAATTACTACAACCACCTTAAATCACAAAACACTGTTATTGTAGCTTAGTTCCCATACATGATATGGACTCTTTAATTCTGTCCCTTAACAACACAACCATACTGAATTTAACACAGCTGAGGTTCTGTGTAAGGGCTGTATGGACTGGGTGGGGGAGGTCAAAGGGTCATTAAAAATACTTTCCATGTGGGCTCTGTAATGTTCTGTCTCTCTCTCTCTCTCTCTCTCTCTCTCTCTCTCTCTCTCTCTCTCTCTCTCTGTCTTGCTCACTCTCATTCAGACCCTGCATTTCTGCCCTTTCTGTCAGTGCCTGTGGGTCAGACGACTGGCACATTTACCTACCAGTAATAACAGAATCCAGGACTGGGACAGCCTCTGTGGTTTGGCTTTCTTGTGATGTGTTTGTTTAAGTCAGAGTTTGATTAAAATGATGAATCTGTCTGGTTGGTAGGTACATGGGCTTCTTGCTGAAGGATGCCAGCCATGCAGACTAAGAACAGAAGACTGCGCTGCCAAAGCTGCTACAGAATACACTACACATGGGACTGGTTTGCTGACTCTAGCCTTTCACTTTTGCATAACTGTATAGAGTGTGCAGAGGCTGACCAATCAAATACCAGTAGTAACCTGGGTGAGCCATTGTAGAGCACAGGCTACACTCAGGCAGCAGAGGTACAGTAAAGACATTGGTGGACAGACAGAACCTGGGGTTGTCAACACTATGATAAATTCTTAACTAATCACCTGACATTTGAATCTTATCAACTGTGTGTATGATTTATGATGTCATACATCTGCTGTGTTAACCTGTCCTGAACATGTTATTCTGTGGCCTTATCTTGTTGCTTTACTGCTTCATAATGCATTATGAATTCAGAACAGTATCAAAGTCTTTCTTTGCACATTGGCCCACATCTGATTTGCTTTGAGGTGTTGGATGTGTTGGAGCCTGTTTATGAAGGAAAACAAGATGTCTAATGTGGTCTTAAAGATCTTAAAGATTTGCAGGCCAGTGTGTGGAATCTGATTGATAGGTTTGGCATAATTATATAGTCATTGTTAATGTGTTCGTTTCATTTTCCTGTGCTTGAGTCTGAGTGCAGACTGGCACCATAGTAGTGGTAGTACAGAATGGGTATGATTGTGTTTGCTATGTTTTCACCAGTCTTAATTAGTCCTTGTGATTGTGGGAGTAAAGCCCAGAGCACACTAAGCAAACGTTCTCCAACCAAACCCACGGTTTTAGTGCTCAGACTTAATTAACCTTAGCAAGTTAATTATCAAGATGGGCAAACTTGGCAGCGCAAAACAAATTCTTGAGAAGTTTGAACATAACGTGCGCAAAGTTTGCGAGTAATTTCGTTGTCTGGCTCAACATGTGGTGTACCGTTTTGTTGTTAGCTCTGTAGCCTTTAGCATGCTAACTAGCAAGCTAGCAGATGACAGTAATGAAGTTGTATTAGAAATCATGTATAAGAGATGCAACCTAAACTCAAAAATGTAAATGTTTTGGTTTTGAAATGTGAAGTATTTTAATGTAGTTTATTGCTTATTAACAGATTTGTATGTCGTTATTTTCAGGTTTAGGATCACAATGATTTACGTGCATGTTCTGCTGCTAAGATTCACACTTGAGTTCTCTCGATCCCACACCTCTCTGAGAATTCACCCGACACGTTTCGCTTAAGCCAAAAGTAATGAAAGGGGCCATAAAGTGGCACTGGAAATTCAAAAAAAAGGCACTGGGGATTCCTCTGAGGGGAAACGGCAAGGTAAAGTGGATAAGGGCTTGTTTAAAAATCATTACTGAAACAAACCTCAAACTGCTTCTCAGACCTTTTACTGAATACTCTAACATTAGAATGTTGGTGTTTGGTGGAGAATGTTTGGGCAGTGTTAACTACGCTTGCACAGCCCACAAGTAGTAAGTAATTGACGCTTGGTAGTGTATTTCTCACCGTGCTAACGTGAGATTGATTATATGACAGAAAAACTACATCCAGTCCATCCTGTGTGGTCTTACACACACATATCATCAGAACAATCATTATTTGAAAAAAGCTGAACACAGTTTCTCATTAGATTTTTTCAAAAGAATGGATAGAAGGTTAAAGGGTATGTACGATTAAGTCAGGATGAGCATTTTCAGACTGGCACGTATTTACTTAGCAGGATGTGAGTTTATGAAGTGGAAAAGTGAGAAAAATACACACTCCATAAAAAGTGTTTATGATGTTTGCTGCGTGTTTGTTTAGCTGTGAAGATGCCCAGTGTTTAACGTAGACCTACTAAAGTCTTAATGTATTTTATCTCTTGGTGAATGCAGACGCTTTACTCAGACTGTAGTCCAGCCTAGTGAACCTCTGCACTTGACAGTTTAGTGTTTTCCCTGCATTCCCCACTTATGTAGGAACTATATGAGTTGACTATAGAGCCACCTGTATAGCCTTTATTATAGGGGGTGCCAGGTTACAGCTTGTGGGGGCTGTCTAGGAATACTTCACTATAGTCAGGTTAACAATGTCAGCAGGTACAGTATGGTTGACTAACTGTTAGCATCATTGGTAACAGAATCAGAAGATAAATAAAATTGCTGAGATGGTTACCGGCTAGTTACTGTAACAGCTGACAGCAGACCAACCGTGACTAAAGGATAGTAAATCATTATCTTCCTTTTACAGGACCAGGGAAAGAAGTCTGTGGGAAATGGTTGAAGACTGCAGTCTTCTTTCACAGTATTCAGCCTTTACTGCTTACCTAGCCCAAAACTGAAATCAAGTCCTTATTTGAATTCCACTGTAAGGCGCCACAATGTTAAGGTGGACTGTTGAAAGAAACTGGCAAAAAGGAGGGCTAATGCTGCGTTCATATGTAGCCATTGTGTTGTTCAGTGCCTTATTGCAGAGTTGGTTTAAAACTGTGATTTTACATCTATGATGGTGGCATGGTGATACTGAGCTTTGGTGGTCACTTTAATTAGTTTGAAGTAGAATTAAAGGCACTCAGAGCCTTGGTGTTCACCCTGTGTAAGAGCATTTATGTTGGCATTGAAGGACTTTTTTCCTTTAGAGCAGTCAGAAACCTCCCCCGGCCCATTCCGCCCCTTAGCTACAGCTCTGGTTTGAGCAAGGAACACTCAGCTGTGCTTGGCCCCCTACAACTATAACTGAGTTCATTCTGAAGTAAACAGTCTGGGCTTCAAAAGGCCCCGCTGAAGTGTGAGTGTATTGAATAGAATCCTCAGTGGACAGTAAGTCAATGTTACATGCTAAGTTCACATAGAATCAGTGGAAACGTTAACAGTGGCTAGCTTCCACTGTTATCGTTTTTGTCTGAGCTGTGCTTTTAAAGTTACCTGTTGAGCAGCTGTAGCTGGCGTTTAAACCATGTTATATGTAGTATACTTATCTGCGTTTGGCAGCAGCCTGGTAAGCAACCAGGAGCACGTTGATTTAGTGTACATCTGTGAGTTGGAGAAGTTTGTAAAAGTACGGATGTAATTATTTTGAGTGCGAATGTAAGAATGTAAAGAATTCTTGTGTGTGATCTCTGATGTTAGTTTGCCGCTTGCCAGTCGAGTTGTGTATTTGTGTGTATGAGCGTGTGCACCCGTGCTTTCTGCACGAACTTAACTAAACTGTCATTACCAGTGTAATTAAATTTAATGTATTGTAGGCTGTACCTGACCATTGTATCTTCCTTTTGTTCAAAGTGTACCTAAAAAAAGACTATTCTTGTATTAAAATGGTAGTTTTGCCACTGAAATGTAGACTTTTGGTACAGTGTTTTTTTGTAAATAAATAAACTTTTCTAGCAACTAACTATATAGAGTAAACTTTAATATCCTGAGTTGCATAGTGTGTACGTTCTCTTTTTAGTTCCTTTCTGTAGAACATGGTGACTTCTTCACATTTGTCTTGCCATTCCTTCACTTCTGACTGCATAAAGGGAGAAATGAGTAATGAGAGAAGTATTAAGGAATCCAGCAGGATTATGTGAGTAAAGGAGTGTAATATTGGCTGTTTTAGTGTTCCCACTACTTTTAGGATTTTTCAGGGCAGTTTCCATGCCTGACACTGGGTTCAAATGTAATTGCTGTGATTTGGTTTTAAAATGATGTTAAAAAAGCAAACCAAAAAAAAACAAACATTTGGGCTTTCAGTTAAAAGTATATACATGATGCATATACATGATGCACAACTGCCAGCGTCCTGGATATGACCTAAATGACCTCTTAGTGATTTAGGAGGAAATGCCAAAGCATGCAATCTAGGTGGCTTAATGGCCCATATTTCCACATTTTTGAATATTTTATACATTGTCTTATTTTCCAGGTGCTTTCCATGACCGAAAACTAGTCTTTAAGTGTACGTGTTTTCCTGGATGTTTGGGAAACCTGCTATTTGCAGGTTTGCTACAAGGCTACAGACACAGAAGGAAAGGAGCTTTTTCTTGCTCTCACCTGCATTCATGGTTCTTGCACAAAGTTTTGAAAAGTATTATGTATTTTTTGTTATTTGACTGGAATCTGCTGTAACTGACATTCCTTTAATTTTCTAAGTGAAGTTTTTAAACTAGGATAGTCAAAGGTCAAACACCAGTCTCTAATTCCAACACTGTATCAGCCGACCTCTTACCACCGTAAAAAATAATCAGTGTCCTGATGGAGGAAGAGTAGGGACAGGACGTTTAGGACAGACATTTGAATTGTCAAAAGGCAAAACTGTGCTCAGCCAAAACTGAGAGCAGAGCCTCAGTTGAGGTGATTAGTGGTATCATCTAAGTATTTCTCAAGGCTTAAATTAGTTCTGCTCAATTAAATCCCTTTGCATTTCAGGTTCCTTTAGCATTTGTTCTGTGCCAAACAGCTGCCTGCTGTGGTAAAGATTAGGAGGAATGCTCCACAGGTAACAGCTGAGGCTTTCATTCTCATTAAATCAGTGTTAACACCCACATTCATTCATACCCCCCCAAAACTCACGCACTCACTCTTTTTCTTTCTCGCTCGCATGGTTAGTAAAATGGTAACCGTATATAGTATAGTAGTGAATACCGTATACATGTACTGTGTCCAGTATTTAGGTTAGATAATGAAGTTAGTATCTGTATTGATACTCCATATAGGCAGTTCTTTGAAGATTGGGTGTTATCAGTGCATTCCTAGGTTATTCGCTAATCAGTACACACACACAACATTGGGAACAATTTTAAGAACCTAATATTTTTATTTCAACATGGTACATCCTCCACCTTATAATGCCTGTCAAGAACAAATTTACAAAATAAATTATTACCATTGGTGAAATACTGTCTTTCCTAATTCAATAAAAATTACAATAAATAATAAATATCAAGAAATTAGTCTTCATTTAATAAAGATTTAGCAGGGGTTTTAAGGGAGAAGCATACAGTCGAGGCATCAGGCTTCCCTGGAGCAAATGAAAACTGGCTCTTCAAAAGGAGTAAACCTAAACTTGTTCATACAAAACTGAAAACACAGATCATTCCAGCCCATTGGGTGCACATACACACGCTCGCACGCACAGCACGCTTAAAAGCAGCCAATTTTTTGTCAAGTGTTTGACACTATAGGTTAAAAAGCTTATTTAAACTATTGAGGAACATGCATATGAGTTCAGATCAGCAGAACATGTTCATTCCTTTGTACTTCCACAGTACAGCTCTCCATCACATCCATCTGAATATTACAGACATTGCCTGCAACGGACATCAAGTTTAGAAACATTCATTCTCTTGCATAGATTTCACACTAAGTGGAATTAACCCTCCTTGGTCGTTTATGAACACAGGCCACACTGAAACGGTTTGGAGAAACAGCGGCCCAGCGTTCAATCCAGTAAGCCATATTTGTTGTGTTAAATCTTTAATCCTAAAACGATCCTTTCTGTGGCATTGCAGAGCAATGTGGTTTCTGTGCTCTAACTTTTGAGAAGTTTCCTAGAAACTTGATGAGCTGTGCGTTGGGTTGAGGTGAAATCCTATGTCCACGTTTGTCGTCTGGTCTGATTTCTGTTCTGGCCGCCTCCGTACTGGCCAGTCTGATGGATCATATGTTGAAGATGCGGGACCCGCTCTGGAACACGGCTGATGGATTAGGAGACAACTTCGTCTTCACCAGTTGGTCCTGCAACGCATAAATAAAAGGGCTCAGTTTACTGTTACAACAACTGAAGAGTTTTTTCTTGAATTTCCTGCGCTTTAAAGAAGAGCTACATGATACTGGCGAAGGTCACGCTGTGATATTTTGAAATTGGGAAAACAAAAAGAGAAGTGAAATGGTACAAACGAAAGATAAATTATTTCCAAATTGAGTTATTTATCAAACAATGGAAAGGGCGTGTTTAGAGTAGCGATGTGAATCCCCATCTCTAAGGCCAGTGCAATGCATATCTTGATGTATCGCTAACATTTTGATATATAAAAGATACATATAAAGCAACCGCTAATATAATATGATATGATTCACTCCTACAGCGATGCAGTACAATTTGACACAATGCTATTCAATGGCTTGCTATGCACAAGAATATGATGCTGTTTGATATTATTTCTTTGGTTCTTAGACAAACAGCAAATCATACATATATAATCATACATATCTAAAAAAGGTGCTAATTTTACTTCAGGTATTTGCTTCTCTACTACTACAACTCTTCTTTCAACTCTTTTAGACTTCTTGCTATGTACTGAAATTATGACATACCTTCCAGTGTATTCAGAACATATTAGTCAATCCCTGATGTGATTAAACAGTCCCACCAGTGATTAAGGAAATAGAAATTGTGCAGCAACTTTAAAACCCTAGGTTAGTGCCTGAGTGCCTGAGTAGCTGAGCTTATTTTCACATAAAATACCTGAAGTACAGGGTAATGTAGGCCATGGTAAAAAGCCTTCACAGTCAGCTGAGCAACAAAACAAACACCAACGGTACAGCCAGTATGACTGATCTATACTGGCTGACCTATACAACTATGCTGACTTATGTTATCTGGCTAATTGAGGTATTTTGGTGCTTCTTACAGGATCTGTGTGATATCATAATGTTGATGTCTGATCTCATGAAAAAGCATGATCTTTCAAGTAAAATATGTTTATTTTATTTTGCTAACCTGGAAACTTACGTGTGATAATGTGTGTGATAAAAACAGATGTGCGGTTAGGACACCACTGCTTATTCAACAGGGTTATTTGACCAGCAAAATGCTGGGAGATTCAAAGGATGTGACTTTTTTCTGCTAGGTTTTGTTTAGTACTGCTATTTTACATCACAGTCTGCAACAAGTGTCGTTTGTTTCAAGCTGAGTTACCGGATGTGCCGATCTGCTATATTAACAAAGACTAAATCGCAGAGAAAACTGGGTAAAAATAAATACATACACTGAATACACATATATGACTGGAGAAACTACACTCATCATCAAAAGAATAGACGATGCAGGACAGACCGTTACAACGACTGCCCTTAACAACACGCCAGCATCGCCAAAGACTGCAATGGTGTTGTGCCAGACTATCATGGAGTGACCCAGAATGGCAGTGGGTCATCTTCAGCGACGAGTCCCACATTTGTCTTGGTGGAGACGACCAACGAATCCATGTGTGGAGGCACCGTGGTCAGGGCCAAGATGAATGGTTCGTTGTCGCGTGGCACATGTCTAGAAGGCCTGGTGTCACTCCTTCTCCACCCCTACCGCACAATCTGCAGGAACTGTGGGAGAATATTCAAGATGCATGGGATGGATTATCACAGGACACCATTAGGGACGTCTACAACTCCATGCTGAGACGCCTGGCATCCTTCTGGGTGCAACTATTCTTTTGACGATGAGTGTATTTACACAGTACTAATGTACAACAGACAGAAAGATCAATACACCACGATTTACATCCTTATAGACGCCTGATACAGCAAACTTTTTTTGCACTTTAAACTATTATAATTTATTCTAAGCCTGTAATTCCCAAATCTGTGCAGCTCAATTGCCACCACCAAATGTACACCCCAAGACAATTACTGCCCTGTTTGAATATGACAAGAACTTTGAAGATGTAAAAGCAGAATGTATGTGACGGAGGGATCTTTTGAGGGATTATGCTCTGTCTAGGTGTGTAGATGTCTTTTGCTGGGCCAGTGGTACAGTGCTGAACAGGACAGTGCAGCTCAGAGTGCTGCAGTGTAGAGAAAAACACTCCATCCAGACCCCTCCTACACACATGTTCACCTACTTACACTTACACACACATTCTGCTCACGCTCTGCTCTGCATCCGCACATTCCATTCGATTATTCCTTATATTTCATTTTTGCTTGTGTTCTCCTCTTCTCCTGATCACATGCATTGTGGGAGAAATGAAGTGATATCAAGCGTGCGGTGCAGAGCAACACGGAGGGGGAAAAAGCAAATGAGATTTATCGTCCTCGCTCTCTCCCCTTTTCTCTAACGTGCATGTGTGCGCTAGTGTGTCTGTGGTTAATGTTCCCCAAGGAAAAAGCCATTACAGCTGAAAAACAGCTCATCAGCCTCATCCTCCTCTCAGTCTCAGGCTCTTTCTCACTCAGAGTGAATCCAAAATGCCGGCTATAAAGCAGAAGCCCAGCCTCCAAGACGGGTTGTGCTGGAAGATAAGCAGGCTGTTAACTCTAGACACTGAGCAAGAGAGCAAGTTAGGCAACTTCGTAGAGGATTGTGCTCTCAGTGCTGTAATATGCCTGAAATCACAATTTACTGAGGGACTACAGGAAAATATTTGGGCAGCATTTGGGGAAAAGCCACTGTTGGCTAAAACTCTGAGCTAAATCCTGGTTGTTTTAAAGGAAAGGAATATAGTGTATAAACTGTTTTCAGAGACTTGGAATGAGCCTTCATACCTATATAGAGGTGAGTACTCCTCCAACATGTTGTGCAGCTGTATTGCTACAGTAGCCCAGAGCAGACAAACAAAATGCTGGAGCTGCATAGGGTCTTTTGTGAAGTGGCAGCTTGAATTTGGTGGGGCCATAGCACCAGCTGGAAGAATCAGTGGCTGCGACTGGTGCTGGCTAGCCATTTTATGTGAAGTTTTAGAACCCAAATTTTGACAACTGAATCTATGGGCCTCATTCAACAACTGTTCTTAAGAAGAAATCTCTTCACCCCGTTTTCAAGAGGACTCGGACATTTACAGATGTTCTCTTATTTGGGATTTGAATATATGCATACTGAAGAGCACAAAGGTGCGAGCAGTTCTGCAGTTTAAGACCACATCATGAATCTGACACTTTTTAGGGACTTTATCAAAAACAAATGAAAGAGCTCAAGAGCACAAGCAGAAGCAATGGAGAAAAAGCACTGGAGGGCGAATCGTTGTCATTGTTATCGTTGTCAAGAAAATGAGGAAAAATTAAATCGAGTGACGGCAGAAAACCTCACAGCCATGCATGCCAGACCTTTTAACAAAAAGCCATACAAAAGAATTGTGATAATAAACACTTCTTAGAGAAGTCGCAAGTCTAATCCCTGATGACGCCAGTCATCCGTGGCTGGGAGTCCAAAACGGCACAATGGTCCTCAACCTGTTTGGGCAGGCAGAATGACCATCTCCTCCATCACTTCGCGGGATACTAGCCAGTGTGGATCTGTTAGTTGACATCACTAAATTAGCAGTTCTTTATCTTTCCATTTTTACTTTGTGTTTAATTTAGTCATTGCCATTCTGGCCTGCTAGCTAGCCCTTCTCCAATCACATGATGCTGCCAAGCTAGAAGAGCAGAAGCTAGCATGTGCTTCCTCTGAGACATGCAAGTCTCCACAATGTGTTTCTAGAACTACCACTAAGGGTGCATTATTG
This sequence comes from Semaprochilodus insignis, assembly GCA_034552555.1. Taxonomy (NCBI): domain Eukaryota; kingdom Metazoa; phylum Chordata; class Actinopteri; order Characiformes; family Prochilodontidae; genus Semaprochilodus; species Semaprochilodus insignis. The sequence goes on along the minus strand of CM067493.1, from coordinate 13,801,900 downwards.
GGCAGCTCAATACGCTTGGAGAAGAACATTTACAGACACTTTGGCTTTGGCTACCATGGGGAAGAGGAAAGGCCATTCTACCCACCCAGAGAAAGCAAAATCAGTTGTGCTCTATTGGACATACTGCCACAGATGTTCAGAGGTTCAGATCACCAGAGAACTTGCAATGGAATTAAGTTGTAAGTAAGTAGCTGTTAGTGTTAACCTCCAAGCATGTTACGCTGTCCACCAACACTACATTTGCAACAGCCTGAAAAGATGTGGTGGAGCTTCATGTGTCTCAGAAAAAAACCTTTACCTTTCTCAGGAAAAAGCCTTTAAATGTGTCAGCCCTTACTTTGGCAGCACCATGTTATAGTCAGACCTAGTGTGTGGGAACTGGCCATGACAAAACTAGGGAGAATACTAGGCAAAAATAAATAAGCAAATAAATAAAAAACAATACACCATGTATTTATTATTTTCTTCATTACTTTTGGAGTTATTCTTATTATTTCATAGATCATTTAATTAAAAACTTTTGAGCTTTACTGTTTGGTCAGTACAACTAAGTATAATTCGAATTTTGCCAAAACACAGCATTTCTCTCATACTGTACACCCTTATTCACCCTCTGTAATTCACCCAACTGCCAGAGCAGTCCAGAGTGGTCGATGGTTCTGCCATATCAGTTTGAGTCAGAGTCTGATCTTGAAAGTCATGTAGAACAAGTTGGTAGAGTCAATCCACCTTCACAAGCTAGACTGGAGCAGGACATTTCAGAGTGTTGAGTTTCTCTTTGTTTAGCTCTCTGTTGTGTGAGGATGTGTCCAGATTGCTAAAAGGCTATGTTAATAGATGATGTCACCTTGTAACAAGAGAAAAGTCTGGCTACTTTGAGATTTATAACTTTGCAGACTGTTCACATGCACAAAAAGCAACTTCAAGACTAAAGGGAAGGAGGCACACTGCGGGTCTGATTAGTTGACAGGGCTGAATTAGACTTAAAGTGACAGACTAAGGCTACACTGAAACATGTCTTGTAGCTGAAATCAGGTGTCTTTTCCATTACCTGTGACATTAGCTCGTCATTATGAAGGAACTATTGACTTTATGTGTCACACCCTTTTAGAACCTGACCTTATCAACCCCAGTAGTATGACGGGCATCAAGGTAAAAAGCTCTGACAGAGCAACAACACACTTCCTCCCTGCACTCATAGACGACAGTGTCAGCGATCTCAAACTGCTTATCCCAGCACAGTTTGGCTAGGGGGAAAACAGTCTACCCGGGCTACCTCAACTGCACTTAGACACGGTGTCTGAGAGGGCAGGCATATGGATTGCATCACTTTTGGCCTCAACAAATCATTCAGTGGCTATTATCTTATCCTGGAAGAGAGCACTTTACTACAGTGCCTTGCGAAAGTATTCACCCCTTGGCATTTTTCGTGTTTTGCTACCTCACAACCTGGAATTAATATGGATTATTTGAGGGTTTGCATCATTTCATTTACAGAGAATACCTACAACTTTGAACATTTGATTTTTTTATTGTGAAGCAAACAACAAATAAGACAAAATAACAGAAAACGTCAGTGTGCATAACTATTCATTCTGGGCTTTGACTAGGCCACTCCAATACATTTACCCGTTTCCCCTTAAACCACTCAAGTGTTGCTTTAGCAGTATGCTTTGGGTCATTGTCCTGTTGGAAGGAGAACCTCCATCCCAGTCTCAAATCACTGACAGACCTAAACAGGTTTTGCTCAAGAATATCCATGTATTTAGCACCATCCATCTTCCCCTCGACTCAGACCAGTTTCCTAGTCCCTGCTGCTCAAAAACATTCCCACAGCATGATGCTGCCACCACCATGTTTCACTGTGGGGATGGTGTTCTTGGGATGATGAGATGTGTTGGTTTTGTGCCAGACATAGCGTTTTCTTGGTGGCTGAAAAGTTCAGTTTAGGTCTCATCTGACCAGAGCACCTTCCTCCAAGGAAGGAATACTTTCACAAGGCACTGTACAAAGCACTGGTTGTCAGACTACTCCTCAGAGCCCCTCAGCCAGTGTGCGTAACGGCTTAGAAGAGGTGGGATCTGTATCAGGGACCCTGAGGACTGGTTTGAAAACCACTGCTTTAAAATATATCTTTCCATCCTTTGTTTAAGTTACAAAAATGTTCATCTGCAAAGGCTTAAAGAACATCAAAACCTAAAATGTAAAGTTTGCATGTTTTTAGTTAAATTTTTGTTTTATTAAATTTGGATGCACCATAAATCTTTAAACCATTAACTAGCAACAACCTAATATCTGTAATAATCTGTAAGCATGCTACCATTAATCCATAACTATTGTTTGTTTATTCTTTAATATTTCTCCACATCGTTCTCCATCATGTTTAGAGCTGCAAGTAGGATCACAACGCACAGTATTTGTTATATTGACATTAATATTTTCAGCTTAGTTAACCCAAAACATCTTATTATGTTCCTAGTCAAAGTTTCTGCTGGGGCTACTAAGCTCAGCTTAAAAACTAGTATGTGTGGTACAACGCATCTAAATGTAGTAATGCGCAAACCTAAACTTAGCAAACACTTACATTACAACCAGCCTGTGTTCAAACTTAAACAAAGCTGGTGTAACTGGCTGCAGTTATTGATAATATATGGCAAATGTTACACATAAATTAAAGCTATTCTAATGAAATGCATCATAAATTCATGCCAGGAATCCATATCAGCTTGTCTCAGAGCCCTGCTTTCCACAAAGCTACTAAAGAAATTGTGTATGTGAGCACTTTAAATGATCAGAGAAATGTGTCAATGTCTGGGACAAAAACTGTGATAAGAGGCTGGTACAGTTACTGTGATAAGAGAGAGGTCGAGTTATGGCATGTTTGAACTCTCCATTTTGAATATGGACGTTATTGTCACAGCAGTCATGATATGCCATAAATGGTATGGTAACTGCTCATGTAATTTTTGCAACAGCTTATACAATATAATGTTACAGACATGTCGTTTTTATCTCCTCCCATTAACTTCATTGAGCTACAAAAATCATGAATTAATAATTTAGTCTTTTAAAATCTACATGTACCATTTGGACTGATATAAACTCACTTCATTAGGCCCCTCTTTTTATCCAAACCCACACCTACCAGCTCCTCGTATAGGTGCACTTTGTAGTTCTACAAATCCAGACCACTGTCCATCTCTTTCCCTGCAAAATATGTTACCCTTTTGACCCTGTTCTTCAATGGTCAGAACCCCAACAGGACCACCACAGAGCTGTTATTATTGGGGTTGTGGATTATTCTCAGTACTGCAGTGGCACTGACGTGGTGGTGGTGTAAGTGAAATAGACACAGCAGTGCTGCTGGAGCTTTTAAACACCTCACTGTCACTGCTGGACTGAGAATAGTCCATCCAATAGTAGTCCACCAACTGACACTATCCAACCTATATGTATTCTGTGGGCAGCATCCTGTTGCCACTGATGAAGAACTATAAGATGACAAACACAAACTGTGAGGCAGCAGAGCTTGGTCTCTGACTTTACATCTACATGGTGGACCAGCAAGGTAGGAGTGTCTAATAGAGTGGACAGTGAGTGGACACAGTGTTCAAAAACTCCAGCAGCACTGCTGTGTCTGGTTTACATGTACCAGCCCAACACACCAACACCCCACCACATCAGTGTCACTGCAGTCCTGAGAACGATCCAAACAATACCTGCTTATAAATAAATTACAGTAATTTAATGTGCTCCATCAGTAAGTTGCTGTGATCTTACATTTCACTGAGACTTTCTTAATCGCTGATTTTAATCCATTTAATGCCACGTATTGACATCCCTCAAGAGTGATCTAATCTTAGACAGTGAGACGTAGAGTCAGTTATACCTGGCAATTCCACGTGGCACCAATGCATCTCTAGCAACCACTTAGCATCAGATTGGCAGGAAAGGGTACCAATTACCAAGTCAGACTCAGATTCAGACAAAATGGTCTCATGTTTCCTACTTCATGTAAGGACTGTTACAAACCAGAGATGAAGGTGGTCCTTTGGCACTTCCAAGGACGTACTGGGACACTTTAGCGTTCACACTAGCTGCTCCTGGTTTGAGCAAACATAGAACTTGTGTCTCCAAATTGTTGGTCAGACAAGCAGATTGGATTTCTGGACTTGTGAGGCCATATTGTGATCTCTTGTTGATCATGCTGAAGGTCCTGCTGCCAGTTAAATCATTTAAGGACAGGTAGCCAATGAAAAAGTAAGCACAACAAAGACTGAAGCTCTTGGCAAGCGACCACAGCTGCCAAGCTGCCAAGCAGAGGCAAAAACAAAAATAAACATTGGTACAGCTTTTCACCATTGGAGATGCTCTTGGCAAGTAATAGGATAAAGTTTGATGCACAACTTGCAACGTTTCTTCTAGACTGGTAAGTAAACAGCTGTTAATGTTAACAGTGAAGAGGAAGGACTGTACTTTTTCTTGTTTCTTACAAAAACAGTGGACAGTACAACTTTTTTTAATGTTTAGAGTATTTGAAACTTGAACATCAGCTAACAGATTGTATTTAAACATGTAGAATGAACGTTAAATTCTGTTTACATGTGTTGATATTTAATAACTACAGAAAAAAACATACAGTTACCTCAGATGGAGGCACTGCACTCGGCTGGTCTATAGCGCAATTTCACCTTACCCCGAGACCAAGACATGAACAAATCAAAACAGCCCTGAGACAGAGGCAGGACAGAGACCATTCATTTACAGTCTTGAATAATACAACACTAAGCTATGCCGAGTTTTGCCAGCCCCTCCCGAGGCATTACTACGCCAAGCAATGTGGAGGGGCCAGTAAATGAGACTGCAGTCTGACCATGGTTCTAAACAGTATAAAAATCAGATTTAGGAATGTGATTTGCCAAAGCCAAAGACTCTGTTTGCACCTGTCATTATCTCACTTATTACTTGAACCACCCAAGATGCAGGTTAACATGGGGTGTAAACAGAGCCTGACATGCACCTGAACGGCCATGATTTTTCTATGTTGACTGTCTAGTCACAATAACCACTGATTAAGATTTTAAGAACTGTTACTTTTTGAACGTTTTAGTGATTCAGTTCATTACCTGCACCACTACCACTAAATATAATTCGCCTGCTTTTGGCATACAAATCATCCAATACGCTTGAGGTTTCCAGACATTTTGCAGTTCTGAACCCTGATCTAGGACAGAGCTATCGGATCTGGGAGAAGGATTTGGGAGAAGGATTATAGAAGCAAAATGTTCCCTTTAATCTTTTTTTGTGTTATGTGCTGTGAATCATTCCTCAAATAACATTACTTCAAATATTTTTCAGTGAAAAATAGCTGGAAAAAATCTTTCCCAGAGATATTTAGTACATTATTTAATTATGGTCTTATGCTTATACCAGCGCCATGAAGGATCTGGGAAAGCTCCAAAATCCACTCAGAAGAGAAAACCAACAAATTGTCTGACATGCGCAGAGTGACCCAACAGCCACGATTGCAGACATGCAGCAAGCAGTGATGCCCTCCATGTGTTATCCTGTTAGTGCCAGCACCACTGGCAGATGGCTGCATGATGCAGGACTACATGCACGCAGACCGCTACGACAACTGCCCTTAACACCATGTCGACATCGCAGAAGACTGCAATGGTGTCATGTCAGGACTCAGAATGGCAGCGGGTAACAAGTCCGGCTTTTGTCTTCTTGGAGATGACCAATGAATCTGTGTGTGGAGACACCGTAGTCAGTGCCAGGATGAACGGTTTATTGTCACACATCACATGTCCAGAAGGTCTGGTGTCACCCCGAGATGTCTGGCAAGTTGCGTAGCCATACTGAGAGACACTACTTCTGTATGTGTAGCTCAGTAAATATTGCCCATATCAGTCTAAATTTATCATCATTTATTGTACCAGGTAACCTTTATCTTCCTTCTGAATAGCACAGAATCCTACACTTCCTTCTGGGTGCAACTGTTGATGTTTAGTGTAATTATTTAACACTCCTTCACAGGACCGCTCACAATAATAGTGTTTAAATGTGATTAAAATGTGATGTTTTTAGTTTTGAATATCCACAGCTGTTACTGCACTCTCACACACATTGCAGTATTGGCACACAGAATTTCCAAAATTACTTTTTTTGTTTGTGTGACTTGTATTCATAAGTGATTAATTTTCCACCACAGCAGGCTTCAGTATTGGAGTTTTGTGGAGTTTTGGGTGCTGTTGTGAAGTTAGTAGACTTTGTTAAACAACAGTAGAAATAAATAAAACGATACAGATACGGAACAGAAGGTAAAACAAAACTCAGAACACCTTTGTCTTAGGACAGTATTTCGGGAGTTCAGTCTAGGATGTTGCTGTACAACTGTTCACTTGTTGGGTGTTAATGGAGAAGATTGTGTAGGACTGACGAACTGTTGTTCAGAAGGCCTTCTGTTTACATCATCTCGTTGAATTGAATGTTGAGAAGTTGAGCAAGCTTAGCCTTAGCTCACTAAGTTTCTCTGACCAGTCTACATAGAGAGGAGAGAAATATGATGAAATATATCAGCCATTTCTAAGAAATTCTTTGTACATGTATATGGTGGCACAGAGGAACAAGATCAACTTAATTAGAAAGAAAACAAAGATTTAGATTTTAGGAAATGACCAGAAATGGTGTTCACTGTAAGAATCTACGGTATTTAGTACTTGACTGTGGCAGCATGTCGCTCACGATAAGTGTAGTTGCCTGCTCACATCAGTGTAAAGATGGGGGAGAAAAGCAAAGGCGAATTTAAACACAGTGGAAACAGTGGAGCGAAAACCACTTTCTCTTCTGAAAATGCTCCTCACTGTTGTGGACGTCCATTTGGGGTGCCTATACGTCAGTGAAGAAAACAATGCAAAGGGAAACCAAGCATCTGAACTCAATCATACTCACTTTAACTAAAACTTTATTCATTCAAATATGCCTTCATCTTGACGTTTAATACCTTCACTAGTAAAAAAGAAGACATTTTTAGACATCTTATGACCTGAATTTTTATTGATGCTAAGACTTTAAGTTTTATTTATTTTATGACTGTATAACACTGTTTAATGATCTATGGGAGCCCTGTATATAACATTTAAAAGGTCTGTCAGCACCCCTGCCTTTAAACAAGGCACAGCCAGTAATGATTGAGAAAACCTAATTACACTTAGAAACTAGCCAGCAGCAACAGTTCAAAAATTCCTCAAATACCCGAAAATAACACTTTATAAATAAAAGTAAATCTTAATTTTGGTGAATGCAAATTAACCCGTTTAGGTGACTTTCTTTGGCATGTGGACCTTTAGCCTTTATGTCCATAGGCGCACGATTAAATGCTCCAACAGATTAAGGAGCACTGGCAATATTCACCATTACAGTCAGCTCACACAGGCAGCACAGGCATAAACTGCATCCAGTGATGCAGACTAAAGTTATGTTTTAAACACACTGCACATAATTAATATTGCTCACCTAGATACAGGAGTAAACAAAAATAATTTACTTCTTATTAATTCAGTGACTTTAATATGTTACAATACTCTGTAACAGGAAAAAGTAACCACATTACTATTAGGCTAGGCTGTAGCATGATAACCCCAGCAATGTTAGAGGAGAAGCTATGATTGTTTTACACACACACACACACACCCACACACAAATGTAAATATATAATATATATATTGTCTTTTGTTGGTGGCTATTAAAAATAGCCACCTATTTTTGCTGGTGGGTGTTGAAGACAATATCACACCTTCAAATTCTGCAGAGCCTGCAGTTCTACTTTAGCACAGGCAGGTTCTTTTTCCTGAAATACTGTGTGTGTTTTATGAGCGTTTCTCTCTGCATTTTTGTGTTTCTTCCTAATCTCCTGTTCAATAGCAAGGCAGGCCAAACAGCTGCAGTTTGTCTCTCGACTGGCTAACATACATCACAACATACAGCAGATGGCAGAGGGAGGAGGCAGGGCTGTATCTGTGCACACGCTTTAAACCCATTGGGATGACCAAAAGGATGTCAGCTGTCACGCAAGCCGTTACAGCTAGTATGAACGACACAACGCACTCCAGTAAATTACTTCAATCTGATTTACAAGGTTCTTAATAAAGGATTACAAACACTGATATAAGCATAAACGTTTTTATAGTTTCAGCAAAAATTACTGAAGGAATGCATCTAAACCTGTTATCGTACTTTTGTGCAAGTGTCACCTCATCAGACACTTTAGCACCTCATCAAATGCAGCATAAAATTGCATTTGATGTTAAAGTAAGTAAACCTTTTGGAATGACCTGGATGTCTGCATTGATTACTAATACAATGTGGTCTGGTTGAAGTCCCAGTTATAGACAAACAGCTGTACTTTTCATCTCTTTTAGCATTGAGCAGATTGAGTTGCATACTCAGTGCAGGCTAGGAAAAGTTAGTGAATCGCTGTGTTAATGACTTCTCCAAGAGCTAATTGGTAAAGCGTGTTTTAATTATGGTGATGAGATTTGAAGTTGTGGGTTTCACAGGTTATTGCCTCTTTTATTGCCCATTTTTAAAAGCAGAACATAAAGCCTTGTTTCTGACAAATGTGTTCATCTTAAGAAAAGTTAATGCAAACAACTTTCAGAAGGCCTTTATAGACTTGTTATAGTGATGTGTCAAGCTGGAAAAGACTACAAAAGCATTGCTAAAGACCTGTATGTACATCAATTCAAAATGGAACGATTTGAGACTGTTGTTACTCTCTTTAAGATCACAAGAGCGCTACAGGCAATCCTGAAAGAGGTGAAAAAAGCTACGTCAAGACCTCCCCTCCCATTGTGAAGCATGGTGGAGGGAGCATCATGGCTTGGGGCTGCTTTGCCTTGTGATCAATGAGGGAACAATGAATTAAAAGGTATATCAAAACATTTCAGGAATGTAACCTGAAGAGACACCGGGTGATTCAATAGGACAACAACCTGAAAAACACAAGTAAATCAACTAAAGAATGGCTGAAAAAGATGCTTTATGTTTTGGAATGACCAGGAGCTCTGACCTTAAACCTGTCAAGATGGTGTAGTATGGCCAGAAGTAAGCTCTGTATGCAAGGCATCTCAGAACTGAACTGAAACTCATTTGCAGGGAGGATTTGTCCAAATTCCTCCTCAATGTTATTATTATTTGCAGGAATTGTTTGATGGAGGTGATTGCTGCTGTAGCCTCTACAGGCTATTAAATTCACTTAGTTTAGTTACACTGTGTTTGTCTATAATTGTGTAAAGTCCAAAGGGTTTACTTATGTTTTCTGGTAACTGTATCTCACTATCTTGACAGTTTTGAGAGTACCCTAGGCAGCAAAGACAACAAACAAACCCAAACAGTCAATCCTTGAACAAATCAAGCCTTAACTCTCACTCAGCGCCTAGAAAACCGAGACAAATAAGCTCTTGGACATATAATAACTAATTCGCTGGAAAAAGGCAGTTATGCTTGGAACAGCTGAAGGGAACAGAGGAAGAGGACAATCTGCAAGAAGATGGATGGAGCCTCATTAAGAATCATGAATAAGCCATTAAGAAGCGTGAAGACCCAAACAGATGACAGGACATTCTGGAGAAACTAATTCAAAGAGAGACAGGTTCAAAGAGCTTCTGAACATTCAGCAGCTCATCCTGTCATAGCGTTACATACATTCGCTTGCTAAATGATTAATTAAATTTAATAATAAAAAAAAAAACATTTATAAACTTAAAATAAAAGTTCTTATATTAAAAATTCCCTCCGCTTGTCCTGGAAAGCTTTTCACACAGTTTATCTAGTGAGCTAGCATGTCAAAGGGGACCTCATTATACTCATTTACATACATCAATGTTCATAATTAATTACATTTTTTGGGGTCTACTGGAATAGATTTACGTGCTTTAATTCACACTTATAATCTTCCCTGTTTCCCACTTATAACAGTTTCCCTGTTTCTCTCATACTGTGTCTCATACTCTCCGTTTACCCTCTGTTGTGTGTGTCTTTAAGCTCCACCTCCTGATGAACCCAGTGCGCTCTGATTGGTCAGCTGCCGAAGTAGCATCCTCCTACAAGTCCCCCCCCCCACCCCTGTGGCTGTGTTACGAGATGACGTCGCCTTTCAAAGAGGTGTTTTGAGCAGCTGTGAAAAGTGGTTTTCTGTGGGAGAGAGTTTCTGGCTCTCCCATGTACTTTGAGCTTTCAAACTTTGCAGACTGTTTCCATGCACAAAAAGCTACAAAGGAAAAGCAAAAGTGAAATAATGGAAAAGTATAATAAGTCCCCTTGAAAATGTGGAACTGGTTACATGACTATTACTTGTACACATATATTATTGTATCTTATTTTGTTTATAGCTATTGCTAATTACTTACTGTAGCTCAAATGTGTGTGTAGAATATCAAAATGATTATTAAATCATTAAACAGAGTATTAAATAGAGGAGTTTGCCTGATTCTTTGCATTGAAATCCATGATCAAGAACATCCTTTTCATGATGAAGGCACAGCTGAAACATACACAAAGAGAAGAATACATCACCTCAGTGGGCTCACAGCAGGATGGTAACTACTGTGGAGACAGCTAAAAAAAAGATGTTCATATGTTTATCTGCCAGAGGAACTGAGTTTCACATATGTACTGATGACAAAGGATGAATTAAACAGAAGTACACTGTGTTCCAAATTATTATGCACCTGTTATACATGTTTTTCCTAAAAGTCAGTATGTTTAAAGATTTCTTATCCTGAGTAATTATATTACAATGTGGATTTTATAACTAGTGGAAGTACAGGTCCTGGTTCCAAGTTACTATCCAGAGTGCAGTTCAGTGGGTCATAATGTTATTCATAAAAAGCACAATAAAAAACATGAATCTGTTATATTTGTTGCATGGAAAGTTAAATAAAAAAATCATATTTACAGATCAAGTTATACACTGATAAATAAGTCCTTCTTTGACGCTTTTACTTTAACGACTCTCTTTCGCCTCCCAGCTGGTTTAATGCATACTTACACTCACCCTCATATATCTACCTTTTAAGGATGCTCCACAGGTTCTCAATAGGATTGAAGTAGGCGATGACGGTGGCTACAAACCATCACTCCGTCACCTCCTTGCTGACGTCGCAGTCTTGTTGGAAAAGGGTGGCCATTCACCCACAGTGAGCTGAATCCATGAAACTGTATAAAAATTCGTCTTCATGTGTTTCTGAAACCACTGCAAACATACAGCTTTATGCCCAACTGCCAGCTTGTTGAAGATCCTACATAAAGAGGTTCTTGGGACTCCAGAGATAGCAGCAGCTTCAAATACCTGTTTGCGGCTTAACAGTGGTGTTTTTATAGCTGCCCTTTTAATAGCATTAATTTGACAGTCAAAAGCTTTTCTTAGTAAACCAGCTGTATTCGTCTGTGCTCTGAATTACTTACATATCTTATCACAGTTTGATGATCTCTCTTCTTTTTTTATGAAACATGAATTATTTTAATGCCTTTTGCAAGACATTTCAGGCTTTTCATCTTCAGAAAGATCTTTCTTCCTCCCCATATTGCATGAGAACTGTGACTTGCCTAATGTGAAATAGTCTCTTCATGTTTCCCTTTAATCAAAATCACCCCACAAATTTACAAAGCTGTCCGAGATTGATACCAGATATCTAAACCGATACGAGCAATTAAACAAACACCTTTTTTGAAAAACTAAAACCTAAATGATAATTTTATTGAAAAGCAACTGATTTATTACTTGTATAATAATTTGGAACACAGTGTAGAATTTTCAGAATAGAAGCAGAATTAAAATTCTGCAGATGGTGCTTCACCTTACCTTGCATCAGGAAAATGACACTACGAAAGCATTTGAGGAGCTTTTCAGGGACAAACAGTGAAATGTGCTTGACAGGCCAAGTCAGTTACCTGATCTGGCAGTTAATTTAATAAAGACAAGACTGAAGGCAAAGAGCCCAGAAACAAAACTAATCCATTTAAAACCGGCTGTTGTAGAGCAGTAAAAGTTTGAACACCCCCATTCAAACTATATTTTTGTTGATCTAAGTGCAAATAAGTGAACACATCCTCTGCAGAGACCTTAAATATTGCATTTTTTTAAATGCCCTTCTGTTAATTTTACGGCACAATTTCTATTTATTTAATAAGTTTAACATCTTGGGACAACATGTCATTTGACCAGGGGAGCACAAATATTTGCATAAAACTGTCTCATGTATGTTTCAAACTATTTAAAAAAAAAAAAAAAAACTTACTTCGGAAAAGCATTTATAAAATAAGCCCCTTTGTAACAGCAAATATGAGCCAGGGAGCACCCACGGGTTTAACAGTATATATTTGTCTGGTGCGGCTGTGAATGCTGTAATTCAAGAGTTTTCAACTCCAGTCCTGTGATCACCTGCCCCTGCCCCACACACCTGATCCAATTTAGCAAGGATTGGAAAATGAGCTGATAAACTGTATCAAGTTGATTCAGGTAATCTGGGCAGGGAATACCTGAAACTGGGCAGTGCAGGGAGGGCTCAGGACTGCTGTAATGGATCAAATCTCCCACAACACTGGCATATAGCAACCTTTGGGTTTTAAGATGTTTCACTCTCCAGAAGTTTTATAAGTGTAACCTCCAGGATGAAAACTTTCAATAGAAAGTAATACTGACTGCTGAAAACTATACCTCAGCCTGTGACTTGTTAATGTAAACTAATTTAGAAATAATACAACTACTAAACGCTTTACTGAGACTGCAACATCCTTTACACTGGTAATACAATTAGTGCTCAGTGATGGAATACAAATTGAAAAACAACTCTCCCAACGCTGTACATGTGACTGTTTAACTGTGCTAATTTCCTCTGTCCATCAGCCAAAAGTCTCTTGGGTGCAGAAGGTGAAACGGTGTAAGTGTGAGATGTGAGGCTCAGCGAGAGAGAGAGAGAGCAAGGCAGCAGGGTTTGAGCATCTGCCTCCCTCCATTTTAATTAGGAATAAATGAGTGCCACTTTCTTCTTTCGTGCTGCACTAACACTTGCCCTGCTGTATTAGATCTAATCTATATGAAACAAGAGCACAGTAAAGTGTAGGATCTGTGCTGTTCTCCTCATTAATCTAGCTCACTCTAATCACCCCCATTCTAACGCATGATCAGATGTGCTTCCACAAGAAACAAAGAACAAGTTGTTTAGCTGAGCAGAGTATTTGTAGTGGACAAACCTCAGGATGCTGATCCACTGCATTTCAGGCAGTTTCTTTACATTTGCTTTACATTTAGTAGCCACAATTGGATCTGTTTGTTCTTATTTGTCAGAAATAAAATAATTTAGTCACTTTGATTTACTAGATACTACAGTATGTACAACTGGTGGAAATTTATATTCAAGTAGGATGGTGTGATGTACAGTGGTGGTCAAGTCTGTGAGCCCTTTAGAATGACATTTTTGCATACATAGGACCTAAATCATAATCATACACAAAAGGAGATAAAGTGAAACCAATTAAAGAAATGAGACAAAAAAGTATACTTGATAATTAATTTACTGAGAAAAATGATTCGATATTATGAATATGTGAGTGATAAAAGCATGCAAATCTCTAGGATTAATAATTAACTTGAAGGTGAAATTAGAGTCAGGCACTTTTTTAGTCAGCTGGATGACATTCAGCTGTGAGTGACCACCCTGTTGTACCAAAGTAAAAGAGATATAGATAGATTAGAAACAAATCTATCAAACAGGCAAAAAAGGGATCTATCAAAATCAGAACTTTATAACAGGAAGTTTGTGTGGAACTTGTTTGTGGAAGTGTGGCATGAGATTTCTTAGGACCTCAGAAAATTAGTTTTTGATGCTCAGTAACCTGTAAAGGTTATAAAACCATCTTTAAACATTTTTAATTCCACCAGTCAACAGTCAGTCAGATGGAGGAAATTCAAGATCACCGTTAGCCTCCCCAGGAGTGGTCAATCCAAGCACAACGTGTGTAATAGTCTGCGGGGTCACAAAGGAGCACAGGGTAACTTGTAAGGAACTAAAGGCCTCTCTCACTTTGGCTAATATCAATGTTAACAAGTCTGTCATCAGATGAACACTGAACAGCAATGGTGTGCATGGCAGTGCTGCAAGGAGTGTACCAAGTAATAGTGTACACCCACATGACCACAATGTAAGAAACTGCACCTGTGCTGAAATTTCAGAATTTGTTTGGGAGGACAGTAGTGCAAGCACAATTTTGGACCAAAAAGGTCCGACACGCAGTTGTGCCAACATACCCATGTCAGCGCAGGCACTATAATTTCTCACCATAAAAACAGCAACTCAGCGCAAATGGCCAAAAGTTTCATGCAGCCCAGACATGATCTTGTAACAAACAACTATGAGAAATTTTGGGCTAAGTATGGGTGGGAATGTTATTGTGGGTATAAACTGACAGTGAAATTTCTAAACTAATCCAGTGTCTAAGGAAGGGGGTGATGGTGCGCTCATCAACATTGTTACATGGACAACAAGCCTGTTGTTAGCCTGTAGATAGCACTAACATGGCTGAAAAAGTTCCCCTAAAACACTTCAATTAAGCATGTGTGTTAGGTGTTTAGAGAACAACTTACATGCTGTGACAAACATTACTTCTTGAAAAAGAAAACATACATACCTTATTAATGATGATGTATACAGAGTATTTAGCTTATCTCAATTCATGGCTAGATTCGAAATGGCACACTACTATACTGCATACTACAGTTGTATGTACTGCTTACTGCCCCCTTTGTGTAGTATGCAGTACAGTAATACCTTTTTACATACAATATAGCATACTAATACAGTAACACGACAAGTTACCTCACATTTATCTCAGAACTGTTACCACTGTATTATTACTGTAGCCACTGTTTAGAGCTAGCTGCTGCTGATGCTGCTCAGTTCACTGGGACTATGTTTAGCCTAGCTCTCTTTATCTTTAGACCTGTATATTTTAACTTTCTGCTGCTCATTCTGATTCTTTGGCTAGATCGCTCCCCCTTAACACTACAAAATGTGACTGGAGTAGTACACCATCTGGGTATCCTCAGTGCACTACAAATTTTCGATTTGGCTGCATACTGCATACTATATACTACTATTAGGCAGATTTAGTACACGAGTAGTATGTAGTAGCCCATTTCAAATACAGCCTATGTCTTGAGTTTGAATAGATCATAACATAATCCTTGTAAATATCTAAAGTCTCAATACTGTTTTTAACTGGTTTTTATTTTACTGTGACTGCAGTTTAAACTCATTTAGTAGAACCCCCCCCCCCCCTTATAAGACGCCTTATTCAAATATTAAAATAAGTAAACAAACGATGTGAAGAGTTTAAATATCTCTCTATTTAAAGACCAGCACCTTCCATGGTGCTCCCAAAAGTTTGTTTCAGACTTGTGGAAAACACTGCAAAATGATGCGTGGAACTGGGTTTATGTTGGTTTAAGCATTTGCAATTGTGTTGTAAGCTATGCTTCTGTCTTAACGTTTCTGCTACATCCATACATGTTTCCACTCACCTCTGGCCTGGAACTGACTTCAGTCCTGTCTGCCCTCTCCGGCTGGCTGCTGGACTGTGTGTGTGCTGTGATGTCTGGCACGCTGACATCTGCATGCCTGTGTGTGTCAGCACTGAAGGCAGCCTGGTAGCTGGTCTCCAGAGGAGGCTCGTTGGTGGCTGCTCCTAGGAACGTTGGCCTTTTCTGGGCAGGCTTGGATGGTCGGACTGCTGCCCAGGGCCGGTACTCCTGTCTGGCTCCAAAGAGACATTAAATATTAGGGACAGAAGGGCTGGTTGGAGTTTTTTGAGTCTTAATAGGTTTTGACAGTAGCCTTGACAGTGCTGTGAGCGAGATTTTGATTTCAGCTGTGTGTCGGGATGCACTCTGAAAGGCCTGGGTCATATCTGGTCCCAGAGGGCCACTGCAATGAGCAGTTTAGTGTCTTACCCACTTTGTAATTCATGGGATTCTGTGTATTAGAGCAAATACTAAATTGTGGTATGGCCCACCGGGATCAGATTTGCCCAAGCCTTTCAGAGCATGATCTGAATAACACAAAAAACAGAGAAAAAAAAACAAAACAGAGCAAACACAATCTGTATCATTTATAGAAAATCAATTATAATAATTCATGTAATTTCATGGTTACATTAATGCACAGAGCTGGAAGCCAAAACAGCCTTTTCAGAAACAAAACTTCATGACGGTAGACCAACTTCGAGATCCAATCCAATGCACAAATGCTGTAGCATAAATATGCTTATTTGATTATATTTTCATAGTATGGAAGTATATCAAGTAAGTACAAGAGATGGAAGGATCAATCAAGCTATAGTTTGCAGGTTAAGGATTGCTCTCCTCTTTACAATTACATATTCTCACCTACTGTGCTCATTCTGCAGCATAATGCATTCAACCCATCTGCAGTTTCATACTCTTCCAACCTGTTAATCATCTCATCAGGGCAGGGCCAAAAGCTTTATCTAAAAAATGACATTATTTGCCATCAATTACACTCATCTGTTTTCCTTTTAAAAATGATTATTACCAAAAATCTCTGGTATAAATGTGCAACGGTGAATAGGGGCCTTAGTTTGGGAGCACAGTCAGCATTAACCATGGCTTGTACCTAGCTTAATTCTCATCAATTCAAGCTGTTAGCAGGTGAGGTGATGGCAGTGCAATATGTCCACATTCAATGCTCATCTTCATTCAGATGGCACCAGTTGGCATCTCAACTGGAATGTACACGGTGGATCTTTCAGCTACCGTTAGTGATAAACCAATGAGAAACCACACATTCAATTAAACACTCTCTCATCGGGCCATGTATAAAGTCATAGTAAGCATCACAAGTGAATATACTCCTCTGCTTCACCTCAAATTACCTCATAGCTAAGAATAGCTATAAGCCCTGCAGCTCCTGTGTTTCAGATGGGTGGAGAGTAATAAAGCACATTTACTTGAGCAAGTACATTGTTTAAGTATCTGTGCTTTACTGGAGTATCATTTTTTCTGAGAAACCTTTACTCCACTACATTTAAAAGACAAACATTGTACTACATTTCTACCAAGCTTCTTGTAACTCATTCTTTTGAAGCAGAGCTTTGAAGTCAGCAGATCATTTTGTCTTCTAAAATGTGATCAACCAAACTGTGTTCAACACAGGAGGAAAAAACAATCATAAATATACACTCACCTCGAAAAAAAGTTGCCCCCAGAAGGAATCAACCAACAGTAATGAACCTTGGTGGGTAGGTTTGACATTGTGAGACATTCAAATGCTCGGCTGAGCATGTAACATAAGCAGGGATGGGTCTTATTTGTGTACCTGACTGACAATATAAGGTCATCCTGTTGTGTGTGCTTTCCATTCTGACTCGTGCTGTTGTGCTGGTAGCACCCTTTGCATGTGAAGTACTCCTCGGAGAAGAGTTTGAAAGCAATTTCAGCAAGAGATGGAGAGAGGTCGCACTCTAGGGCTCTGGAAAGTGGGATGCTCTTATCGATGTATTGAGCGTCATACTGGCTGTGCGGATACTACCATAGCATAGCGGACAGAAGAAGCACGCACCAGCGACATTAAGGATCTGGGAGATCTGGGAGTGACCCAACAGCTGCGATTGCGGATGTTCAGCAAGCAGTGATGCCCTCCATGAGTCATCTTGTTAGTGCCAACACCATTGGCAGACGGTGGCACAATGCAGGACTACGTGCACGCAGACCGTTACAATGACTGCCCTTATCACCACATCAGCATCGCCAAAGACTGAAATGCTGTCATGCCAGACTGTCATGGAGTGACTCACAATGGCAGCAGGTCATCTTCAGTGATTGTCACGCGTCATATGTCCAGAAGGCGTGGTGTCACTCCACCTCCACCCCTACCGCACAATCTGCAGGAACTGTGTGAGAATATTCAAGCTGCATGTGCTGGATTATCACAGGACACCATTAGGAACCTCTACAACTTTATGCCAAGACGTATGAATGCTACGTTAGCAAACATGGAGGACCAACGTCATACTGAGAGACATTACTCCTCTATGTGTAGCTCAATACATATTGCCCATATTAGTCTAAATTTATCATCATTTATTGTTCCTGGTAACCTTTACCTTCCTTCCGGATAGCACTGCAATCCAACACTTCCTTCTGAGTGCCACTATTTTTTGATCATGAGGGTAATAACAGTGAAGGTGAAGTTTCCTCACCAGAGCACCCATGATCATATCTGAAGACCATGTATTGATATTTGAAATGAGCATTTAAAATGTGTGCTTTGTTTACCACACAAACCTTGCCTTCAGAAATTCATCTTTAGAATATATGTCGAACTTTGTAAACAAGTTCAAGTCCAGTAACCATTTTATAGGAATTTGTCTGAGCTGGTTCATTTAGCTTTAAGCAGTTTTTTAAAGCTGTGACTGGTCAAAAGACATTTGCCCACTACTTTGTCATATTGAGAAGGATGTTACATTTCAACAAGTTCCTAAGCTAACTGGTTCCTGCACATGTTCCCATGCCTTTTTCTTGAAGGTGGCTGTGATGTAGTGCTCGCTGTTTACATTTCACCCACATTTGTGAATGTGTGACTGCAACTGCTGTGTACATGGGAGCCAGTTTACTTGGAAACCAGTTGGGACATAATACTAAATCACTGTATAAATCCACTGCTGATTCATACTAACAGTTAGCTAGTGAAAATGCTGAGTTACCGACACTGACTAAAGCCTTTTCAGAAATATATGATTTAATCTTTACACACAATGAATAAACACAGTACTATAAGTAATGTCATGCGACGGCAGGGCATTCAGTAGGCTCTTTCAGAGGCATTTGATTCTGTAAATGCATTGTGGTAACAATACAACATTGTGCTTTTGAATTCTTAAAAGCACTCCAATAGTTTCACTCAACTTAAAATTTGACTAATCATCTTTCATTTGTATTGCGGTCATGTTTGCCCAGGAGTACCTAAACCTTTACTCAACTAAAGGAGTTGTGTACTTTGTCCACCGCTGGCTTTACCAATAGACTTTTTAGCTAAGCGTACTGTTGGCCCCTCCCTGATGGGATGACTGAAAGGTTGGAAGGGTATGACAAAGGAAAATACAATTAGGTTGAGAAAAAAGCTGAAAAAGCACACAAAATGTGACATCAGTGTCAGAAACTGAATTAAATCTTGGCTACCCTTTTATTTTATTTCCATTCAAAATGGTCATCAAGTCCAAGATAATCCATTTTCAGTTGTCAGGAAAATGTGAAAACGTATTTTCCAGGAAATTACCCAAAAACCTAACTACAAACCATAACTACAAATAATATCAACTACAAACTCATCATAATCCCAAACTGGAGAATTATCAAAAGACAGGAAAATGGGATTCTGAATACCTATGTGAGACCTGATAGACCAACTTTTGCCCTCAGATAAGAAGCTTTTAAAGCTATCATCTTTGAGAGATACAGGGAGAAAGTCTCTTTATTCAGATCCCAAAAAAAATCCACCCTTCCAATGTGAGAAGACAACACTAAAAGGAAAAGGATGTGTAGCTGTTCATGAAGCCATTACAAAAAGAGGAAACCTGCTCTAAAACACAGAAACGGAAACACCTGACACATGGAGTAATGTTTTATGAACTAGTCTAATTACTTGGAGTGTGAGCATAGGAAAATGCAACTAACATCCAACAACTTCTGAAGGTATAGAAAAACATCCCTGCAGATTTCTTTAAAGAACTAAAGCTGTAATAAAGGCAAAAGCTGGACACCCCAAACACTATGAAATGTATTTAGTTTTTGAGGCTGCTGCACAATTTTCTGCTAAATGAGTTTTATGCTTTTTTCAGATGCTCAAACACGTTGCCAAGGCTGCTTATTATAAGCAACTTTGGGATTATCGCTTACAAATACTGATAGTCAAGGGTTCGATTTCTCTGGGGTTTTTCTAGAGTGTAGCTGATCATTTGTGCTCTCTGGTCCTGTCTCTCTCCACTACACCTGCCTTATAAAACAAATCTGCAAATTTTGTGATCCGGCCACAACCCTGTTCCTCCCCTTCAAAACAGTTCAAAATCACACCACTGACATATATATATATATATATATATATATATATATACAGTTGCACCCAGAAGGAAGTGTTGGATTGCAGTGCTATTCAAAGGAAGATAAAGGTTACCAGGAACAATAAATGATGATAAATTAAGACTGATATGGACAGAAGTAGTGTCTCTCAGTATGGTGTTGGGCCGCTATGTTTGCTAATTCAACATACCAGACGTTTCAACATGGAGTTGTAGAGGTTCCTAATGGTGTCCTGTGAAAATCCATCCCATGCAGCTTGAATATTCTCACACAGTTCTCCTGCAGACTTTGCAGTAGAGGTGGAGATGGAGTGACACCAGGCCTTCTGGACATGTGGCGTCTAACAACAAACTGTTCATCTTGGCGCTGACCACGTTGCCTCCACACATGGATTTGTTGGTCGCCTCCACCAAGACAAAAGCGGGACTCGTCACTGAACTGCCCGCATTGCTTTCAAACTCCTCTCTGAGGCATACTTCACTTGCAGAGGATGCTACCAACACAACAGCACAAGTCATGGAAAGCACGTTCAACAGGATGATCTAATATAGTCAGTCAGGTACAGTTATAAGGCCTGTCCTTGCTTACGTCACATACGGGGCCGAGCGTGAAGCCTGAATTATTCGCATGTCTTATGATGTCAAACCTACCCACCAAGTTTAATTCCTGTCGGTTGATTCATTCTGGGTGCAACTATTTTCTTTTTTCCGATGATACACACGCACACACACACACACACACAGACACACACATGCATGTGTTTGTGTATGTGTTTTATTGCCTATGATGAGGTCATTATTAATATTGAGTCATTGTTCTGACCTAGTATGTGGACTATTTTGAAATAGACACTTTAATGAGATAATAAGTAATTACAAGGCAGACCAGACGCCAGATACAAGTCCTCACAAGTATAGGACAACATACAAATTTGCTGGGCCCCACTTGAGAACATGTTTTCACCACAAAGCACTTTTTTGAAAACTGAAAGAGCAGAAAAAATTACCTTTCAGATACTAAGATTAAGGTTGTGGTTATGTTCAGGTGTAATATCACTGTAGTAGTAGTACAGTGGAAATCAGTGGAAAACTATCACTGTCCTCACAAGTACAGCAAGGCCAGCGTGTGTGTATGTAGTGTATGTAGAGCAGGACTACAGCGGGAGATGAAATGTAGAAGCAGCTTCTACTGCAGGCGTCTTTCATATTGTGAAAGTGGTTCAGAGCTTTAATTAAGTCAGTGGAGAAGACAGCTGGGAGAGTTCAGTCCGCCGAGGACGCTGCGGCTGCGTTTGAGTTCCTCTGCTGAGAACATGCGAGTGTTTTTATCTGAGTGTGTGAAGTAAGAGAGTGAGGGAGCGGAGCGTGTGTGAGCGGACCTCTCGCACCCTCCCTCCCTCCTTCCTCTGTTCAGCAAAGACTAGAGAAAAGCCGGCGCAGCGCAGTGGACTTCAGGCTACATACTAACGCTAACGATACCGTCACTCAACACAACCCCGTAACTCCGACAGCCGTTCGTTCACATGTTTTCGCCACAGAAATATCTAGAACCCACATTTCACACAGATTTATCCCTCACAGTCGACCGCCATCTGAACACCACCGCAATGCAACAGTCTCCATCCAGGCCAGCACAGCTAACCTAACTGTATTAACTCGACTGGGCGATGAGAGACTAGCCCACCCTCACAACACAAAACAACCAACACAGAGAAACAGAACCGCGTTACTGATCACAGTACTCCTTAACCCACTGACGGAAAGAGGGAACACTGCTCACAATACTCCTCAAACTGCCGAAGGAATAGCCGTGTTCTAATTAATAACCCAGCAGTCGTCTCATTTCAGTCCTGTTCATTTGGGACCCCCACTCCCTCCGTACCTGTACGAGCTCGTGCCGGTCCCTCTCGCCTCCGCGTGCCTCTGTCTGCTCGCGCGCTCCTCTTTCTCCACGTTTACGGGGCTCTCGGCGGGACCTTTACTGCCGCCGTTGGCGATCCACGGAAAGTTATCTTTCTTCGGTATAGGCCACGGTTTGTAGTCTTGCTTGTACTGGGTCACGCTCGGGAAAGGCACTCCCGGTGGCTGGTAGTCCTCGCGAGGTTTATAACTGGGCTCCGTTCGCGCGCGGCACGGCTGCCGCCTGCCTCCTCCTCCGTCCTGCGATGTGGGTGAAGCGCGGCGCTCCGGCGTGGCGTAGCCGTCCCTATGTGCGCGCTCCGCGGACACTTGCCTGGCGACCGATCGGATTTCGCGGCTCTCCGGCTCGGCGAGGTCCGAGTAGTTCTGGATGGTGAGCGGCACGGACAGGTCGGATTTATCAAACTGATTCCAGAAGCGCGCCAGGCAGCAGACCCTGCTGATACACGGCCACGCCATGACGAGAAACAGGAAAGAAAGAGGAACGAAAAAAAGAAAACGAAAAAAAAAAACAGTGAAAAAAACGAAAAACAGAAAGAGCGCAGGAAAGAGTGTGGAGCTGCGCTACCGTACACTGTCCATGGCCGCGCTGAGAGAAAGAGAGACGCGACTAGCTCGCGATCACTCCGTCGCTCGTACGCGCGCGCTCACTCGCTCGCGCACAGCACGTTCCGCTCACGTGGTTCGCAGATTTATTTTTCTCAGTTTACACCGAAACATACATAGCGACGCGAGAGACACGCAGAACGGAACGGGGCTGAAGTTGACTTCCTGTGCTCCAGCTTCTTGTTCGAATTTTCCCGTTCCACCTTAAATGGTGCATCACTTATATAACGCCACGGGCGCCAGAATATAGCCGCACACCCATTTAAGGTGGAACGGGAAAATTCGAATAAGAAGCCGACTTCAGCTTCTTCTGAAGGATCCAGAGCTGTTGAATAGTCTGTCGTGGAACCTCTCATTTTTGATGGCTGCCAGTCCCCGCATAAACTCCCAGCTTGGAAGTAGTAATCCTGTTTTACACTAATATTGAACTCCTCACCTACCATATTCCCATATTATTCCCTTGTTCATTGTCCTCCCCTTCATCCACATGGATCACACCCCTCAATTTATTGTCTCTCTTTAAAGGAGCAGTGTGTAAGTTTTAGGGGGATTTATTAGCAGAAATAGAACATATCAAACTATGGCAGTATTCGAAATGGCACACTACTATCCTGCATACTACAGTAGTATGTACTGCATGCTGTCCCCTGTGTGTAGTATATGGTACAGTAACAAGTGTTTTGACATACAATATAGCATACTATATTGGTGGTGATGTGTTAGTGTGTGTTGTGCTGGTGTGAGTGGATCAGACACAGCACTGCTGCTGGAATCTGAACACCTCGGTGTCACTGCTGGACTGAGAATAGTCCACCAACCAAATATATCCAGCCAACAGCATCCTGTGGGCAACGTCCTGTGACCACTGATGAGGAACCAGAAGATGATCAACACAAACTGTGCACCTACAGATGAGTTATCATCTCTGACTTTACATTCACACGAATCCTTTTCTAAATGTCTTACCATAGCACAATTATCGGTAGTGGACAATGAGCGGATGCAGTGTTTAAAAACTCCAGCAGCACTGCTGTGTCTACATTATGCAGAGAAGCAGATGGACTACAGAATAATTCTGAATGCTTCGCACAGGTTCTTTAATGAGACACATGTGTTAAAATCGGCTGCTATTTTCAAAAGGCAAGTCATGTAGTAACAGGAAAGAAAACAACCTCAGCTATTACATTTCTCTTTTGCTCTTCTTTAGGGCATTCCCAAAGGAACTGTAGAGCTGGTCGGGTCAAAGATCAGAGCATCGTGGCTGGCAGCATCTGTCACAGCTCAGCACACAGCAAGGGTCAGATGAACCAGCATGACATAACACTCATTAAGGTAAATCAGCCCCCAGAGTTACGCAATATTTACATAACAGTGACCAATCACAGAGGCCCCAGAGAGAGCTCACAGAACAGAACTGAAGGCCACTGTCCTGATTAACTGATCTGTTGCTGTATTGTGCTCGAGGGGATGATTTCTCAGCCCTAGATTAGAGAGCTTTTTCTCGATGGAGAATGCCCGCTGGAATCTTAATCTGTGATTTGAATGCACACCCTGCAGGTCGCTTGTATAAAAGCAGATCAGAGCATGTGCAGGGACTGCACAATCAAAATCTGTCTCTCTTAGTTTAAACAGTCACCTAAAGATATTTTAAAGTCAATATTAAACAGGTTATTCTATGGCTGTGACTAATAACTGCGTTTATTTTATTTTTTTTTTTTAAAAAGAGGGCAAGCAATAAAAAAAAAAACAGTTTAACAGAGGAATAAGAAACTATCCACAGACTGCAATCATGCAAGATTACAAACAGATAAACTGGGAAAGCAGACAGAAAGTATATGTTAATTGGTCATGTTTCTTACTTTAAAAGAGACCAGTAGGAGAATTTAAACTGTGCATGGTCAGCTACCACTGCCGATCTATTGAGAAGGCACATTTAAATGAATAAAATTTTCTTTATTCAAGTATTTGAGTTCAACCCAGTAATCCAGTCCTTATTATATTTAATTGGTCATGGTGTCTGTATTAAACAATGCTGTTGACTGGTTGATTGGTGCTCAACAGTTGTGATTGTGTCTCCCTCTACAGGCAAACATGTGTATTACAGTTTGCTACTTGTTTGCTGTGTAAGTTTGTTTTTGGACGCTGGCGGCAGTTTTTCAAAAGTAAATAAGGTTGGAAAAACCTTAACCTTTTTTTAATCCAACTTCGAAGCCAAAGCTCAATTAATTGTCTTAATAGGCCAGTGCTAAGATTAAGGATCTAGCTGGAATGTGCTCGTAGGTGCTAAATAACACCATGTCTTTGTGCAAAAAAGACACCAACTGTCTGATTCAAGAAAAGATGACTGATATCACTTCCTCAGTTTTATAAGGTGATGGTATTCACAAAGATGGACTGAAAATCTTTGTAAAAGTATTCAAACAGTGAGGATACAATGCATCTTGTGAGGCTATTCATAAGGTAAAATAACCTTATTTTAAAAACAACAAAAACAAAGACATTCTGTGTTACTTCTAACACCAGTGTCATATTTGAAGTTGCCATAGAATGGAAAACTGTTTATATTGGCATAGTCGAATAAGGAGTGTTTGGTACATAGCACTGACCTACTGCGAACCTCAAACACTGTTCCTCCTTCAAGTCCCACACCCCAAAAAATGACATACAGTGACACAGAGCGACAGCAACAAAACTGGAGGGCTATGTGGGCAAATCTGCCTGTCCAGGCTGTGAAGTTGATGTCAACACTTTTCATACACTTCCAAGGAAGTGAACTGTCAACAGACGTGGTTGATGTTCATCTAAAGTTGGCTTTGTATTCGCTAGCTTCTTAAACTCATGTTCCATTCCACCTTAAATGCTACAATTTATACAGGCAAGAAAATAAAATCGTGGCACCATGTAAGGTGGAACAGAAAATTTGCCAAACAAGCTGGAGAACAGGAAGCCAACTTCAGCTCTCAAAATCTTAAACAACATCCTGGAAAAAGAAATAATTCAGAGCTGTTAGCAGGCTCTGAACATGTCATTCTGGACAGTTTTCTCAAACCTTGGACAATATCGAGCAGGTTTTGTACCCAGAGAGGAGCAGTTTATTACCTTTATCACCTTTAATAGCATGACAACACCAACCGCAACCTTTAAGTGGCAGCAATGCTGTGTGATTTTTTCCAAAGCAGTTTTCTTATACTGAAAGTTTCATACTAAGTAACAACTTTAAATTACTTTGTGTTAATGTCAAAAGTAAGTAGCTAGTATAGGTTATGTTAGCTACCAGCAGGCTCCAAGTAACCAATGTTAGCATAGTAACTAAATAGTCTGATTACCTAGCTCATTTACATGTAGGTTCATTTTATTTTCCTGTCTGTGTCTTTTACAATATTCCTTCTGTGTGATCATCACAGTGTCTCACTGTAAACCAGCAAATCAAAACAGAGCTCATCACATTTTTCATAAGGTCACCAAAAAAAGGGAAGCAGCTGGGTTCATTCTAGCGCCAAATCATAGGGGTGTAAATGGTTGTGTAAATTACATACGTTGTATGTGGACATTTAATGCTGAACAAAAGCATGCTATGGCACCTTCAATACTTTTTCACACTTCTGGGTGAAGACCAAGCACTATTACATCACCACTTAGCGATACCGAATCTCAACTAGAATGGTATGTTGATGCTAAGATTGCTATTGTTATTTTAGTTAGGCCAATTAAGCTAATGTTAATTATTAGCATCTATGCTACCCTCCACATAATGAGGAGTTTTCGGGTTTTTTTTCACACTCTGCAGAGACAAATATAAGCTTTGTTTGATTCTACCCATGATTCTGTGTCATGGCAGACATTTAGCTAAGTAGTAAGTGAGTTAGCTAATTAATATTAATTCACAGTATGTTAAAATGGTCCCAATTCAAATAAATCAACGAAAGTCCCTTAGGAGCTGGGTCAGGTGCATTTGAGGACAAAAACTGGAACACTGGGAACCACTGATGCAACAGATGCTGAAGCGTACAATTGGTTATAACCGCTCCCATTCCTTCTTTCTCAATTCCACTCTCCGGATTTTACCACTCACTGTTTTGGGCAGCTGGTCCACAAACTCAATCTATAAAGAAACAGAAAACTCAGTGACCAAATGTCCAATAAAACACTCCACAAAATCGAATCTGTCCATTCCACTCTTTGAAAACATATCATCTAGTGATGCCCCAATACAGTTCTTTTTGGTCATGACCCTGATATATCTTCCTAAATTGAGTCTGAGACAACATTTCAATTTTCATATATAATTTAACAATACATTAAATACCTGAAGTACATTTGATATAGCTTTGTTAGTAAAACCAGAGACATCATAACGGAGGAGGGGACAGTTCAATTCTTGACAAATTGGCAAAAGTCATAATGCTCAGCATGCTGTCTGTTTATCCAACCCTTCAGTAGAAAGAGCCAGTCGGCTTCCTGATAAAGCTGCAAACAGGAAAGCCCCCCCTCATTGTGGAGATATGTGCATGTGCAGCATCCATAACATGCATCTGTAAAAATCACTTAATATGACTGAGGGGGTGCACAGAGTATCATTTTGAACGGATAGGTTATGTTTTTAAAATACCTTGCTGAAATTGTAACCGTTTTACCCTTTAATTTAATGACTTGGATATGGACCAATTAGATGACTTCAGGCTCAAGTCGCTATATAAAACGTGCTTGGATCAGCTTTGATCCTAGTCTGATCCGGACATCCTTAAAATTCCCTTGTACTGCAGACTAGTGTGAGCGTAAGATGCAGAGGTACGTTGCAAGGGCATTTCTAGGGTGAGGATACCTTGTGAGGGTATTTATAGAGTGCTCTCATTTATCAACACTGCCTAGAAAAAGTTCCAGACTGCTGCATATGAGAGCTGTTAGGACTTTTGTATGCAGAAAAGATTAAGATTTGGTCACTTTCTGTTATTACAATAGTGGCAATAGCACTTTTTAAATAACATACAGATCAGTATCTACAATTCATACTTACCCTGTTCATGTCTAAATAATTCTAATGTCCGCACAACACTCTATTATGTTCATTTTCGTCAAAACGGTGAATGAAAGTGCATTTATACTGTGAAATCACAGTTAGGCACATTAGATTTTTTCCAAAGAGCTCTCAGGTACCTTGTGCTATGGAAAGATACTTAAACTTGAGTTACTTGCAAGTAGGGACTGTGGGAACATCTCATTATGAATGGACCAATATAAAATGCATGTACCTTGCGGGGGTATTTATAGGGAGCTGTGACTTTCTTAACATGTG
Organism: Semaprochilodus insignis; assembly: GCA_034552555.1. Classification (NCBI taxonomy): domain Eukaryota; kingdom Metazoa; phylum Chordata; class Actinopteri; order Characiformes; family Prochilodontidae; genus Semaprochilodus; species Semaprochilodus insignis. The sequence continues at coordinate 13,773,924 of CM067493.1, read as the reverse complement.
TCTGGAGTTCTCCAATTAATTCATTCTGGTCCCTGGATTTGTACTCTGGAGAAAGCACCACAAATGCCTTCACAACCTTAGAGACCAAGAGAAAGAGACAGAGACATAAAATACACAGTCTATATTTCTCATCCGGAACACATTAGCATTGCCTTTATTTATTTACATTTATACTAATTATAATAAAATGTAATTCCTTTCACTTTTGAGCTGCTACATTCACACTTAACTAACAGTCATTTGTGCCTTGCTGTCGTCTGTTTTGTTCTGATCTCAAGTCACATTTGTTCACAAGAAATTCCGCAAATCGGGGTCACTGGTCGGCTGATCCAGACTCTGATTTGTAAGCGTAACCCAATTGTTTGTGATGTCTTGTTCTGGGTAAATCTTGTATGGGTGGCTATGATGGCTCAATGACAACAAACGACAAAATCAGGGGAATCTGTCACAATGTGTGTGGGGTCACACGTTTTCATTGTGTATTATTATTTTTACAATTTTTTTAATGTTGGCCTTAAACCCATTTAGGGTTATATCAACAGACTGCTCAAAAACTGAAACTAACGTTCATTCACTGTAAAGCACTAATCATATCATGACTGTTCTGTCCTGCGTTTCCCCATTGATATTTAGCTTGACATCAAACTGGTGGAAATACATTTCAAATAGTACATACAGTACAAGAATGTTATATTTACTTTCTAGACGTACAAAGCACGCTTTAATGGAAAGACACAATACCCTTATCTTGGAACATTTCTTTTCTGGTCTTTTCAAAACTTTTTCTCAGACTTCAGGTTTCGTAAATGAACAGTTTTTTCTCCCTAGCAGGATTTTACCCCTTCTCCATGGGAATGGGAAATGCCTAAGATGGAATATGGAGTATAATTGTTTTTTTTCTCAGCAATTATATCTATCCTGTTGTCAGGTTTTTCTCTTTTTTTAATGCTTACCAAAATTCTAATAAACTAAATTATTCAGTTAATGAAATAAACTGTTTTAATAAAACGTTTTTTTTTCTCAAAATTAATTTTGTATGAAATGTAGTAAAATCCAGTTTTTGGCTCTATCGAATGCAATAAACAATTTGTATAAACATACAACACAAAGTAGAGATCACTCAAACTGACTTTATCAAATGTTATGGGTCATAGAGAGCCACTGAAATGTGTAAGGGACCACTTCCAACCACTAGACACTTAATCTACTGACAAATGAACCATTTACACATTTAGCTTTTCTTTATGGTAATATACCAACATATAGTACAACAACTTTTCCCTATATTATAATAAAAGTCCATTTACTGCTCATCCAATCCCATTTGAGTCATAATTAAGGAGCACATTACTTCTCCTCTGACTGGATCAGGACTGCTAACCACTGCTGACTCAGCCACAGCGTCGTGCTCTATCAGAGCGTTCTCCACCTCAAATGGACCAATTCGGTATCTGAAATAACCAGACAATCAAAACTAAGAGAGCATGAAGTACTATTCACTGATTAGGCTATTAAGAGAGATCAGGAGCTGTGATCTTAATGGGCAAACAACATAACTTGTTAACATTGTGATCTAACTTCAATATTTAAGTATGTGTTCTGTCAGACTGCATACCTTGACATTAGTTTCAGTGGACATAACATTACAATAACTTACAGATACCACAGCAAAACCCTGACAGGAGAAATAAGAAGCAGCACATACAGAACCCTATAAAGACTTTGATTACTGTGACCACAACTATCCTTACATGTGTTCCTCACCCTGCGGACAGTATGACATCATCAGCTCTGCCAATGAACCACAGGTATCCATCCTGATCCATCACACCTCTGTCACCTGTTAGGTAGAAATCACTGCGGTAACACGCTGCTGTTTTCTCTGGCTCCCCCTGCAGAAAGCACCACAACCGTCATAACTGACCACATTTGTACAGATGACTGTAAGCACTGTACATGCATCAAAACAAGCAGATTTGCTTCCTCAGTCTGGGCATTTGTCATTTGAGCATATTGTCATTTGAGCATTTGCTGAAATGACCATATGAGAAAATTAAATTACACATTTGTTAAGCATTTTAAAACTTCAGATGTGATTCAAAGGAAAGATTATACACAGAAATCTGATTAACCACCAGTCATTCAAAGAATAAGAACTGTGGAAGGTGGTCACTTTGAGCTACGGTCCCAGAAATAGTTTTATCATTTTAGGATTTTTCTTGTATACTTCTAATCTCCACCCCAGGACAAATGCCAAGCCCTGATTTATGAGTATTAATGAATATGTATTGCGTAAAATCTACTTGAGTTCACTCACAGGACATACAGAAAGTAACCACTTAAGCTCATTTGAGTTACTTATTAATGCCACACTATGAAAGATAATGGGTAAATGTGTAATTGCACGAAGCATGTGGAAGAAATACGTCGGAATGTCATTTGAGTAGATGAATCTGATGATAGCAATTGTGTTAAAAGAGTATTCAAAGAGAACTCATACTTGGGGTCTTCTGAGGATGTGAATTAGCTAACACTTTACTGTGGGTTGCCGTTCATAAGGCTACATGACACCTATCTAAGCTTGTCATGACAACTCACAGCACCCCACATACATGTTTATGAATGCTTATTTGAATAGGCGTCATTCGCTATAAAGGTTACATTTGCCAATTTTGATCTAAGTTTGCTAAACCAGTCTTTATAATACAGATGACATCTTTTGGAATAAGCATTTAGTCATTTGTCAGTTGTCATGGCAAGTTTATGTCGGTGTCACATAGCCTTGAAGAGCACTCTACAGTAAAGCAGGAGCACGGACACACCATATTTTATTGTGTTTTTCTTCCCCGATTAAGTAATGCTGTGTGTAAGTTTAAGTCTGTGTTTAAGTCTAACAAAACATCTTACATAGTGCGGCTTTAGATAATTAACTTTACTTAACCACGAAGATTAAACATAACAAAATAAACTGTAAAAATATAAAATGGCTGCAAGTTGATACTCGTAATACGATACAATAATTCTATTTACTTATTATTATTACTACTAATATTTAGGAAATAAACAGTATGCTTTCTACTTTAGCCATTGCTCAGGACAGAAAAGAAAGTACATACCGTGTATTCAGTAAATAAAGAGAACGGTTTGTGAGGTTTTACTCTGATCGCCAGATTTCCTTCTGTTCCCAGAGGAACAACATGCCCTTCTTCATCCACCACCTGCAACCACAACAAAAATCACTGTCACACAATTATACAGTATATGCTACACAATTATATATCAAACACAACATTTATCTGTCTACTGTTATCTAAAACATATCTGATCTGATCTACAGTATGAACTGATCTAAAACAATGACACACACAACACTGCTACATTTTTGTGCAGTGATTATTTATTATTTACCTGCACGTCATATGCTGGAGATGCCTTGCCAAAGGAACCAGGTCTGATCTCCATGCCTTTAAAAGTGCCAGCAATCAAAACCTAGTCAAGAATCAATATGCTCAGTACCAGACCATGTTTCAGAGCTTAGGGAATTCATTATAATACAACAACAAGTAAAAATGCAGTGGCTGGCTTTAACTCAGGGAGAGCATATGCTAACCTCCACCTTCCCACCTTGGTAGCATCACATGATAAGGGGAGGCCTAGCTACCGGACAAGGTTCAGGAGAAAATTGGGTTAGGCAGGCCAACCTTTACCCACGTCACATTACTGATTTTCAAATTCTTATATAGTGCTAGATGGTTTTACAGTGGCCATACATAGCAATATAATCTGACCACATTATGCAGATATTGTGCCCCACTACAGAGTTTTATTCCAAGTCTTCTCTAATAAGTAGATATTAGGCTAATTATTAGGCTCAGTGCTATAAGATTAAAACTGGACAGATGTCCAGAAGCCAGGACTAAGCTCAGCAGTGCAGTAGATCTACGGGAGGTTCTCCTGGTAACGAACAGTAAAAAACAATACTCTAAATTTAGTGATTATTTAGAGAATAGATAGTAAAATGATCAGACACACACCAGAAATGGAATTTCTATTTGCATGACTGCTATCTGAAATCCAAATACAAAAAAAGACAAGAAATTCAGTTGGACTGTGAATAAACACTAAAGCAACATTAACCTATTTAGGGAACATTTATATACTGGTACTGATACTACAGTAGCTTGGCTCTTCTGTTGTGGTACAGCATGTTACAGTTACCGATCCATGATCATGCATTTGTAGTCATTCCAACTGACATGTGGACTGTGCAGTACCTGAGTCCTAGTGCTGAATTTGATTACTTTCCTTGTCAGAATACTGAGAGTTAATAAGATGCATGGCTGGAGCTACATATAGTGCAGACCAGTGGTCAAATGATGTCATTACAGAATCTGAGGCATTTCTATCTACCAAGAATCACAGTGATCATGAAATGCCAAACAAAATGTAAATCAAAACCTGAAGCTTCTATACTGATGCTACTGTTGGTCGTGTATACACGCTTTCAAAAAAGGTCCCACAATGGAAATACACTAAACTACACTGCCTGAAAATATCTAATCAGGAAAAATTACAGCTTCCAATGTAAATATGACCAAATTCAATCACTTAAAATCTAAAGCTCCTACTGATTCGATTATGGCCCAGTTTACCAGACCCTATACTAGACTAGATGTAACAACATGAGACCAATAAAATGGACATAAAATGTTGTCCATCCTAAAGCTAAAATACAGTTAATACATTTAACTTCACCAAATGCTCCTCTGGGACAGTACGAGGTGTTATCACTAGCTTTTATAAGCTTCCCCCTTTTTAATTTTAGAAAAACTTTAACCTTTTGATGTGCACTGGCACAACAGAGTGCTTAGAATACCCCATTACCGATTGTTCTCCATCAAGGCATTACATCAACCATAACCATAGCTGTCTACTTCATTCTAAAGCCAAGGTAAAAATTACAGAACCACACAAAGCACCTCACTTCTTACAGGGCAGATAACAAAAGCATGCAGTAATTTTATGTGAATTGTTTTTAACTTGCAACAAGCAGACAAATGCTGTATGGATCCTAAACCTTCAACTGACAACAAATGAAAGTGAAAGAGGAGATATGCTATTATTGTGATTATGATGTAAATTTGTGTACATAGTCTTGTTTTGCATACTAAAGTCAGAGAGGAGCGTGTTTGAACTTGTCAATACAGAATGTAAATTATATAATAAAAATTCATTAGATAATTATATAATTACATAATATAATTATATAAGGTAAACTGAATATATAACGAAACAGTGATCACTATAGACTTCTCATGGTGAATGTAATTTAAAGGTTTGAGCAGCAAATGTGAAAAGCATTCCTTCTTCACTCACAGTCTCAGTCTGCCCGTATCCCTCGTAGATGTCCAGGCCTGTCAGCTCCCTCCATTTACTCATCACCTCAGGGTTAATGGGCTCTCCTGCTGACAGACAGTGCTCCAGAGCCTGAAAATGAAACCTAACACACACATAGTGAGTTCAAGAGGCTGCTATCTCTTTGCTACTTTGGTAATGTTTCTCATCACACTCTAAGAGAAATGGAAAAACTTTATGTATACGCACACACAATCACCTCTTGAGTGGATATAAGGAAACTGAACTGTATTGAATTAAACTGAATGACGGTTTGCTGATCACCTGGATGGATGTTCCTGCACCAACATCCGATAGGCTGTTGGAGCCGTGCAGAAGGTGCTAACGGGATAGCTGGAGAGAGTCTGAAGAAGAATGGCTGAGTGAAAATGGTTTCATCAATTCATGCTAGTGAGATTTTCAATACTCTTCTACAGTAAATGCCTTAAGTGGTGAAGTGACAAAACTTTGTGGACAGCAGAATCAAAACCTGTTGTGGTTCACAATGAAGCAGAATAGTGTGTTTTGAAAGGCATGCACTAAAAGGTCACTTTGTTGTTAGTGGGAATAAATTAGTTCTGATGCAAATATACATCACTTTAAAAAGTCTCGATATGACATCATGTTAACAGTAAATGTAAATATAATTTAATCATTAATATTGCACGGAGCAAAACAGCATTTTTATGCCACTTTGTCAGTAATGTAATATCCTCTACAGTTGTGCTATCACTTCCAGTTTATGGCAAGGTCAGATAAAAAGAACCATGTACTCTTATAGCTTACAGACCATCTGCTTTTGCAGTTCAACAAGTAGTTCAACACAAATGTTGCCATGTTGCTTAAAACTACAAGATTTTTTGGAAATGAACCTTGAGAACAGTGTGTGTGTTGAAGCGTGGCATATGGTGTGCAAACACACAGGCGCCCTGCGTCCACGGCGCAAACACACTGCTCCAAGCAGACTTAGCCCAGCCTGTGTCCGAGGTATTCCAAAACACATCGCCGTCAGTGAGGTCTAACCAGTACCTATACACAAACATACACACATTAAATATACTGTACATATACAGACCTTTACGCATGACTCTGGTTTTAAAAATTACAGATAAATAAATAAACAAAACAAAAATACTTCTGGACAACAAAAGGCATTACTAACCGTCTCCCGAAAATGTCTGAAAATAAACAAACCTGCCATTGACAGCAAGTCCCAGGCCGTAGCTACAGTGGGTGTGAAGGGTCATTTTGGGTGAGCCAGTGGTTCCACTGGTGAAGAAGATGGTCATGGGCTCATCACTTCTAGTGTCCACACAAACATGCTCAGCTGAGGCACTCCTGCAAATAAAGAGGATACACACACGTTTGGAAAATACGTGTTTACAAACATCACCTCATATGAAGGCTCTCTGCATAGACACAGGAAAGAAACATGATTATTTAATTGTTGTCTTGCTTTTTCACAGTGGAAAATAACCTTCGTTTCTAAAATCAGAGCTAATCCTGTGGAAGCCATCTGTTTTGGTAATCCTTGCAAGAAGTTTAAGAAATGAGGATAAATTCTGGTTCTCATGCTCTTTTATCTCATCCCAGGGGCCAGAATTCGACCCAACTTGTCCAATTTTTAATCCTTTCAGCCTCAATTAAGCATATGCACACTGATCTTATTCATTATGAATTCCATGAAATGCTCATTCTTATGAAATTACATGAATAGAAAAAAAAGGAATCTGTGGGAACACTACCATGAAGAATCAATATCGTAGAAATACATGTTTTTCTTTTTTGAAATAAGAATGTGACATACAAACTATATCTGAAAAAGAAACAGCAGAAACAGATCATTTTGCGTATTTCATGGTTATGCCACAACATAGACACATTTCTATATTACTGTCTATTCAGCCTACAGCCTTCCAGAGGGTCCAGACAACCGAACAGAATGGCTGAAATGTACAAATTGAGGTTTGGTTCAAACAACTGTAATGTATGCAATTTAGGCTGGAATATGGCACAACACAAGGCAACCAATCAGAAATCGTATTCCATTCAAATAACAGTTACAGTAACAAAAACAGCCTGTCATACAAAATGAAAAAATAATGTTTTTGGAAAGTAACAGCAAACATTTCTATAAAGTACATGGCCAAACATATCTTGACACCCCTTGTATTTACTGAGTTCTGATGTTTCAGTGGGATTCATTGCCAAGACGTATAAAATCAAGTCATGCAGAATAGGTCATACTGAAGACTTCAGTGGAGCAGTGGAAATGTGTTCTCTGGAGTCACAAATTACATGTTCTTATCTGGCAATCTGTTGGATGAATCTATGTTTGGTGGAGCACCAACAGTAAAGTTTGGTGGAGGCGGATCAGGGCTCTTGGTTCCAGTAAGGAGTAATGCTAATGCTACAGCAAACAAATACATTTTAGACAGTTTCATTATTCCAGTTTTGTGTCAATAGACCCTTTCTTGTTCTAGCATGATTGTGCCCCTGTGCCCATAGAGAATTTGGTGTGGAGAAATTCCAGCAGGCTGCACAGAACTCTGACCTCCATCCTACTAAACACCTTTGGGATGAATTAGGATGCTGACTGCAAGTCGGCCTTTTTCTCCAACATCAGTGCCTGAGCTCAGTGCTCTTTTGACAGAATGGGTACAAATTCTGATAGACACCAAAAAAATCCTGCAGAGACTTCCAAGAGGCTGTTACAGCTAAAAAGAGGGACCTTATTAATTATTAATTTAATATTAATATTTGTTACAGGATGTCCAACAAGGATGTCGACAATCGTCCAGGTGTGATAGTCAGGGGTCCACATACTTTTGTTCAATAGTGTACATTACAACTGGAATTAAGGGGAAAACCCTCACCCCATAAGGGCTGTAATGTCTGCCCATCCTGAGCGCCCCCTACTGGACAGCAGGAGTTTAGAGGTCAGTGCAGGACACTGTGAAGTCACAGCCTCTAAGAGCGGAGCCATACTCTCATCCGTGATCACACACTTGGCCCTAGAGACCTGCAGACGATGCAGGACATCTCTGGCTGTGAGCTGAGACGTTCCAGGGATCAGAACTGTACCTGCAGGAGAAACAGAGAGAGAGTGTTGAAAAAAAAATGTCTGAATGATGTGAAAAATGTCTACAGAAGTGGGGCTCCTTCTCAGTCCTCTGACTTCAATTTCACTTTAGATAATTACTGAAAAGAGCCGATAATTACTTGAAGAACTCATAACTGATTCTCACTGCTATATTTCTGTGCAGCTTTTTAAAGTGAGTTCAGGCCACAAGGTCTGAGGTGAAGTATATCCAGAATTTGAGAGAACTAACTCCATCTCTGATTTCATCATTTCCAATTTATGACTGATGCAATAAACTGTAATGACTACAGTGAAATGACTGCAGTAAAACACTCGAAACACTTGGCTATTATTTCCAGACCTCACCCTGGAGAGGAGTACACAGTCAGGGGTACTAAAAGAATTCAATAGAGCTTAGTTTTATCTGTATAGCACCTTTCAAAGTACCTTTCAAAGCACCTTTCGGGAAATCCAGGTAAAGACCACTATTGGGCATCACTAAAGCTGACAGTGGCAAACAAAGAGCATGAGGTAAAAACAATGACAGCAACACAGTAACTCCTCTGAGGAGCACAGCACAGTGGAACAATGATAAACTTAGTAAAAGTTTGAAACTAACAGAGAAATCATACAGAAGGGCTGTTGTGCAATCCACCTTTTCACATATCTTCACCAGATTCCACAGAAGTGCCTCTACCTGTTTGTGATCTTGTTTTCAGTGGAAATCATAACTATGCTCCAGTGTCTAGCCATGGTTTCAAAGCTCAAAGTACTTTCATGAAATATGGGCTATTTCACAAAGCATGACTTCTCAGTGAGCTGGATGGCTTAAACCCAAAGAGAGGACTGCCCAAAAGAAATGTCCTTTAGACCTCTTTGCTTTTGACCAAGTCATCTGGCTAAATGAAAAATAAGTCCTGCTTTGAGAAATGCCCCGTGAGCAGAAGTGCGTTTACCTGTTCTAAGACAGGCGATGTTGACCAGCCACCACTCCGGAACTCGGGGAAGCACTAAGAAGACCCGGTCCCCTCTCACCAGACCACATTCCTCACTCAGAACGTTAGCAAGCCTTCTCGATTGAAACCCCAGCTCTTCAAAAGTCCATCTGATCTCTCTACCATCATCATTCATCCACCAGAAAGCAGGAAGAGGGGACTTTTCTTTTGCCTACAATAAATCAGAAGAGTGAACGGTAAACATAGTGACATTAAAATACCCTACAATTAAAATACCCTAGAAATGTTTAATAACAATAAACATCACTGCAAAGGACGGCATACCCAAACTGCAGAAAAGGACAGAATTCTCAAGAAATGTATTTGTAAAGGACTTATTACAAAAGTAAAACTACCCGTGAAGGCATGATGAAGAAAGAAAGGAATGCTCCACAGCCAATAATTCTGACACATTCACTAACAGTAACAGAACAGAAAACCTGTTGACTGATGCACCTGCTCATCGATTCCTATTAAATGAGTTTCAACTTGTTATTATTATGAAAAAGCACAAAAATTGTCAACTGTAATCATCTGATATGATAGCGATTAGATAACACTGGAGAATTTCTTAAGTGCTAAATTAGTAATTACGTTTGATGAACATACAAGATTCAGAATGAACAAGGAATACAAGTAATGTCTATGATCAGTGTATTAATAATACTACCTTGTCATTTTTGTCAGTTAATTATGAATGTACACTAATCAACCATAACATTAAAACCATCTCCATGTCCATTTCATCAGCTACACTTACATTATACATGCACTTTATAGTCCATCTGTAGTCAAACTGGTTCTTTGGATACTGTGTAAGCCCCCTGTTCTTCAATCGTCAGGACCACCACAGGACCACCACTGAGCAGGTTTTATGTAGGTGGTGGATTCTCAGCACTGCAGTGACACTGACATGGTGGGGGTGTGTTAGTGTGTGTTGTGCTGGTGTGAGTGGATCAGAGACAGCAGTGCTGCTGGAGGATGACCAACACAAACTGTGCCGCAACAGATGAGCCATCTTCTCTAACCTTACATCTACAAGGTGGACCATCAAGGTAGGAGTGTCTAATAGAGTGGACACAGATGGACTGTAGTCTGTAACTTAAGAACTACAAATTGCTCTTGTATAGTAGGAGGAGCTGATAAAACGGACTCTGAGTGTAGATACACGGAGGTGGTTTTAGTGTTGTGGCTGGTCGGTGCAGTTCTAAAGCAGAGTCTTCACAGTTATTCACTACTAAGGCTCTGCCTGAGATCATCTGTACAGCATGAACACTGAGTTCAGCTCTGAGGTTAAAAGTTACCAAACAGTTTGCTGGAATGTTGTTTTGTCCCTGGAGTCATTTTTCCTCTCGTCTGTTCCTGCCCCGCCCCCTCCTCAGACCCTCAGCAGTAGCAGTTAACAGGGCACAGTTACTACCTTTTCTTTAGCTTCCCAGACGTCGAGAACATCTCTGGCGAAGTTAAACTCTGCAGGAACGTCCGGCTTGTATGTCTGTTTCAGACTCTGGTAGTCGGTGAAGTTTTTGGGGGCTGATGTTGTGTATCTGACCGCTGGTAGCCTTTGTGTTCGTCTCCACGCGCTGTGCTCAGTCCTCGCCAAACTTGAACTACGAAACGTTAACAGACGCATTTCTCACGTGCACAGAACTGAGCGGTCTATAACCTCAGTCAGTCACAGGAGGCCGTATGAGGATTATTTCCCGGCTTTGGTTCTCCAGTTCCTCAGAAACCACTACTCACATGAAGTTTACCAGTCTGTTAATCCCTCCTCTCACTTTTCTCGCGGTATGTTTCTTCAGCCGTGACTGTATGAGATGTTAGCCCTCCCACTTCACAGGAGCGAGCGAAGTTCAGCTGCGGTTCACAGCAGTGAGCAGTAGGGATGGGCGATACCACCGATTATCCTTTCGATCCGATATCAAGTAATACTAAGTCTATTATCCCGATACCGAGATTTTAAAGTGTGATTTTCGAGGATGATTAATGGTAAAAAATGTGAACAATATTATAACAGAAAGTCTGAGATTAATATTAAATAGACTTTCAGGAATCAGACTTCTCTCTGTACTTCTTTATAATAACACAAAATCCAATTCAGTGTTCAATAGTGCTCAAACTCAATCAGATTAATATCTGAATAGTTACATTAAAACGTTAATAATAGAAGGTTAAACATTATCAGAAGTATGCTAGATAAAATAAAAGAATAAGTGTATATATAAGAAACTTGTGGCAGAATAGAAAATGCTAATAATAAAGTGTTTTTTTCACATTTGCTTTGACTTTTACTTCATTGCAGACTGTATGAACCAAATATATTTGGTTTTGTCTGGTCAGCTTCATTTAATTTATTAATATACATCTATTCCTGCATTTCAGGCCTGCAACACAAAGTTACAAAGAATTCAGAGTTAATAATGAGATAATAAATAATGATTTTAAACAGGTGTTTCAGCAGGTGATTGTAATCATGATTGCTACAAATGCAGTACCCACGAGTCTTTGAGGAGCAATGATAGGCAGAGGATCTCCAGTTTGTCAACAAAAATGTGAGAAAATTATTGAAATGTTCCTCAAACAAAGATTAGAAAGGATTTACCTATTTCTCCCTCTAAAAGTGCATAATAACATTAAACGATTCAAGGAATCGGGAGGAATTTCAGTTCATACAGGGCACAAGCCTAAGCTGGACACTAATGACCTCTTATCCCTCAACCGGCACAATATCAGTTAGTAATATCTGATAAAACCACATGGGCAAGGAATTACTTTGGCAAACCTTTATCAAGCATTACACTATGGAGTTACATTCACAAATGCCACTTAAAACTTTACTGTGCAAAACAGAAGCTTTATCTAAACTATGTCCAGAAACGCCATCAACTTCTCTGGGCTCTGAGGCATCTGGGATGCACCATCACACGGTGAAAAAGTGTATAGTGGTCAGACGAAGCAGTTTTTCAGATGTTTTTTTGTAAGAAATGGACATGGACAAAAAGAACTATTGAGAGTGTTAATCAGCAACAAGTTCAAAAACCAAGGTCTGTCATGGTATGGAGTGAATGTGTCAGTGTCCTTGGCAAAGGTCATTTACACTTCTGTGATGCAGCATTAATGCAGAAAAGTACTTTGAGATCAACACAGGCTGCCTTCAACAACACATGAAATGAAAGCAGACACAAGAAACCCTGCAGTATTTATTATTTGCATTTCTGTACTGTCCCAAATTCTCTGATATGGGGTTGTAATATTCTGCCTTGCTGTGTATGCCATTTGTACATTATTTACAAGAGCAGTGTTAAATCTTATAAGACCTTTGCTTGTGAGTGTTTCATAATTTACTCAGGAAAATCTACCAATTAAATCTCACTATTGTACTTTACATTTAAAGTGGCTTCTTATTCACCAGCTTTTTTGGGAGCAGAGGAAGATGACTGACGGAAAAGTAGTTAGGATAGGATAAAGATAGGATACAAATCCATCCTACTAAATAATAAATAAATAAAAATTCTATACCAGAATCAATACTTAAAAGTAAATGCTAGGATCAGAGGTATCCATATTTGTTCTTAGAATATTAAAATTAATCATCTATTGTCATAACCATTGCTGTATCTCCTGCTCAGTGTGTTTCAGTGCTGAATCTCACTGCCTGACTGTGGGTGTGATACAATCTGATTGGTTGACAAAATTAATCCAGAAGGACAGAGCAGAGCAATGATGTGTCAGGTATATGTACATATGTACAGGCTTACATACGTATGTACGTGCCTGCGGCAAGTCAATTGGCATTAGGTCACATATATGCCAAGACCACCGAGTAGAGGTGAGAGTGGTGATAAGAGGCAAAAAGCAAGGCCTGAAATAACCCTCTGAAAAATACTGTAGATAAAACAGCACATTTGTTGATGTACACTTTGTAATGTAATGTCATGAAACGAGAATCTGAAGTGAGGTAATTTACATACACATGTCTCAATAATCAAGACAATCAATAAAATAAAAAATAGCCTGTGTAATTGTAAGTGATAAAGAGAATTTGGAAAATGGTCATAACAACGATCAACAAATACACAAACAAACACGTGTAACCCTTGCAACCCTGTAACAGAAGCTGATTAAACCTAGTTAGTGTTGGACCAAATTCACCAATAGAAATGTACTCTTAGATCGTGCATACTTTAACTCTATTAAAGAAAGCCACAAAACATAACCTCTTATTTTTATATATTTAAAACAGCATGGTTATACATTATGACACAGAGTGTGAAATGTTTTGTCAGCTGTGAGTTTTCTCTGCTTTAAGACTTCACAGTTCCAAAGCTTCAATATTACAAAAGGATAACTAAACCAAACTATTCAATTTAAATTCAAATTTAATATCAAGTTGATATCAGACCGGTATAGTTACAAAAGTGCTGTCTCTATACAACTTAAGACAGTTAAAATTCTTTTTGATAAAACAGATCAAATGAAAAGCAATATTTAATAAAAGCAGGAAAAAAAACATGGTAGCTTGTGTCAGATGGTGAAAGAATCTAAGAAGTTGGAATAAAAACATGGAATAAAAAGTCATAACAAAAGGAAAGACGAGAGGTCAGTGGCGCAGACGAGTGCGTCGTGTACGAGAGATGGGCGTAGTCACTTTTGGCGTCTCATTCTCTGCCATGACAGCATCTGAAAGAAAACAAAGGGAGGAAAGAAAAGGAAAATAAATCAGTGAAGCCAAATCAGAACAAATCAATGGGTTACTACTTCGAACCTCAGATTTAAAGCATTCCATTTGCAGCTACATTGGTCTAAATGTTACTGAAACTACTTTTTTCAGAAGTCCAGACTCTGAGCTGTATTACAGCATTATTGGTGGTGAATGCTCGCACAGCATGTTGAAGTAAATCTGGTAATCTTCCAAACAATCCTACCCACACAGAGAGATCAACAAGGCCAACTCCCAGCCAGGGATGGCTATGGCAATGCCAGTATTAAACGCGAAACCTTAAAAATGCTAGGGCCAACACCATGTTCCTTTTATAGACCATAGGTCTAATGCCAGCTCTGCAGACCCCTGCCTGTACAGTTTCAACTATTCCTCATCTGATTCTGCTTGTTATATAAATTTTCAAGTCCTTTATGAGTTGGATCGGGAGCTAATGCAACATTTTCCCCAAAATCCACCCCAAACAAATAATTGCCTCATTTAGTCAGAGAATCCTTAAAAATGAAAAATAATGAAGAGCACTGATTTTGTCAATGCTTAGGTTTCACTACAGAGTACACTACAGATCGGCTCGACCAGAAATGAGATGTTTAGATCAGACACAGAAACGATTAAGAACTGACTGTGTAATCAAATCAACTTTTTGAGCAAATTTTCTGAATTAAAACCTGAATTTTAAAATGTTCAAGACTACTTTAGTCATAGGGTAAAGTAGTTTCTCACCTTCTTCATCTTCTCCCTCATCACTGCTAAAGCTGATAACTTTTTTGGGGCGAGCACGGGAGCGTTTCGGTGTAACCAAGTCACTTTCGTCCATCTTGGACTTGGCACGCCCTAAGACGGCAGGAGACGGAGACAAAGAGAAAGACAAAAGATGTTGGTTGTCTCTGGAAACAAAGTGCAAATTACAAGCACAAATTTTCTGTGTGATGATGTGAAAGTATGTTTCTCCATTAGGTCTGCAAACACCTGGTGCTCATGAATGCAAGCGGGAGAGAGAGCATACGAGCGAGAGCATGGACTAGAGTTACCTCGTGTTGGCCTGCGAGCAGTCTTGGGCAAAGGTGTCTGTGTGTTCTGCGTCTGTTCCTCCAGCTGCTGTTCCCGCTCGTCATTTTCCACATTCTCCAGACCTTTAGTGTGCACAGCAGTCAGCTTCTTCTCAAACTCCTCCACCTGAGCCTGCACAAAAAAAAGGATAAGCAATGGGACAATAGCGCAAACATTTCATTACAAACATTTCACTAGTTTTGATTTATTACTGGAAAACATTTACTTTAGCTCTAGTTAGGGCTGTCAAAAAATGAAAGAATAAGAGAGAGAGAGATATGCTTACAGTACCTTAAACTGGGGCTTGGCTCTGCGGCGAAGTCTGGCCATAATTGAGAGCAGAGGCTGATACACTGCATCTTCAGCAAGCTTATCACTGTAACAATCCCAGCACTCCTGCAGCTTTTTAAAGCCCCGCTCACACATGGAAAGCAGAGAAAGAGACACGGCCAGGTCTGCCCACTGTCGCTCTGTCCTGATAGAGACAGAGGTACACAGAGAAATAAGAAGAGAGTATGCACAATTACTACTTTGGTTCAGTAATGTATACATACATACACGCACACGCATATATGCATGCACTGCCAAAAACATTCCCAATTAATGAAATAAATTCCACACAGACAAGTTAGTGGGAAAGATGGTCAATAAATTAGTCTCTCACTTTGCAGTTCTGAAACGCTGACAGAGCTTCTCCACCAAACTCTCAGTCTGTCTTTCTTTAGTGATGTAGGAGAAGAGCTGCCTGTGAGACAGGAAGAATACATTTGTGTTCAGTACAAATGTACTTGGAGAAATATCAAAAGAATATTTTAAAAGAACATATTAAAAAGAACAAGCATTTACTTCATGATGGTATTGAAATCCTCCTCCTTCATCCCTCTCTCTGGATCTGACAATCGGCTGATAATGTCTGGCAACAGGTTGTAGATAGCATTATCCTGAAAGGAAAAATATCAATTTTATTAAATATGGGAATTCATGAAAAGAAAGAGAAGAATAAGTGTGCTTATTCAAGTAGAGATTCCTCTCAGCAACTCAAACAAGACCTGTTTAGCCTATATATTCTTGAATTATCTTTGTTATTAAATTCATTCATGCCATGATTTAGTTGTGTGTAGCCAAATTTCAAATTCTGTTTTTGCACTTGCAGGCACTCAATTCAATGACTACAGAAAATCAAGTTATCAGTAATCTGTTCAGCGCACTTACATGCACTTGGGCAATGAGATAATGGGAAACTCTACGTCTACAGGAGTCAAGCAGTAATCGGATTTCCGCTTTTCAACCAGCCAATATACTCACAGAAGATGACATGATAAAAGTAAAGTAAAACGCAAACTTTTTTTTTTTTTTTACTTTAGTGGTGAACGTGAACATACATCATTTAGAAGACGAAGAATATTTATAATCATGTGTATTTAAAGCATTTATGTTTCAGCATAAGACCAAAAGTGGTTTGTTGCCATCATGTGGTTGCTGTGTTAAACACTGCTTGCCATTTCTGGTACTGCAGCCTCTTTTCCTCCAGATGGCACCTGACAATTAGAGCCCAGTGTTTTGGACCTGAACTGTTATTCTGCATTAGCTACTGCCATAAACTCAGTCCTAACTGAATTGGTCATGATGACTAACTAGATAAAACTTGCGAGATAGGAGTGTCAGGTTATTAGACTTCATAAACTGGATTAATGAATTAAGTGGCTACCTTAGCAGAGAGTTCATTGAAGAAGTTCAGCGCCAGACTAGCGATGTGTGGTTCAGGGTCGAGCAGGAGCACAGCAACCTCGCTGACTTGACCTTTGACTTTCATGACGTCCTTTAACACCAGCTGGGTCAGAACTGTAATAGCAGTCAAACGCACTGATGCGTTTTCGTCACACAGCCTGCGTAGACACACAGATTGTTTTACGCGGATTGCTTCAGCTGCATATACAAAATTTACTTCTTAGGCATCCAGCTTATCTTCTTGAGAAGGCTTTTATCAAAAGCCTACCTGTGCTTGCCTGCCTGAAAACCTGACTGCCTGTGAAAACATGACCTTGTCAGCTTCTTAGGTAAGGTGACCACAGTACCTGGCATACAGGTTAGGAGTCCACGGTTCCAGAATGTTGGGAAAACGAACAGTCAGGTCTCCAAGGGCAATGATGGCATTCGCTCTGACAACTGGGAGAGTAGATTTCTCCAACACAGTAAAAAGTAGACGGATGTTATCCTTACACACCACTGGACTAGTAGGAGAGAGGGAAAGGAAGGGAATATCAGAGATAAACAATTATAATTGAAACAGCAGCTGAAATTTGTGAGGGATACAAGCATTTTATTGCTTAACACCTGCCATCATTAAACAACGCATTTATTTCAACTTCAACCTCTGGGCTGTGGTGGTACGGCTGTGGGCCACTGAAGCATTTGTGTGGTCCTCAAACTGCAGAAGGCTGGAAACTCCTGAACCACCCCATCATTTATTTTCCATACAAATCCCTCACTTACATTCTGGACTAAAAGCATTTTAATACACCTTCATGTTACATGAAAATAAAGATGCTTAACACCTACATGTACTGCATGTAGAGAGTGATGAAGTAGAGGTTGAGGAATATTTGTTAACACATTTGTTATGAGGACAGTACAATACTGACATTTACTGAACAGCATGCACTGGAGTTCATTTCACATTTGACACAGACCATCATATGTATTCCCACCAGCAGAAGACTGAAGCACAGTGCACTAGGACTACAATTTTGGCAGACCAACGTTCTGTTTGGTGTGGAGGGGCAAAGTGTTTCAGACGTAAATAGGGGTAAAAGTGCACCAGGTTACACTAAGGCAGAGATCCAGTCAGTCCTATGTTGAAAGGGTTAGAGTAGCTGGAGGATTTCATCCCAACCAAGCAGGTGCTCACCTCATAACTAATCAAACAGTTTGAAGACTAAGACCAAATGATTCAACAGGTCAGGTGTGCTTTTGCTTGACTGGAATGGAAACCTGCAGCCACACTTACACCTTGCAGACTGGTGACCACTGTTTTAAATGATAGTATCACAAGAGAAAATTTTCCTGTTACCTGATCATCATGTACTGGGAAAGAGCAAGGCAGGCAGCAGTAGTGAGCTGTGTGTGAGAATATCGTCCAGGAGAACTGCAGACTTTCACCAGCAAAGGCAAGAACACACTCAACATGTTCCCATCTTCACAGGCATAGGGAGGAAAAACATCAATCATTAGAACATAAGTGAACCTCAAAGGGAAATAAATACATATGGACCTTTTAAGCAAATATTTTATGAATGGGAAATAACAATAAAAATAATTTTAAATAATTTAAAAATGGGAAAACGGCACTCACCAGCCAACAACTCGGTTTCACATATTTTCCGGATGAACTCTGCCTCTGTGTCCTCTGCTGATGCACCAGTCAGCCCAAGCTCCTCCTCAACACAGCTGTCATTGGCCTCCTACAGCAGGATGTAAAAGGTATTAGACATGTGCATTAAATTATACAAGAAACTAATCAAGCACCTCAACATTAAGAATAAACATCATGATTCTTTTGACACAAACTTGACAATTTAATAAGTGATTAAAAAAATAAATGACAAAAAAAATATATAAAAAATAAATAAATAATAATAAAAATAATAATAATAATAATAATAATAATAATAATAATACATATATTAAAAAACGCCCAACAACATTCTATGTACTTAATCTGTGAAATCCCAGTTATTATCCTAAACCCTGCTATGAACTGTGTGATAGTGGTGGTCTTATGTTTTTCTGTGGCAGACTGTGCAGGAGTTACCTTTGTGTGTGCTGAAAGTCAAAATTACATGACTAAGACATGATTTTGAAGGATAGACCTACAAGTTTTTAAAAAGCCTTTCGGCATAGATACTGCTGTTTTCTTTGACAAAAGCAAATCAGTTCATCGGTCTCTCTCAATATTTGGTGTGCTCCATGTTTATCATCACTGCATAAAAATGAAAATCTCATGTTCTTTAGATACCAAAATGAAAAGAGAAACAGACCTTGTTCTTGCCAACAGGTCCCTTTTCCTTTTCTTCTTTCTCTTCCTTCTCTCCTCTCCTCCTCCGGAGCTCAGTACTCACACTCCTCTCCAGGTGAGACACCTGCCAAAAGGCCACGGCTCCACACAGAGACAACAGCTGGGCCAAACTCACACAGCTCACTACATAGACACAAAAACAAACACAGTTGAGAAGGACAGAGACAGAAAGAAGGAGACAAAGTATAAGAGAAAAAAATTTGTCTCCCCACCACATTTTAAGAGATCACTGCTTAAGCTGTAGTACTACTGGGTCCTCAATCATGACCTAAAAGGTGAGCGATTTGATATCATTCCACAATAAATCATTCCACAGTAAGCTCACCTGAACAGTTTGCGGTAACTATCTGCACTTTCACAGGATCAACTAACCAAAAGCGCCACTACTGGCACATTTGTAATCAATTACTTTTAAACAAATCAAAAAGAACAAATTACCACAACGTGATGAAATCACGTTTTCAAGGACCATGCTATTCTGTTCTGCCATATCATATATCCCCATCCTAAACTACCAGCTTGTTGCCATGGCTCAAACCCTGTCCTAACCCAGCTGACTCTACTATCCAGATGCTCCCGAAGACCTCAGCTAGCTGGATCAGGTGGAGTTTTACTACCTAGCCTCTGGGCTGAACAAGCCTGAAATCTGGGAATAACACAGAGGCTTCTACAAAACTATTTACAAAGGCTCCTTTCTCTTCATATTACATCCCAATTTTAGCTGATTAAAACCACAAGGATACACCCATGAGGACCCCAGGATTTTACTTAGTTTACCTTGCTGCTCAGAGTCTTGAGACCCTTCTGACATTTGTGACTGGTTGGGTTCCCCGCCCTCTGTAATCTGCTCCAGCAGAAGTCGAGCAGATCGTTGAAGGAGCCGTGCACACAGCTGGTCAGGTGACTCAGCCAGAAAATAGATGAGACGGATGGCCTGCTCCATGAAAGTCTGCCAGTGTGGGTCCGACAAGACCACTCCTATACAGGACAGGGAAATCACTGTCTATAGAGCTTTCCCAAGTGTAGGATCTCAAACAAACTGAAACAAAAAGGGTCCATAAACATATAGCATACCATCAGCAATGGCCTGGGTCAGACAGCTGAAAAGATGGTGATCCACAGGTAGCCTGAACGGAACTCCTTTAGATTGCTGAAACACAACCATCCAAGGGTCAGGAAAAACCTGCCAATGTGTCTGGCACACAGGACATATGCCTGCCAATTCCATGTGCATTTTGGAGACGCACCACTTCTGCATGTTTTACAGACATCTTTATAAGGTTTATAGCTTGTCAAATTCAAGATTAACTGTTACACATACTGTTGATATTTTAATTAGCAGATAAATCTGGAGCCAAGTTATAAAATAATGTTGTCGTCAAGTTATAAAATAAAGTTGTCGTCATCGTCGTCATCATCATGTCAGTCTATTTGAGATTACTTAACAACCTGAAGGAGCCTGGGGCATTTTCATTATCATTTAGGCATGCAGTCTGGAAGATGCTAATTAGTCAATTATACATTTTCATACTTTAGACATTACACATCTTGCTGATCAACCACATCTGAGGAGAAAGTTGTGTAAATTCAACTTTTTGCCAAATCGCTCCATTAACACACAGAACACCAGATAGCACATATGACCAACCGGAACATCTCTGCACTGCTTTTAGATTTTCTGAACAAATCATACGGTTTCTGTGGAATCCAGCCTGCAGTCTGGACGATGGGTGTTGCATATACTTACTCTGACATGGTCAGTAATATTGGTGATGGTAATGACTGTATCTCTTGCCAGCAGGTAATCTTCAGTCACTTTCTCTCCCAGTGCCACAGAACAGAGCGTGTCCAAATTACTGAGCACCACCTCTCTTTCAGCACTGCATAAACACACAAACAAAATGAGTAAACATGCTAGAAATATCAAGGAGAATATAGTGTGAACATGGTGTGCATAAATGTTTGAAGCATCAAAAGAAATAACATTCAAGATTCAGTGTGAACATAAAACAAATGATGCTTATGCCTATAAATGGCCCCACAAATCAGTTTTAAAGTATCTGTCTAATGAAAAAGTAGTGGCAGCTATTTTGATAGTAAACTGTTGCTCGTGTGTTTGCTCTTTTGTGGACTGTAGCAGATGTCCATGAAAAAAAAGCACCCGCAAATCAATTAGAATTAAGGTTGTTGTTTTTTTGTTCCTGATCGACTTTGAACTAGCATTTTAAAAAACACCCTTTAACTGTGGTAAAATGACTATAATGCAAACATGTAAAGTAAGTACTGTAGACAAGAACGGTTTCGCAACTTTACACAAGCAAGAGCAGTGTGATCATAAAGCTTCCTCTCTCCTTTCTTTCCACCATTACTGGATTACTGAGCTGCCAGGAAAACATTCTGCACAGTTTGAGGGACCACCTACTGAGCCAGCATAGAAGAGGCATTTTTGCACTGACAGACGAACCTTTTGAAACGCACATGCCCAAGTCCACATTTCCAGTCCACCTTAAGTGATGCAACAGTTAAAGAGCAGCGACGCCAGAACAGAACTGCGGAGTTATTTAAAATGGATTGGAAATTTGACCAAGAAGCATCTCAGCCCCATCATCTCCACAATGTTTTGTGGAAATACACACATTTATTTTATTCCTTGTACTGTACTGTACCTTGTTTGTATTATTTATTGAGACCCAAATCATGAACAGAGGGCGCTGTGGTGCAGGTCAATTAGAAAACGTTTATGAGCTTTTGCTCAGAGTGGCTGGCATTGTTGAAAGTCTCTCCTGCTTTTATGCTCTCTTCAGAGTGTCCCTCAAGGCAATTACGGCGATTAGGGTGAAGAAAAACAAAAAGCGAGAGCCGATAAAGTCTAAGAGTCATCTCCAAGCATTTCGACTTATTGGCCTCCAACTCCCAGATGTTCTGGAGTTGAAGAAACTTTTAGAATCGACTCCCCACCACTAGAGGTAACCTTAGGTTGGATAAAGTTGTACTGTTTCACATGGGTTTGTGTCTTGGCTTTAAATATTTTAAAATTAAGTAGTGTGAAGACATGCGTTGGTATGACTGTACTTGTCAAACTCAGATGTCTCAATGTAATATCCCCGACTTGCAACCATATTCAAGATTAGCCAATGCCTAAAGAGGCCTAACTATATTGCATCCATCAAAGCTATCTATTCACAGGTCCACACCGTTGTCCATCAACCATTAGTAAGTACTTTGCATGAATCTTTTTTAGCCAATGACATCATTTGTTTTCTGTAGTAACACAAGTATGCTGGAGCAAAACTTTGTGTAATTCAATCGCATATACAAAGTTTGTCTACAGCCCATACATTTGAAAGAGTTGCCTATGTTGCCACCAACGTCAGTCACAAAGCAGCCTAAAATGCCCAATGATGGAACATCCAGTAAAGATTGAGCAGAAAAGCCCCCCCTCAGCTTTTCCTTTCTTTTAATTCAAAAATTACTTTTGACAACATCAAGTCACAAACGGTAGGTTTTGAATCAGTGACTATTATATGTGCAAATGAGTTGATAGTCTTTGTAAGGTCAACATGGTGCAGGATCTTACCGTGCCGCCATTCCCAGCAGCAGGACTGCAGCTCTCCTG
Organism: Semaprochilodus insignis; assembly: GCA_034552555.1. Lineage (NCBI taxonomy): Eukaryota > Metazoa > Chordata > Actinopteri > Characiformes > Prochilodontidae > Semaprochilodus > Semaprochilodus insignis. Next base: position 13,750,992 of record CM067493.1, on the reverse strand, counting down.
TGCAGTGCAGAAGTCTCCCTCTTTCCTGAGAATCTCTCCCACAAAGCCTGCACCACAGACGCCTGCAGGGCATTCTCGTTGCTGAAAAACTCCTGCACCTAGAGTTAGGAGATTGAGAAAACATGTCAGACTGTGAGCGCAGTGTGCAACTGAAGGATTGCAACAATACTGATGCAGCTTCAGCGGTCTGCCTTACCTACAGGATTTCCCAATCCTGGTCCAGGACTGCACACTTTAGTGATTTCTCGGCTTTAATATTTCACTCTCACAACTACATAGCTCACACGGTTTATCAAGTTAGTTTTATGACAGTAACCAAATTCATAGTAAATACTAAACAAGTGTATAATAATAATAATAATAATAATAATAAATAAATAAATAAATAAATAAATAATACTATGGTTCAAGAGATGTACTTGAGTAGAGAAAGTGTCACAGCTACTTTAGGACCAGGACTTACGGGTAGTAATCTTTATGAATCACCTTCAATAGGTCGGAAATTACAAACTAACAGTATCAGCGCTCTCTGACATTTTTAAACCATGATCTGTGCAGTCTAGTAAGTAAATTAGCTACTCACTATTTCCTCTAGACACTGGACGGTCCCCAATGAGGCATCAACCATTAACTCAGACAACCTCTCCACAAGAGTCTGGGCCTTGGCTCTGGTCAGGAGAAAAGAAAATGGATGCCAATTAGAGCACTGTCCTAAATTGGTCCATTAAGCTTAATAGCTAGAGCTTACTTTCATTTGACTGAGCAGTTAAATCAGAGAAACAAGCCACTGCAAATGATAAGTCACATTTGTGAGAGAACAGACAGACACATAGGCAAGTTTCACCCACCTAGTGCTGTCTCCCTGAGGGTTGAGGTACAGGCGTCTATATGCTTGTATCACAGCATCTTTAACTGCAGCATCTGTGGACCAGACCAACGGCAACATCTTCCTCACCCCACATATGGAGTCTGCTACGCTGAACTCACGAGCAGTCACACAGAACTGCACTGCCTCCTGGACCACTGGTTAAGAGAGAACGGAGTCATTTGCAGTAAGCTGCATAGAGTGATTATATATATATATATATACACACACACACACACACACACACACACATACATACATACATACATACATACATAGCTGAATTATCAACCATTTTTACATTCTTTGTTGATTTAAGTGAAAATAAAAGTGACTATATCTGCTGCAATAGCAACAGCAGCAACCGAAACTGACAAACTACATTGGTTTCTTTTGGATAATATCACTTACCAATGATTTTCCGCTTTAACATAATCAATTTACATAAACACATTCACAACTAGTCACATTGAACACTCCAGTAGATAAATAATAATTTATAGCACACTTCCCTAGATATTGATAATAACAACTGGTGGTTGATAGAGGTTTGACCCACTACACTATATCTTCCATGCTGTAGATTGGGGTTTGATTCCCCACATGGGCAACCCTATACCAATAAGAGCCCTTACAAAAAGACTCCTAACACCAACTTCGCATACCTGAGAAAATGTAAACTGTAATCGCTATAAGAGTGTCTGCCAAATGGCATAAAGGTAAATAAACTAGTTACCTGTTGTTGTTTTCCAGTAAAGCATGTTGTTAATGACTGCAATGGCTCTTTCCACCTGCAGGGCAAAGCTCTCTGTGTCCTTTAGGTATTGGACCAACATCTCTTGCTTTTTCAACTCATTCTCATTCCCCTCATCTGCATCTTTGCCTCCTTCCTTCTGTGGTGTAGCAGGTAATTCACTCACTGTAGGTTCAGAAACTTGGTTCTCCTCAGGACCTTAGAAGGGAATGAAATTAGTCATATGTGCTTAAACAGTAAAGACACAGCATACCCAAAAGCGAGTGGTGTAGAGCAGGATTACACGTGAGGAGCTCCCCCCCTCTTTTTCACTTGCTTTAAAAATGCTACAATACTGCACAATCCAATGACAACATGCAATCCCGCCACATTTCAATGACCCTATGTCAGTTAAACCGGAAGAGTTAGCACAAAAAATGTTACTGGTATGTCAGTAACACATAAACAAAACATTAGTGAAGTAGCAGTAGTAAAGCATCTAAGTACATTGAAGTAAAATTCTAAGATGTACTGTTGACACCTTACTTGTGTTAAGTAGTTGTATTGATGACAGATTAAATTAAGTGGTCTTAATGCGTTACTTCCATTAAGCAAAACCAACTCTTAAACCCCACCCTGGACCGAACCTCAACCTAAAATGTGCTATCAAATAAACAAACAAAACACAAAAGCCTGAAACTGCATCAGTCACCATATATACATTTATACTGTCTACAAAAACAACAACAAAAAAAAAAAAACAGACACCCACAAACGTCTAGCATTCAAAACACTCAAGGCCACATAGATGCTTGTGCACCCACTCCCACACTTTTACCTTTAAAGAGAGAAGCAAGTGTGCTGATGAGAGTTTCTGGGTTGATATCAGACAGAGCACAGAAGAATGGAGACTCAGGGTAAAGACTGTGTGCTCGCACACACAGGCGAACAGCCTGCCTAAAAAACAGAAGACACAAACACAATCAGTGTAGCATCTTGTTCTACAGGTTCCATAAATAGCATATGACCACAGTGATTGTTATTTGCCATGTGAGTTGTACACTGTCACTTAGCTGTCATATTAGTTAACCTCTAGATAGCAGTGTCTCAGTCATCATCTTCAGCCTTTAGACTACTCCACTCTAGCTTAAGGGCATAATGTATAGAATTGTAACCCCTGTATCATAATGCGTTTCGCCAAGTTCTTACCAATACACACCCATTTTCAATAGCCAACAGAAATTAACTTAAATCTATAATCTATAAATATAGATTATGTTACCTGTATTTATTGTGTCTGAGGTACTGGGCAATTTGGATGGCGGTGTCTCGGTCACTCCTATCCTGTTCATCCTCCTCTCCCTCCTCATCCTCCTCTCTTTCTGTATCACTTCCAGGTTCCAAGTGAGATCTGACTGTGTTCAAGACTTCTGGCTCCATTGCAGCCCACAGATCAGCAGCTGAGATTACAGCAACTGAGACAATAACAAATGGGGATTAACTTCGTAAAACAGAGAGCTGCTACTGAAATTAGGAGGAACAGGTTACATTCAAAACATAACTAATGTTTTCACTATTGTATACAAACATTTCACAAGAGTGAAACACAGAATCACCACTGAGCTGGTCTGCACCCTCAGATTACCAAAGATGAAGTTCATAGCTGACTGAATACAGCAGAGAGTCTGAGAGTCTGCGTCCTCACACTCACACTCACACTCACACTCACACTCACACTCACACTCTATCAGCACCTCCCACCCGCTTCCCTACATTTCTCTAAAGGGGCGCTTGAGGGGAGGGGCTTTGTGACTGTAGGCGGGCCCTTACAACAGAGCAGCCAATCTCCACTGCCCTGTCAAGATTACCAGCCAAATTGGAGCACAGAAGAACTCAAGTCTCTCATCCAGTGAGCTCACATTCGCCTTGGTATCATCACTGGGCACATCCACCAGTACCAAGTAAAGAACAAACATAAATAAAATAAAAATAAAAAAAAAATAGAGACAAGGGTCTGTACCTGGGGCTTTCTCACTTATGTTATCTCTCATCTCTTTGAGTTTAGCCATTTCTTTTTCAAGAGGATTCTTCAAGTCCACACTACTCAGCTGAACAAATCAGAAAAACAACATTACTTACAGATGACACAACTAGTAGCCACATCAGACAATAGGTAGACAGGTATCAGCACTTTGCTTGTAAATCTCTTACCTACAAAGACTTTATTTGAATACAACTCCTAAAGAAATGATTAAACGTAGCATAATTCACTATGATAAGATTAGACAAAATTATTTTGGTATCTGGAATTATTACAAAAAGTACCAGTCATTAAACATGATTTTTAGATAGTTTAAGAATAGACACACCACAAAACATCACAATCATAGTCTGACTTAATGATTAACTGCATTTCAATAAAAGTAAAATCAATAAAATAAATAAATAAATATATGGCTAATTACAGGCAAAAACAGAAAAGAAAAAGACTTGTTACAACGCGTGTGTATATTTGTCAAAACTCACTATGGAAAACAATTGCAGACTGAAAGTGATAACATTACGATTGATCTTAAAACGTGTTTTGTCTAAAGCTAGTACAACTCAATCTATGCATAATCATAACCTATGCAACACATATCTACATATTTTATTTAATCAGTACATGCCCAGAGTTTACCTTGCAGCTATATGGATTATGGGCGATGAAAGCAGCCAGCAGTTGGATAGCACTCTTACACACATGGACTGATTTATCACCAAGACGGCCAACAGCCAACTGCATCACCTCAGTGTACCTACATAATGGTAAAGCCTGACAGAGGGAGAGAGAGAGTGATCATCCTGCTTTTTCAGAAGCACAAAATTGTATTCTGAAAAAAATTAAACAAAAATATTTTATCATTAACACACAGACACTTACCTTGCTGTTGACAATTCGGCTGTACACCTGCAGCACCCGAGCCCTGACATGAGAGTGTGAGTCATGAATGTGCTCCTGAAGCGTGTCAAGAAAACGATCTCTGTCTGCACGGCCAGACTCATCCAGTTTATCGCCACTTAACACACGTACCAGAACCTCACCCAGCACCTCGCACACTGCCACACGCATACTCGAACTCTGAGAGAGAGAGTGAGAGAGAGTGAGAGAGTGAGTGAGTGAGTGAGTGAGTGAGTGAGTGAGAGAGTGAGTGAGTGAGTGAGTGAGTGAGTGAGTGAGTGAGTGAGTGAGTGAGTGAGTGAGTGAGAGAGAGAGAAAATCATATAGACTGTATGTCCAACAGCCTACAGACACTCCTCCAGCACTTCTTCTGAAATTACAATCTGACCGCCTTTGGAAAAACACACTTATTGAAAGCTCACCCTCAGATTACCAAAGATTATGTTCAAAGCATACTGGATAAAGCAAAGAACAGATATTCTACTTGCACATCAACATACATCCACATAATGTTAGCACCATCCACTCTCTCTATTGCATTTCTTTACAAAAGAGCTAAAGGGAGGGGGGCTTTAGGACTATAGGCAGGCCCTTACAACAAGACAGCAACTTTCCCCTGCCCTGTCAAGATTACCAGCCAAAAGCAGTGCAGAAGAACTTCGTCTCTTATCCAGTGAGCTCACATTCGCCTTGGTATCATCACTGGGCAACATCAAAACAGGGAAAGACAGGCGTGTAGTTTGCACCTGTACAGGTGTAGCCCTCCATTGAAGCGGATATGTAAATCACTGATGTTAAGCATAATAGCTTAGTTATTGTTGTGTACATTAGCCTCTATATCCCCTTTTTTCTAGGTCTGCGAGCAATTAATTGACCGGTTGTTTCTGTGTGCGCATGTGCATACTTCTCCCTCTAGGTGCGTAAGGAGCACGCTGATGTTCGGGATCATGGCTTCAGCAACTAGAGTGCTGAGCTCAGACAGGAAACTAGAGAAGGCCTTCACTCCGGAGCCCTCTCTGGCCAACTCATCACTGGATTTTTGCCCAATCTCTCTGGAACACAAGCACACATTCCACAGTAAGCATCAGGGCACACACACACCGAGACAAATTTCACAAAAACAAACAAAACGTATGACTGTCTGCATGAATGGTGTTTGTAAGAAAAGAGAAATTAGCCTGACATTTAAAATGCTAACCAATGTTAAATGATAACCGTATACAAGCACCTTCTCCCTCGTGAGAAGAATCATTGCACATTTTACCTCATGATCTCTCCCACAATGGCTTTGACTCCATACTCTGAGCTCCAAGCACAGATCGCCTGTGCACACACTGAGGAGAGCTGCTCAAAATGCTGCAGCAACTGAATCACCTTCACACATGCACCTGCAGCAGGGAAAAAGAAGGGGAAAAAAAAAAAACCCCAAAAAACACAAAAATACACATAAGTGATTGACACAGCAGTGGCCACACCAGTGTATCTGCATATGCCGCTGGGTTTGTCATTTAGAAGGAAGGACATTTACTGTGTTGCTCTGCTAATAAAGTGTATTATTTTTACCTGTAATATGTAGACATACATACAATATTTTAATATTAGGGGAAATGTCTGCTGTAACTAGTGTTGGATCACTATTGTTTTGTGACACATATTGAATTATGAAGTTACTGCCAATAAATAATCATTATAAACCTAATTACTAATAACACAATTACATGTGCATAATACTGCTATTGTGGACGCGAGCATGTGCTTACTTACCAAGCATGTGGTTGTATTTCTTCACCATCACACCCAGGACATGGATGATGGCATCACGTGTGGGTTTGTTCTTCATGTGACCAATAGTGGGATTCTCCAACAGCTTATAACAACAACATGTCACACAACTACATACCAAGTGGAGAGAGAGAGAGACAGAATATGCAGAATTAAAAACTACAGAAATCATCAACACTAAGGGAAAAAAATGGCATAAGGCCAAAGATTTGAAAGAAAAAGAAATATCCAGTATTGATCATCAATAAGCAACTATTCAATTTATGTTGATTAAAAAAATGCCAAAAAAGAAATTGTACTTATGATCAATTAATCAGGCATGGTATGGGACCCACCTGACAAACTCTTCCTCCACCAGGGAGAGATTCCACAGCGACCGGATATCCAGCTGGAGCAGTTGAGTCAGGCACTGCAGCACACTCTCTCGCTCACTGTCCCACTGCTGCAAGCCCTTACCTGATGCCTTCTCCTTTTTACGGCCCTGTAACACAAGAAAATTTTGTTCATTACAGCTTCACGCCATTTCATAAACTGAAAGAAGGACATATATATAAATAACTTGTGTTGTAGCAGCTCTATGCAATCAAAACACATGGGCTGCCAACAACAACAACAACAACAACAACTATCCAGTGGTTGGCTGCCCTCAGATTACCAAAGAACATGCTCAAAGCTGTGCGACCCATTAAGAGAGAAAAGTGATTCTGTGCTCACTGATACACATGCACGCACGGACACAGACTGTAAGCTACCAATCCTCTTCCAAAACCCAATTCTCAGGGAGAAGGCAGTAATGTGATTGGTTGCTAGATGTACTTTAGGGGGGCCCTTACAGCAGAGCAGCCAGTCTCCACTGCTCAGCCAAGATTACCCACCAAACAGAAAGCAAGAACACAATCTCTTAGTCAATCAGCTCACATTTGCCTAGTCTCATCACTGGGCTCAACCACCACTGGTTACTTGCATGCTGGGTACCATTCATTCACAAATTGAGGACAGTCTGTCTCTAATAAAACAGGTAAACTGCACATTGAGAGCAAGTTACTTTTGAAGACAATATCAATAACTCTTGATAATGTGAAACAGGCAGAAATTCACAACTGTAACTGCTAACAGTGCAAAGAACAAATAAAATTTGACATTATCTAAGTATGACCAAATTAACTGACCCCCAGAAGCTATCCTTTACTAAAACACTCATTTAATATTAACAGCAGCACAGTACCTTGCTGGGAGCAGTGACGATGCTCTCTCTGCAGGAGTCACTCTCCAGGTTCTCTGTGAGTTTACAGAGCAGAAACACACTCATCTTGACTGCATTCAGCTGCTGTTTGCGGTCTGCTGCTGACAAAGTGCCGGCTACGAGGAGGGATGGCAGAGAGACAGACAGGCCCCTCACCACTGAAAACACACAGTACTAAATTAATTAATTGGATAATCAAAAGAGGTCTAGTCACTGTATCATGACAGAAAAAATTTTGATCACTGAAGCCAACCTTGTATGAGAAATTCCAGGGCATCCTCTTTCAAAGCCACATCCACGGTTCTACAATGTCTTAAAAAAAAGTGAAAGTAGACTTTAAATGAAACGAGAGGAAAGAGGACAAAAACCACCACAAAACACATCAAAATAGAGAATACGCAGCATTCAGGTGTTTTACTCACTGTAGAACACTGTACACAGTGTCAAAATGTTCCAGAATACACAGCGGCCCCTGGCTCCTCAAAGCAGCTTTAAAGCCTGATTCAGGAAAAGGACAGAAACAAACCAGAATGCACTTTAGGACTAGTGCTGGATTACTCTGCACCTGTGTGCAGCTACATTCAATTTCTTTATGCTATTTATTTTGTTTCTAATACAACTATAATGCTAACACTTAGCCTTATTTGATCATCTGCAGTGACACATACACTCTACAGTGCAAAACCCAGAACAATGAATCACTGTTTTGTTGTTGGAACAAAACCTCCAACGTGTTAAGACTTACAAGTGAGCGATACAGAAAAACAGAGAAAACTGTTTACAAATCATGTTTAGATGTTAAAGCTATTCCTCCCAGATAATGCATGCAACAAGAAGAGACGACATAAAAAATAAAATAATCAGATCAAAACATGTGGTTCCTAATCCACACTGTATACGTACTGTTGAGGTAAGACGGCAACTGTTTCGGCGACAACACGTCCTGTACCACATACTGGTTGATGGCTCCTGATTTTACCAGGTCATCCAAAGAAACCGGAACGACGAAATCCCACGACATCTCTATCAACACAGAACACACATCGACAAATAATTACAACTTCAACGCGTCTGAAAAGGGCTTACCAACAGGACTCCCTCACACACAGTACAAATAACGTAAACTGGTAAAGTTATGGTTTTTGTCTTTGCAAAAGTACATTGTTTAACATTACAGATAACCCCCAACCTGTTAAACAGCTAGCTAACTAGCAACGATGCCATCTAAAGGATACAGTAACGTTAGAGCAATCCGAGCTTGCTGGATAAGCTAAGACACTCAACAAGGACATAGTTTCCTCTTTTGACCTAGACAACTTAACATAAATCCAGTTAAATCACTTAAATAACCGTGCTATACCAGCAAGCTAGCTAGCACTGGACGTACGCTACCAGGAATAACAAAAGGCAGCTTTGCGAATTAACGAACTCATAACTATTTAACGAGATTTTGGCAAATCAGTGTAAATACAGCTAAATTTTTAAACAAACGTTGCTTAAGTAACATTCAAATAACGTCAGCTAAACTAGCTACCCTTTCAGTGCCCGGCTACAAATGCTAAGTTTTGTTAGCTGATTAGCTATCAAATGTTGGCGTACACATTTAGTTTAAAAACAACACTCCCAAAAGACGCGAAACAAAGCACAACATACCGCTATATTTGCTTCCAAAACAAATAAGAGCTTTAAAACATATTAGTGCTCCTGTAGAGTACCCCGTCCGAATACACCCCCGACTTGTGTTTCCGTCAGATCTGCCGCTCTAACGGTTCAACACGGAGCTTTGAATTCCTCAACTCGCGCGCCAAAGGAAGTACGTCATCAGCCCGCCCACTGCATAAACATAATAAAAGCAGAAGAACAATAAAATCTGTATTTCTAATTAAAATAATTATATATTAAAATGTGGAAATAAACTATTTTGGTCCAGATATAAAAGGTACAAAAAGACAACGAGAGTAAAATCGTTGTTACTTAGATCTGCATAAAAACAAAGTAGGACAAAAAAGAGGATACAATAAACAAATAAATAAATAAAAAACATAAAAGTTTTTCTAATTATGTTTATATATTTTATTAACCTTTAAATGCAATATATTGTAAAATTATTTCTTTAACGCAATTTATTTAATATTTTATACAATCAATACTGAACTCTGAGATAAACAGCTCTGAGCTTTGTAACTTTTCAACAAAAACACTTGTGAGGGTTAATCCTCGTTTCTTTAAAAGAGTCATCTATGTGCTGTTAAAGGGATCCTAAAAGCCACGTCGCTTAACAATAGTGCAATAACTAGGAAAATGAAAGGGGCTGTTCAGACTGGAAATTAACTGTCATGTGATTAGGCAGTGCTAGTTATTTTACTCTTATTTCTTCCTGTGAAATCTCTGAAAACAGTCTGGACATATGGAAACCTGACACTGATGTATTTTGTCATCCTTTTGAACAATTTATAATAGCATCATATCCACTACCAAAAAAGTATATCTCTTTAGGCATTGAAAAATACTTTAATATATATTTATTTTCAAATTATGAAGTTATTAACAGTAACAAATACCAAATGCAGTAACAAATGTATACATGTACTACAATAATTCATATACCCAACTTAAAATATATACAACTTGAAGACTTGAAAAATTTGTACAAACACAGCCATTGTTGCATTATGTGGACGTTTGGTTACTGAGGTATAAAACATGGAAATAAATCTGTCAATTAAAGCCTGTTTGACCTAAATATATATATAACGTATATGTATTTTTTACCTGCTGATTTTTTTACCCAATTACTTAATTATTGATTAACCTGATTAATTAACCAATGAATTTTCTTGGATTCCAAGTCTTAGCACTCAAAAATTCATTAGATATCAAGAGAATGTCTTTTGCTACAGCCTAATGGCTCTACAATCAGTAGTTTGGAGCATACAAAACATTGTATATACCTTAAAATGAACTATTATCAACTGTTCACACGCATAGACACAATGCATGAAATGTAAAATAAGTATTTGGACACTTTGAACCATTAAAAGGAGAAATGACAATAATTTTAATAATAATTCAGTCATTAAAATGCAAGCAAAGTAATTCAGATTGGTTTCATATATTTAGATGTCTACAATGCAAAACTATTTATTTATCATACCAAAACTATAAGTGAACATGTGTGTGCTATATTTCTTTATGTAATGCAAAGGTAAAATACTGGCAAAGTTAAAAAAAGGGTTTTGTTTGGAGACGAGTTTACCATGAAGGGCTTTTGAGAATACGTTTCAGGCCATTATCTCTGAGCTATCATAAAACAATGTCTGGGTCATCAGACAATATATTCATTACCATTTTGTGTAAATGGCTTTTTGCTAGGGATCTTAAAGAGGCAATTAACACTTTGGGCATCTTGTTTCTGTCACCACCACTGTGAATAATTCAGACCCTCTAAGTTTCAGGCATTCAAACCACTCTGAACGACTCTGTTAATCTGTGGAATTCCTATTCCTATTCCTTAACCCATTGTAAACATTAATCAAGGTGTTTAGGTCACTTTATTGCTGTTTCAAAGAAAAACACTTCTAGCACAGTATAGAACTGATAATAGACTTTGCTGTATGAAGACAGACTGGAGAGGACATCCATTCAGACTGGACGAAGGGCTCTCATCAATCAATCCTACCATGAAAATATCAGTACTAAGTGATTTTTGCTGCTTTCTTGTAGGACAGTGGCTCACTTGCATAGACTATATGGATGTATGTGCCTAAAAGTGTACAAATCTGGAATTCACTAATAAAAAAAAAGTTTTACATAACTTACTAAAATCACTGTCATGCAAAGTATTCTAAATATTCTCATTTGAATTGTACATGAGTAGATCTATCACTCATAGTCCTGAACCACTGAAAGTGTAAATGGGCAACTAACGACAAACCAGTCAATGATATATTTAAACTCAGTATTTAAGAAATAAGCAACCACAGTTCAACACAGCACCTGAGAGGTGATAATAAACAAATGAAACTATAAATAAAAAAAAACTGTGAAGCTACTAGGATTAAAATATTCTTTACCTTCTACGTGATGTATATTCATATTTTTTGCTAAAGTGACACAATAAAAAACAAAACACAAAGCTTGCGTTTTACATTACATTTATGTCACACATTTAGCTGTGAGTTTATTAGCTGGTTGCAAAGCAGAAATTTATAATTATTTCTAATTATAATATAACTTATAACTGTTCAACTCATGCAGACCAGGGGTTTTCCTATTATCTGATTACGCAAGTGCTTGTAAATGCATCAAATAGATTACTGACAAAATCTGATTTTCTACAGTTATCAGGTTATTAAGTGCATGTAAACGCTCTCAGTGTTACATGGTGTCTAAAAATCTGAATAAAAATATAAATATAATAAAATACATAGATATAATAAAAATATATGATACATGAGTTCTAATATTCAAATGCTACAAATATTTTTTTTAATAAGAAAGAATTAATTATTCAAACTATCTAAACTATCTCGTTTTGTATCTTGCATCTGGCCTTCATGTTCCTGTCTACTTGTTTTAAGTCAGCCGTCACGTTCCTGTCTACCTGTTTTAAGCCAGTTTTTATTCTGTTTCTTTTTCTTCCGTCCAAGGACTCTTATGTTGAAAAAGTCATTTCCGGGGACTCGGTCACGTGGTTTTGGCGACCGGGACGGGTTGCTTATTGCCTCTTTAAGCAGACAACAGAGACTCAAACCTCATTCACACCAGTGGGAAATTCTGCCCCTTTCAACCAATTTCACGCGATTACCTCTCCCTTCTTTAAGATTACATTGAAGTTGTAGCCATTTTGTAAATGTGTGAGTCTTGTGAATATTTTGACATTTTCCGATGAGCTGATTTTAAGATAAAACAGTTTTATCACTGTTTTTTTCAGCCCGCTGCCCAGTCTTTCAGCGCATGCGCGGTGCGGACCCGGAGCGAAATAAACGCAGACAGGAACTGACACCCCCTGCCTGACTAGGCATGCACTATCTTGGTTTGCCTTATATACGATCTTTGGTGACATGCACGTGCGCCTGTGTACGCTGTATGTGAGTTTCAGTGAGGTCAGTGTGTTGACTGCTCTCCACACTGTGTGTGTGTGATGTTGTGAGACACAGATGTACATGATGAACTCATAAACACTCATCTCACGTATGAAGTTTTCATCAGGAAATACTGTCAGTGTGTTAAATTAACGGTCTCTGCATATTTGAGATAGCTAGCTTGGCTAACAGGCTAGCTGGTGGAGTTGCTGAGTCCCAGATCGGTATGGAGTATTTACCGGACTGTAACGCCAAATACAAAGATGTGGAGTACTGGAACAGGAGGTACGAGGCGGAGGAGAGCTTCGAGTGGTTCGGGGATTTCTCCAAGTTTCAGCACCTTCTTGTCCAACATGTAGAGAAAGATGAAAACATCCTGATGCTGGGTATGTACTCACGCCGCTCTAAAAGTCTAGACGCGTTTGTTTTACGTTGTCTGTTTTACCGACGTGACCGTTTACTTCTTTAATCCAACACAAACGGCTTTTGAATGAGGAAATCGGCGTTATTCTGCAGTTCTGATTGACACACGATGGGGCGCTTATGTGCTATTGGGGGACGAGAACAGCAGGGGGCGCCACAACATTACGTTTGAAAGGAACAGTCAACGTTACTGGAGCTTTAAAGGGCCCATATCCTACATATCCTTTCTGTAACATCCTACAGTGCTACAAACGTGAATGTTTTAGACACACGATGGCTGATGGGTAAACTTTCCTGCAGTCGCTGTTCATCCTTCCCGGTACGGTTTGAAGGTCCCTGCCAGTATAACATTTTCACTCCCTTATAACGTGTTCAAGCCCTGTGCAGTCCACTGTGCAGGGAAGGAAGCGGGTGATGGGAATGCACGTGTACTGTAAGTCAGGACTGCACTGGTTATTCATATGAGTTCTCTTTAGCCTCAAACAAACCACATGCTTGTATCACCAGGGGCGAGCAGGCCTGATGACGGGGTCTTTCAGCATCATACTAGGCATGAAAAAAAAGTCATTTCTTGGATTTTGTGGAATCCGTCATTCATCAAAAATACCTACAGCAGCATCTGCGATTGGTCAGACTGCTCACAGCACTTTAGCAAATTTGTAGGAGTCCAGTTTTTAAGAACAGTTGCAAAGCGCCTGCTGTCCTCCTCCCAAGTTCCTACTTTGGTAACCATAACATGTTCTGTTGTACTTCCTGGTGTCTTGTACAAATAGAATTACAAATAGAATCATACAAATAGAATTTCTCTGCCATAAGCGCTCTTTTTGAATCCCAGAGCTTCTGCTCTGGATTTAACTTCGTTGCTGCTTGTCGTGTTGCGAGCAATGTGAAAGACACTTTATCTGATTTTTTTTATCTGTATTTTGATGAAATGTGAAGGTATCTACGTGATTTTGAAAGGAAAAAAAAAAAGTTGTTATCAGATGTTCACTGATGCACATCCAATGGCACGACACTGGGAAAGCTGAAACAAGAGTTCTCTTTGGAGAATATTTGGCCTCACAACACCCTGCATGTAACCTTTCCACCAAGGAAAGTACCTAGTACATTGTGCAAAATATGATTTAGGCTAAAATTTGATCTCAGATCAATTATAAAACAACGTCTCAGGCATTAGGCCGCATATTCATAATCATTTCTTGTGATAAGTTTCTGTGAAATAACTGTGAGAGGCATTAAGGGAGAAACTTGTAAAATGATGCAACTGGTTGAGTTTATACTCAGCAAACCATAGGGGGCGACCTATCACCAGAAAATGCACAGTTTCTCCTCCGTCTTCAGTTCTTACCAGTCTAGCAGAAATGTTGCAAGTTCAGCATCAGATTTACACTCCAAGAGCATCTTCAGCGATGGAAACAACACCAATGTTAACACACATTTTCTTCTACTTTTATCACTTCTTTTGTTTACTGGTGAATGTCGATTCTTGCTGAAAGTAGGCAGCAGCAGCAGTCATTATGGCGATTGCTTGCCANACTCCAAGAGCATCTTCAGCGATGGAAAGCAACACCAATGTTAACACACGTTTTCTTCTACTTTTATCACTTCTTTTGTTTACTGGTGAATGTTGATTCTTGCTGAAAGTAGGGAGCAGCAGCGGTCATTATGGCGATTGCTTGCCAAGAGCTTCAGTCACTCTTGCGTTTACTCTTCTTTTTAATTGGCTACCTGCCCTTAAATGAACTGACCAGGAGTGGGATCTTCAACATGACTGACAAGAGGTTAGAAAGCACTGTCAGGGCAGCAGTGCTAATTCCTCATCCTCTCATTGTGGACTCATTCGACTCGACACTACAGTGACTCATTATCACGTCTTCATGTACAAAGTGGTATTACAAGACAGGACGGGCCAGAGCTAACTGGTTAGCATGCTAAGCTAAGGAGATATTTCTGCAACATGATAAACAGACATCACTGACACATCATCACGACTTTCTATTTATTAATGAAATGAAAATGCTTTCTGTTATTTCTTCCTCACAGCCTGTTGATGATTTTAGTTAATTATGGAATATTTTACACCTGAAAAGTATACATTTCTCCTTTTAACATGCTTCTGCAATCCCACAATTCTGACTATATGTTTTCTAAAATAGAATATTTCATATAGAAATACTTGGATTTTTTTTCTTTTTTATTTAATTTTCTTTTTTTATTTAAATTATTTTAATTTATTTTAAACAAATATTACACTGAATTAAAAGAATGTTTATTTTTACATTTTAAACACTTTACGTTTTTTGTTGTTAATTTTAAATGTATTACATTCCGTAATTAATTATTCCTTTATTTTAACAAACGGATTGTCGATGCAGGTCGTACCCCAAAGCTATCCAAAGCCCAGTTTGATATTTGCAACGCCGCGATTCAACGTCAGGGGGCGATGTTGCTCCGACTGCACCCCACTGCAGCCGCAGAGGAAAAGTTTGTGTATTCACCTCCACGGCCCTCATTCTGTATTAAAAACGAGTGTGAATCATTGACATGTTCTCTCTCCTACCCCATACCCAGAGCTTCAAGCCAATGACATCAACATCTTTTTAGCTCAGCTTCTCCCCAGTCTCTCTCCCTCTCTCCCCCGTCTCTCTCTCTGTCTCTCTCTGTCACTTCCACTCTCTCTCTCCTAGTCAGACTGCGCTACAGAGCCTCATCTGACTGCTACATTATATTTTGATGAATTGCGTCATTCAGCTCCTCTACAAAACACATAATACAGTCGTTCCACACAGTGAGGGGCTCTTGGTTTCAGTCAGTGTCAGATTTTAGACAGATCTTGGCAGCGTTACCTGCGTCTTCTGTGGGTTGATTCCTTGTAATCTCTGTGCTGCAGATGGTTCTATATCTTTGCTGCGCTTGGCTGTGCTGTGTTTAAGTTCGTGTGCATCCTGGCACAGTGATCTAACTCAAACACCAAACGCTGGGAACTAAAATTGGGGTGTTGTGCTGTAATTTGGATGTTTGTATGATATTTTGCTGTGTAAGGTGACATTTTTTTAGGACCAACAAGCCCCAGTCTATTACAATACCATGCACACTCATCATCAAAAGGATAGCTGCACAAATATTTGCATCCAGAAGGAATCAACCAACCCGAATGATGGGTGGGTAGGTTTGACATCATGAGACATATGAATGATTCAAGTTTCATGCTTGGTCACTCATGTGACATAAGCAAGGACAGGCCTCATCACTGTACCTGACTGACCCAACAGCCATGATTGTGGACGTTCGGACAACATGCGATTATGTGGTGCCCAACTGTCATGGAGTAACTCGGAATGGCAGCGGGTCATTCAGTGATGAGCCCCGCGTTTGTCTTGGTGAAGACGACCAACAAATCTGTGTATGGAGGCACCGTGGTCACACCTAGATGAACGGTTTGTTGTCAGACGTCACACGTCCAGAAGGCCTGATGTCACTCCCCCTTCAACCCCTACCACAAAATATGCTGGAACCGTGTGAGAATATTCTGCATGGGATAGATTATCACAGGACACCATTAGGAACCTCTACAACTCCATGCTGAGATGTCTGGCATGTTGCATTAGCAAAAGTGGCGGCCTGACACCATCCTGAGAGACACTACTTCTGTATGTGTAGCTCAATAATTATTGCCCATATCAATCTAAATCATTGTTTATTGTTTTTGGTAACCTTTATCTTCCTTCAGAATAGCACTGCAATCCCACACTTCCTTCTGGCCGCAACTGTTGTTTTGATGATGAGTATTAGCCCATATCTCCAGGCTATTCTTGTCTGAGAAGTTAAACAGAAGAGGTTAAATAGGGGACAATTTGAAGTGTTTCAGTTCTTCTGTGTTGGCTGAGATGGAAACTTATGACCCCAGGTTTACATAAGCAGGAGTCTATTCCTTGAGCAGTACAGTGTATTGTTCATCAGGGCAGTTCTTCTGTTTTATTTATTCTACAGGATTAACATGATAATGATAACAGTGCTTTGATGGTGGTGATTGCCAGGCTGTGAGAGCTAATTGTAAAGGTGCTGTTGGATGGGGAACTGTATTTACCTACAGTTTGCAAAAAATGTATCAATTTGACACAGTACCGTACATGTGTGTAGATAAGGATGCTGTATCAGAAAGCTGAGTATCTTTTAAGCTTTATGTCCACACAGTCATTTTGTAAGAAACATGCATGACATTTAGTTGTCTTTTCAACCCCCCTCTTTCAAACCCACACTCAACTCCACTCCAACACACACACACACACACACACACACACACACACACACACACACTGTCTACAGCTGTGTCCTCTCTGTCCATGTTGAGCTGCAGGGGGGAGAGGGGAGCCCTCCCTGTCACACACACACATACACACACACACGGTGTGGAGAGCGAGAGAGAGCGCTTGCCATTGTCTCATTAGTGTCGCCCAGTGAGAATGTAGAGAGATGAAAATTGGAAATCAGCCTCAGACAGGCACATTAATATTACACACAGCCATCAGAGAGTCAACTGATGCAGAGAGCGAGAGGGAGCGAGAGAGGGCAAAGAAGGAAAGAAAGATTAAAAAAAGAGAAGGGAAGAGATGACTACAAAAAAGGAAGTGAAGACAAAGGGAAAAGGCAGAGGAGAGGACATTAAGGGAAAAGAGAAAGGAGAGATGGGTAAGAGGAGAGAACTGAAGGAAGAGTGGTAATGAGAGTTTGAGAGGGAGAAAGAGAGAGTGGGGAAAATGGAAGGGTAAAAATGAATGGAAAAATATGAAAAAAGCAAATGAAAGGTAAAGTAGTAGATGAAAGGTGTTTGAGTGTCGAAACACAGGGCAGCGCTGGAGACCATAACAGTGTCCAGCAGTTCTTTGTGTTCCAGCTGCATTGGTTTCTTTCTGTAGTGTGTTCCAGTGTTGGCCACTGCTGGAGCTGCTGCTGTTACGCTGACCATTATTCACGGCTCGTTTCAGATGGCTCTTTAGACGTATCATCACATTCACAGCAAAACCTGTCTGTAAAATGCTCATTTCATAAGAGGAGGAAGCAAATGCTCTCTTCATATTAATGTACTAGACCTGTACTAGAATGTACAGACCAGTCAACTAGTCAGCATTACTGATCGGTGATGCCACCTTAAGCTTGTCTATCGTAGTCAGGGGGATTCAAGAAGATTTACTGGACACCAAGCTGAAGAGAGGAAAATTGCAAATGCAGTTCTGTCTTAATTTATTAGATTTTAATACATTGTTTAGTCTACAACATGCATGAGTTGTTGGGCTTCAAAGCTTTGACCTTTACCATTCAACACAGAGCGGTAGCTCATGTTCAGTTTCAGCGCTTGTGAAACCCAGTGCTCAGTTCTCGCTACTGTATTTTCTTTGTTTCGGTTTAAATTTGGTTTTCTCAGACGGAGTGTTTTTTTTCAGGTTACTCAGGTACTCTTTCAGAGTACTTGATGGTTGCTTCCCTAAAAATACTGACAACTGATGTTGCCGTTGTCGACAGTCACGTAGCATGAATCAATGGCTTAGCTTGAAGAACACAACTGTTCAGTCAGTATCATACCTCTATAGGCAGATAGCAAAAGAAAAGAGTTAATGTTACGCTTGCCAAAACTCTAAAATGCTGTTACATGAATAACATTAGTGCTTGGAATAATATAAGTGGTATTAGTTTTTGGCTTGCTAGTTCAAAAAACTAATATTAGGCAGTGTGTCCCATCACATCATTACATACATTAGCTAGGTAACTGCCTACAACTGGTTAATTGGTTTAAAATAGAACTCGTAAAACTACACTTGTCCTGGAAAGCTTTGATTATGAATTTCATTCAACTAGAAAAGTTCATTTTCTGAAAAAAATACAGAGTGATCGCCCAGCTGAATGAATTAACAACACATAGAGGAGTGGGGGTCAGTATGTCTGTGGATTTGAGTTTGGGGATCTGTCCTTGATGTGAGTACCTGCAGTTTTTATGGCTGTAGGTCAAGGGAACAATAGAACAATAGGGGTTTGAGTGGGGGTGAAAATGAATGGGACTCTTTGGGATGAGGAAAGAAGAATGGGGGGGGGGGGGTGACAGAAGAGTGTGACTGACATTGATTTCATGCTTGGAGGGGTTTACCTTAAGATAGTGTATGTAAACAGTGTCTGCCGGTCAAGCAGAAGTACAATGGAGGGGCATGTACTTTTCCACTCCATTCATTCTTAACTGGAAAAATTCTGAATTTAACAAAGTTCTTTTGAAACACTAAGTCCCATCAAGAATCTTCCCAACAACATTGCTGATGAGACTGAACATTGTAGAACTGGAACGGTGTCAGTATCTTGAAAACTTCAGTGCTAGTTAGCAGAGGTGGGAGTAAGTCACACATGTGCAAGTCTCAAGCAAGTCCCAAGTTAATGTGGGAAATTTCAAGCAAGCCAAGTCAAGTTCTGCTATAAGTCAAGCAAGTCTCAAGTCAAGTCATATGGAGCTATGATGCTATAACTGTAGTTTCCACATTTAAACCAGTTAAATACAGCGGCCATAAAGAGCTGAATTTTATTTTCAACATTAACTAACACTGTTTAATTTCTTCTTGACCTTTTAACTCATCTGTTAAAGGTGCTTCTCATATGATACTGCTTCATTGTTTTCCTGTTACAGTGCACAGAAAGCCAGAGCCAAATAGTCATTTTAAAAAAAATACTGTATACCAAATGAACACTTCAGTTTTTTAAATATATGAACAATACTGAGAGACTGAGGCAATGTAACTGAGGCCACATAAAGCTGTCTTTAAAAATCATTTGTAAACTGTAATGAACAGAAATGCAGTTTTTTGGGAGGAAAGAGTTAGGACTTCCCCACATTAATTACTAAAATTAAAATCAGGTGCACTACCTTCAGCTGCTAATGATTAGAACATGGAGTCTGGAGAAGCTGGTCATATTGAAACCTCAGATATACAGTTTGGTTCACTCCTGATTGTTGAAGTGAGTGGTATTATCATAGTCAGATCCAAAGAGCTCTCTGGCCTTCAGAAAGAAGGTGTCTGTACACTAGAAGCAATATTAGATCTGTATGTTATGTGAATGTCTCGCAGCAGTAATTTCATTCCTAATATAAATTAAATAGCTAAATTAGCTATAAAAATAACTATTAAATTAGATAAAATTATACATTTTTTTATATTAACTACAATTCTATTTTACCAATATAACTGTTGTAGTATATTCGTCAGATGGGTGTAATCAAACGTGCCCAGCAAAATGAAAGATCGGGAACTGTAAAGAAATGTACCAACTGTAGTTTGTTCCCTGATTTACGATGACTTAGAAAATGCAATTTCAGGGATTGTAGGAGGTTATCTGTGAGCAGTAGGCGGCGCGAAACACGAATATCCGCCGAATATCTGATATTAGCTGAACTTTACCGAGCTACTGAGCTGGAGAACGAAACCTAACTGATTTCCCTCTCTGGTTAAACAGCAGCAGTTCTGTAGGGTTACAGCAGAACCACTGATTGTAGGTCAGTGGAGTCAGGGAGCAGGAGTTAAATGTGGAACCTGTAGAATTTAGTTGCTTTATTCTCGTCCCCTGCTCTTTTCATAACCTAATGTTAAAGCTAATCTTCGACTAGCCAAACGACACAGTCTCGTACCTTCTGTGTGGGTTCTGTAGTGACTGATGAAGTTGATTGTGGTGGTAGTGTCACTGATGTTTGACCTGCAGACCCTCCATATCGCTGTTCTCTCTTAACTACTTTCATCCACAACATAATCCTCTAATCCAAACCTCACTATTTCTGGCGTAGCCAGCTTCACTGTACAAGCTACTTTGCACGTTTATTTCTGCTGGTCTCCTGCGCTGCTCTGATAGGTTGGCAGGTTTGCACGCATTGCAACTGAAATCACACAATTATGTTTCAACAAAAAATAAAATCCCTAAAAATACAAATATTTAATAATAAATCAAGTCATTTCGAGGTCAAGTCTCAAGTCATGAATACCAAGTCAAAGTCAAGTTGAGTCTATTAGTCAAGCAAGTCTCAAGTCCTCAAATTTGACTCAAGTCATGTGACTCGAGTCCCCCAACTCTTCAAGTTAGTGGACAAAAAATGTGTACCAAGAAGAAGAAGAAATATACTGTTGGTTAACAGTGGTGTTGCATATTGGTCAATCACTAATTAATTATTCCAGAATTTGTAAAAATAAGTATTTGACAGTTTCATTGTACCAAAAAAATCTAAAATGAGAGGTTTTAGAATTTAATAATTCCGTATGTGTTATTTAATAGTTTTGATCAGGTGTATAGACCATCTGGTGTTCATCTCCATTGTCTGGTTGGTCCTGTGAAGCACACATTAAAATGTCCGGTCGGGTTTCAAGTTTCAGTTTAAGTGCATTCCATCTCTTGAAGTAGATTAATTGCCGTTCTAACACTGTCATTGCTTCACCCTCTTTGTCCCCCTCTCTGCCTCTGTCTCTCAAATTAAAATACCATCAAATGTACTGCTTTCTAAAACTTTTTTTCTTTGTTTTTCGTAAAAAATGCATGAGATCAAGATTGTTGGCTTTTAGAATCATGCAGCTCACTCTGGCATAGTGGCGAATAAAACCCTGCTAATTAGGTCTTTATATGCCAAATACATGAACATGATTTCTATTTATTTCTTTGACTACATGCTTCTATGTAGTCAAAGAAATACATATATATTTATATATGTAACTTAATTTCCTTATGCAGTTTGGGAACCCCTGGTCAATGTTATGGACATTTACTAGTGAAAATAAGTAAAAACACCCTTTACAGAGAACCCAGTTTTGCACATTTTAATTCACAATTACTTTTACATATTTTAACACATTCCAACAAATAAAACATTAAAAGTAGCCTGTGCTGTTTTTTCAATATGTCAATTGAAACTTGGCAAATAAATGTTCCCTCTGGAGGACCAGCTTTTTTAAACAAAACATTGAATGCTTGCAAACCCATATTAAATAAACGCAGTCACAAATCCAAACGTTGATATTTAGCTCTTCAGTAAAATAATAATAAAATAGAACTTGATAGCAGCAATACATCTTGGAAAAAGTTGGGGCAGGGCCATGTCTGCCATTGTTTAGCATCCCCTCTTACATCTTTCACAGTAATCCTAAAGCTATGTAACTTAAGGACCATTATCCAAAGTTAGATTTGGAAACAAAAATAAATAAGTAAAATAAATAAAATGTATGTAAATGAAATTAACAAAATGTGCTAATTCTCAATTCTACATATATTAACAGTATTATATACATAAATATATATACATGTGTATATGTGTATAGTATGATTATAAATTATTGTATTAATATTATTAGTTTATTGCCAAATAAGAGCGATGTAGCTTACAGTCACACATTGAGAACTTTAAGCTAACGTTACTGTGTGTTTTTAAATTGGTGCTGGGACATGAAGTACACTGAATAGAAAGATCAAGCAGGACACACAGCAGCACTGTGCGTTCAGGCTGTTGTTTTAAAAACAGTTTATGAAACTTTGGAAGCATCCACATTGTGCCTGCTCTCTAGAGTTCATCAAAAAGGTTATTATTGCTTTGAAGACAAAAGGGGCAGCGGGCTCAAGCTCCTTCAGCCCTCCTCCACTGCGGACGCCAGTGTGTCCAGGTGCTTGGTTGGTAGTGTACGTGCTGCCCCTGGCGTGTTCTCCTGACTGCTGGTACAGAGTGTTCCTGCTCACGCCCAGCCCGACCTGCCACCTTTGAAATGTTAACAGCATCTCCGGCACAGCCTGTTGGTAATGTAGCTTGGTGGTAATGTAGTGTTCCAGACATGACCTTTTGACCTTAGTGTGGCCTGGGGCGTGTGATGTCCCTTAAAATTCCTATTTCTACACAAAATTAATTCTCTCTCTCTCTCTCTCTCTCTCTCTCTCTGTCTGTCATCAGTCTATTTAAGTGTGGTTAATTGAGTAGAGAGTGATTTGCAGGGTTTTGCTCTGATCGGCTGTAGCCTCAGGTTGTGTGTTCGTGGCTCTCAGCAGCTTCTCCAGTTCAATTGATTATGTAACAGTCTGCAGCCCAGCGGAATGGGGACACATCAGCGGCACTGCCCAGTCGACCTGAAGGTGCAGTGGAAACGACTTACTTGGCGTTACTTAATCATTATTCATAACATTAAAGTTCAGACTCCTGATTAATCTTTCCTTCCATACTCTGACATACTTTTGGGTGAATTGCGGTATCAGGGAGGGTCTCTGAGATAGCAGAACGTTTTCATGTGCTTATGGTTGAGGTGGTGGGGGAGGGAGAGCTGAATTTCTTGATGTTATGGGTTAATTTCCTTTCTTCTTGCCTGTTGGTACACGATAACCTAATCAAAGATATGTGTTTTAGGATGGCATGCTATGGGCACAAAACGAGATATTTGGTAAAGCTTTGGTTGTCACAATGACTATATGAGACGTGACAAGTTATTTTTAAGATGTGTGTCTTTAACTTGATGTATAGGTATAGGCTTGTTCTGCACCCCTTTAAGCACAGAAAAATACAAAATTAGAAAAGCACCATTCAATATAGACAGCCTTTGCAAAAATCCGGAAAAAGCATCATGCATTAAATACTCTTAAGCTTTAAAATGACCCTTTTTTATTGAAGCACTTCAAGACCCAGGAAACACAGTAAAGTATTAAAGGTTTGTACAAGACGCAACTTTAGTGTTATATTAAACAACCAGCAAAGCAATGATGGCTTTAAAACCGCTGACCAGGCCTATCTGAGAACTTTGTGGGTGTGGCTAATTAGCAGCTTGATTGACAGTTCTCTGTCCACTCATGCAGAACTAAAAAAATCATTATCCAACTTTTATGTGACGTTAACTGGGCAAAATAGTTAAAGACAAATAGACATCCATGCAGACGTACAGACGAACAAACAGTGCTGATATAAGGATAAACGAATGAACAGTTAGCCACAGACAGGTGGTCTAGCTTGTTAGGTTTTGGTTATGCTGGCTTAGTTTTCACTTGCCAGATTTCTGTGACTATAAAAGTGTGTGTGGGCGGGGTCAGAGATGTCAGCACTTTGATTAGTTAGGAAAAGCTTACGGAATGCTCACCACCCATTTTACATTGAAAGGGGAGAAATATGGTGAAATACAGGTGACATTTATTGGGCTTTGGGAGGCTCTTCATAAGACATACGCTGGGTCCAGAGGGACAAGACTACCCAAACACTCTACACCCCCCAAGAAGGAAGAAATGCTCATAAGATCACCTCACACAATATGAGTGTGGGCTATTTCAGGATAGATTTGATAGAGGATTGGATCAGATTTAGATATTGCTACCTGGGATCGGATTGGTGCCATCTCTTCACTGAGGGCTGGTGTCCTGCACATGAATGAAACCGAGTCTTGGACTGAGAACTGTTGGTAGTTACGCTGTACTCTTTCTAGACTCTTAGCTGTGTTAAATATCCTGCACAAATGACCCAGAAGCTGCAGTGTACCTTTGTGAAAGTGATTTTTTGTGATCTTTGGTTCTTTGTATCGATGCTGATCACCAGCAGAAGCTCCTTTCTGTGTTTTATGCTTCGATCATTTAACCTTCATGGTCAGCTCTGTTGCACAAAGAGCCATGATTAATGCACTGACCTCCTGACCCTCAGTGCCTCAGTGCTGTGTCTGTATGTCCAAACAGAATGTGTAGCTGACCAGCTAGCATGCTCTCCTTCATTTGGGTTCAGTTAAACAGCTGCTGCCCATCCAGACTGTTTCTAATCAGTAAAGCTAGAGCGCTATGCAGAAGTAGGAGATTTGTGTTCAGGTTCATTGAAAGATTTGTTTGAGGAGAGATATGAGTCTCATGGCTAGTGTGTTTGGTATTGAAGCTAGCTAGGTTACATCTGCATAATGGTTACATAATTCAGGAAAATAATACATTTCCCTATATACAAAACTAACCAGATTATTTGACAGCGTGAACGGTGGTATTTACTAAACACCAGCAGAGTGGAATGCTCAGAGGTGTAAGCACAAGTGAATGAGACGCATGTATAAGACAAATGACTTGAGAAATCTGGATACGAAACAACATTCGGCACCATTTTTTGCTGAGCCGGAGAAGCTGTTGTGCACACCACAGGTTCATCTATACAGTCTGTTGTTCAATTCTGTTTGTAACTTTTTTGAACAATAAAGATACACTCGTCATCAAAAGAGTAGTTGAACCCAGAAGGAAGTGTCAGATTGCAATGCGATTTGGAAGGAAGATAAAGGTTCCCAGGAACAAATAAATGATAAATTTAGACTGATATGGGCAATATTTATTGAGCCACCCTATGCAGCCACAACAACTTCAACTCTTCTGGGAATGCTTTCCACAAGGTTTAGGAATGTGTTTATGGGAGTTTTAGACCATTCTTCCAGAAGCCAGACACTGATGTTAACCGAGAAGGCCTGGCTTGCAGTCTCCGCTCTAATTCATCCCAAAGGTGATCTAGCAGGTTGAGGTCAGGACTCTGTGCAGGCCAGTCAAGTTGTTCCACACCAAACTCGCTCATCCATGTCTTTATGGACCTTGATTTGTGCACTGGTGCGCAGTCATGTTGTAACAGCAAGGGGCCATCCCCAAACTGTTCCGACAAAGTTGGGGGCATGAAATTGTCCAAAATCTCTTGGTATGCTAAAGCATTAAGAGTTCCTTTTACTGGAACTAAGGGGCCGAGCCCAACACCGTAACCCCTCCCCCCACCCCCCAACCAAACTTTACACTTGGCACAATGCAGTCAGACAAGTACTGCTCTCCTGGCAACCACCAAACCCTGACTCGTCCATTGGATTGCCAGACTGAGAAGCGTGATTGGTCACTCCAGAGAACACATATCCACTGCTCTAGAGTCCAGTGGCGGCATGCTTTACACCACTGCATTCGATGCTTTGCACTGTGTTTGGTGATGTAAGGCTTGGATCCAGCTGCTCCATTCTATGAAGCTCTCTAGGCACTGTTCCTTAGCTAATCTGAAGGCCAGATGACGTTTGGAGGTCTGTAGCGATTGACTCTGCAGAAAGTTGGTGTGATCTGCACACTATGTGCCTCAGCATCTGCTGACCCTCTCTGTCATTTTACGTGGCTTACCACTTCGTGGTCGAGTTGCTGTTGTTCCCGTACGCTTCCACTTTGTTATAATACCACTGACAGTTGTCTGTGGAATATTTAGTAGAAAGGAAATTTAATGACTGGACTTATCATGGCATCTTATCACGGTACCATGCTGGTATTCACTGAGCTTTTTTTTGTGACACAGAACACAGATTTCACTTAAACAAAATGATTTAAAAATGTAATTATATAAATATCAGGACTTATAGGTTTATAGGTTAGTTAGGTTATATAGAGCTAATATTGATGCCGGTACCATGTATTTATGGATCAGGTATCGTATCAGAAGAGAAAAAGTGGTAACCTTTATGGATATGTCCTTATAGCTCATATCCTCCCTGTGTCCTGTATTTGTCCTGAAAGCTAGAAGTGAACATATTAGTAGCTCACATTATTTTTGTTTATTTATTGTTTTGGTTGACGTTCAGTTTTTCTCACTTACTAGACAATATACTTATCAAGCCATGAGGGTATGTGTGGGAAATATGAGCGTGTGTTTGTAACGGTGTGTGTGAGGAGTAGTTGGTGTTAATGGCAGATAGTGTTGTGTGTCCTCAGATGCTTTTTTTTTTTTCCGCACAGTCAGAGGACAAACGCACATTCATTACCATCTCTGCTGACAGCATGGAAAGAGAAGTGTGTGTGTGTGTGTGTGTGTGTGTGTGTGTGTGTGGAGAGGCTGCAGCTGGCTTTGGGTGCTACTTCATACCAGCACCCTCCCTCCTCCATTTTTCTAGATCCCCCTCTCTGAGTCTTTCTCAGCTGCGTCCCTTTCACTCTCTCACACAGTTGCTCACACACACTCTCTGTCGCTATCGCTCTCTCTTGCTAAAAGAGAAGAAGGAAAGTGCAGGAGGGAAGACCATTTCTGCAGTACTGTATGTACTCTGTATGTACAGCTCTATATGTTGATGACAACAGGCTTTACATTATCAGTGAATCAATAATGATTGTGAGCACACACATAAATGAACGAAACAAACAAACCCAACCTTGCATTAGGAGCAACATGTCATGCTTAAATTGTTGGATTTGATTTGAAGAGGTGATCATATGTACAACATATAACAGTGATAGTCCAGTGGGAGTGGAGTTTTTCCTCTTGTCACAAAGCCAAGACAGCCAAGACTTACTTCAAGCAGCCCAGACCTGTTTGGTGTCCAAAGATTGCTTCCTCAATTTTATAAAAGCATAAGAGCTCTGAGATTAATGTAGCTAATGAGTAATGCAGGACACCGTGACTCTCAAAGTAAAGTAAATTCAGAGTTACCGGTATGTACGATGTTAACACTTTGAAACACTGTAGAACAGTGGAGAAATATTACAACAAAGACAGACTCCATCTATAGAATGTGGGACATGACGTTCCCTTTCCAATGAGCCCTGGATTGCATTGCTAGCCTTCAGGGAACCAGAGATACAAACTATCTGAGGCGTTCATGTTATGTGTCATAATCACATGATCGGCGACTTCAAGCTTAATGTGTCATTGGCGAATAGTAAAGTTGGAAAGTTGACTAATCTGCCCAACTACTATATCTGGAAATACTTTGGCTGCAATTTACAACAATTAAAAAGCATTCATTAATTAAAATGGATCCACAATGTGACCAGAAAAGATTAGCTTTCCACTTCATACTGTAGCGGAATGTCCTGTAAATCTAGCCATGCCATGTGTCTTTTTTTGACATGTTTGCATTTCCATGACTAGACCCAGTTGGTTTGGACAAAGCCTGCGATTTATACACTCCCACTGTACAAAAACAGTCTGTTCAGCTCACATGCTATGACGTTGGTGCTCACGCTGCATATGAAACGCAGCCCCTACAGACCCTACTGTCTATGGACACAGTGTTCCATTCAAAACAACATGCTGAGACACTGTGATACAGCAGCTTTGCTAACTTGTGCCACACTGTGCACTGAAACTGAAAGCATGCAGTGATGTACAGTACGGTCTCTCCAGTCAATTTTACAAAGACAAAAATCAACACATTTATGTTTACACCTCGTAATTCTATTCAGTCAACAGAAGTGAAGCTGGCGTTTAAAGACATTGACCAATTGAATTGCAGTGGTGGACGAAGTACACAAACCATGTACTTGAGATAAAGAAGGTAAAATACTCCTCCTGTAAAAGTAGAAGTTCCTCCCTTTAGACCTCCACTTGAGTAAAAGCACAATTGTTTTTGCCTTCAAATGTACTTAAGTATGGAAAGTAACAGTAGCATGATTTATTATGGCTCTAATGTCCTGTTATCATTTCTGCAACAAAACTTTTAGGTGAGAAGACTCTAGAGACTTCTCGGCCTACCAATCTTTTAATAGAAGGTCATTAATTAGTCTGACACTGATGTCTACTAAAATGATCATAAGCACAAAACACTGAAGGAGAACAGTTTCCATTAGCTAAAACCAAGCTCTGTCCAACAGGTCAAACCAAGCTCAAAACAAAGTGACCGCTGTTCTCTGATTGGTGGGCTCACTTCACGCTTCTGTAGTTTTAAGGTGTTGTGTTTTTATCCGCACATAAGCCAAAAGGACTGACAGATTTGCTCATAATGTAGTGGAGTAATAAGTAAGCGTGCTGGGGCTGAACACCTCCCTCTGTAACTGGGTCCTGGATTTCCTGACTGAAAGACCACAATCAGTCAGGATAGGTAACATCTCCAGTACCACCATACTGAGTACCGGTGCCCCCCAGGGCTGTATGTTAAGCCCACTGCTGTTCACTCTGCTGACTCACGACTGTGCTGCGAAGTACAATTCAAATCACATCGTGAAATTCGCAGATGATACGTCGGTTGTGGGCCTCATCACCAAGAACAAGGAGACAGCATACAGAGAGGAGGTGCAGCGGCTGACGGACTGGTGCAGAACCAACAGCTTGTCTCTGAATGTTGACAAAACTAAAGAGATGGTTGTTGACCTCAGAAGAGTGCGAGGCGACCACACCCCCCTGAACATCAATGGCTCTGTCATGGAAATTGTCCAGAGCACAAAGTTCCTCGATGTCCACATCACAGAGAACCTCACGTGGTCCCTCAACACCAGCTCCATAGCCAAGAAAGCCCAGCAGCGCCTCTACTTCCTGCGGAGACTGAGGAAAGCTCATCTTCCTCCTCCAATCTTCACCATGTTCTACAGAGGGACTGTGGAGAGCATCCTGAGCAGCTGCATCATCGCCTGGTTTGGGAATTGCAATGCCTCAGACCGCAAGACCCTACAGTGAATAGTGAGGACAGCTGAGAAGATCATAGGGGTCTCTCTCCCCTCTGTCACAGACATTCACACCACACGCTGCAGCCGTAAGGCCATCAGCATTGGACTCACATGGACCCATAAGGCCATCAGCATTGGATGCTGCACCCGTAAGGCCGTCAGCATTGGACTCACATGGACTTTTTTCACTGCTGCCGTCTGGCAGAAGGTACAGGAGCATCCGTGCTGTCTCTGCGTGGTTCTGCAATAGCTTTGTCCCACAAGCAGTCAGACTTTTAAACACCAGAGACTGAACTAAACCCCCCCACCCCCACGACCCATAACATTTTAAATCTGTCTGCATCCTATTTACCTTATTTATACATTCCACACTTTACTACCTCAGTGCTGTTTCATGTTTCATGTGCGTTGTTTGCTATCTACATATAACGTCACAGCATGTTCAATTTCTATGCACCTTATTAACCAATACCTACCTGTTAAATATCTATGCACCTTACACTCAGTACCTCTACTCAGAATTGAGTCATATTTATTGTATTTATTGTACTGTCTTGCACGTTGCACTTTCTGCAGTCTGTCTGGTAGTGTATTGTTTTTGTCTGTACTGTATTGTTTTTTGTTCTCGTTTTGTTCCATGTGGCACCCTTGTCCTGGAAAAAAACGGAATTTCATCTCACTGTGTACTTGTACAGAGCTCAAATGACAATAAAAGCCGCTTGACTTGACTTGATATTTGACCTTGAACTGTTGTGGAGTGAAAGTAAAAAGACCCCCAAAATGAAAATACTTGATACACCAAAATAACTGCTTAAGTACAGTAACCAAGTACATTTACTGAGTTACTGTCCACCACTGTTGAATTGTTGAACTGAGGCTCAGAAACCACCTGTGTCACAACCTACACTCTCGTCTAGCGGGAGCAGCATTTAAAACTGGGCTGGATTTGGTGGGAGAAAAGGTGCTTTGATGGGGCACATAATACACAGTGTTTTGTAATTATTTTGACTGGTTTTAAAATGTATATGCAAATAATAAACTGCATTACTTAACAATGCGGCTGAAATTTAAATGGGCCTAACGCATCTCCATATCCATACAACCACATATCAGTTATCGAAACAGTTTGCATCTGCATCTTAGTCATGAGTCAACACACAGTACACACACATCCTAACACATACACAGACACACACACACAATACCTTACATACCTGTAAACCTTACACTATGTGTAGCTGTATATGTATATTAAAGTGCAGAGTGCAGCAGACTGGATGTAGAGGCAGATTAGGGCTTAAAAAGTGCAGTACTAGAAGAAACACCCGTCTGAGACGGTCAGTACAGTGGATGGAGTGATGTGTGATACTTTTTATAAACAGATAAATAAGATAAATAAAAGTGCAGTACAGCAGAACAGGAAGTGAGAAGAGTGTCCCGAAAGTGGAGGGTAGTGTACAATGTAATGTTCAGCTGTTCATGAGAGTGATGGCATGTGGGAAGAAGCTTCTCTGTAGCCTGGTTGTCTTGATCCTCATCTGGCTAAAGCGCCGGCCTGAGGGAAGACGCTGGAACAGGTGATGGCCAGGGTGTGTTGGGTCAGTGATGATCTTCTCTGCACGCTTTCTGGTTCTGGAAGTGTGCAGATCCAGCAGAGTGGGTAGTTTCACTCCAGTGGTCTTCTCTGCAGACCTGATGATGCGCTGTAGTCTGTGGGTGTCCTGTTTGGTGGCGGAGCTGCCCCACACTGTGATGGACGAGGTGATAACAGGTTCTATGGTGGCAGTGTAGAACTGTACCATCAGCTCCTGGGAAAGGTTGAACTTCCTCAGCTGACGCAGGAAGTACGTCCTCTGTTGGGCTCTCTTGATGATGGAGGTGATGTTGCAGTCCCACTTCAGGTCCTTAGTGATTGTCGTACCCAGGAACCTGTGAGACTCCACAGCCATCACAGTTCTGTCCAGGATGGTGAGTGCTGGAAGGGCTGGGGGGCTTCTCCTGAAGTCTACTGTCATCTCCACTGTTTTCGCTGTGTTCAGCTCCATCAATTTACATTCAGATTGTACACAACATAGATAATCCAGTTCACTGTGTATTGCTGACTGTACAGATTTTTGTAGCAGTAAGAACCTGGAATCTGTTTAGCATAATCTAGAAAGGTGAGCAGGTTTGAATAATCTGTAAATGAGGATCTTTTTAGGTTTGCAGTAATATTGCTATTCATTTACCTTTCTGATTGCATGGCATCATGGGCACTATCGCATACAACGCACTAAAAAGTCTTAATGGTCTAAACTGATCTTAGGTTGTTTTTATGTGTAGTGTGTGTGTTTTTTTTTTTTTTTTTTTTTTTAATCCCCCCCCCCCAATGATTTTCAAGTTTTTGGCTGGAAACTATGGAAGCAGTTTGGCAACCATGAGTGGAAGGTTATAAGAATGGTTGAATAGAATAAAGGGGAAGTTTATTATACAGGCCAAAAAGCTTGTAAAATATAATTAGGTCACCTCAGAACTCCTGCTTGTACTTTGCAACTGTACTTGTAGTTTTTAGTTATATGTACTTTACTTGAGTATTTCTGTCACTTAATACTTCTTACTTTTACTCACCACATTTTCTAAACAGGCTTGTTACTTTAGTTTACTTTTGTTTTAGTTAGTTTTTTAGTTTATTCATATATGGACGATGCCCAAAAAAATGCCTCTGTGGCCTTACTTGGTGCCGGACTGGGTGATCAGGAAAGCAGGGCTGGTGAGCTAGTAGTGTTTTGGGCCGCTACTCTAACTCACGTACATAAGCACAAGAGCGCTCAAACTATGACTGACTGCCGGAAACAAATGTAAAAAACGCTGTTAGTTTGTAAATGTGGTGCTGTGGTGCATTAGTACAATAACTGGCACAAGATCGGAGAGCATGACAGAACACACATATTATAACATGTTAAAGTCACATAGACATGTTTTAATAACCAGCTATGACAGTGTGCTCTAACCCTCAGAGACTAGGTTTGGGTTTTTAAGATTGGTGTTGCTTTTCCTCGTCTTCCTCATCAGCTGTTTTCGTGTCCTCTTCACCGGGTCTGTCCACTTTGACAGTCAGCTGTGTTTGTTGGGGTTTGTACATTTTTAACTTAGTAGGTTTAACTGTCTGATTCTAGTTTAGTTTTGTCTTCTCTGGGACAGAAGTGTTTATGGCGAATGGACATATGATTTATAGTAATGATAGTGATGGTGCTGCAGTGGTGGTTGTGTTTATGTGAGTCCAGTATTCTGATTGGTTGTTTTGTATCGGTGTTGTAGGGTGACTGTACTGCTTTTAGCATTGGTCTATAACCTGATGTAATGAAAATGCAGGACATTAGCGGTGTGTGTGTGTGTGTGTGTATGTGTGTGGTTTGGGATGGGCTGGTCTGAAAGTCTAGTCCACATCTGGTCCAGGTCTTACTTAAGACTTGCTTTGCTGTTCAGTACTGACTGCTAAAATTAAAACGGACAGTTTTTTTTGTTGTTTCTAGTATAGATTCCAACGATGTCCATCAAAATAAAAATAAAAAAATCAAACATGAAACGTGTCTGAGTGCATTTTAGCAGCTGACGTATGCAGTTCTAGTATGCACGTTGTATGTCCTTTTTTCTTGGATGTGTCCTTCTAACCCTCAATAAAAAAAAGACAAATAATCTTTCAGAAATCCTTGGATTTACTATAAGTACATACAGTACTGTGTGTACTTCATACTTCTACTTGAGTAAAATATGTACACCTTCTACTTTTATTACATTACTAGTACTTCTACTTAAGTAAGGTAACTGTGTACCTCTGCCACCTCTGTTTGTGTTTTAGCAACACACTCCCAAAACAGCCAAAGGAAGCCATTTACTTCAACCTGCTGTTCATTTTGAACAGTACTACACTATGCACACTTCTGTGCTGAAAACATTTCTCTTTTGTGATGTTTGTGT
Organism: Semaprochilodus insignis; assembly: GCA_034552555.1. Classification (NCBI taxonomy): domain Eukaryota; kingdom Metazoa; phylum Chordata; class Actinopteri; order Characiformes; family Prochilodontidae; genus Semaprochilodus; species Semaprochilodus insignis. Next base: position 13,717,581 of record CM067493.1, on the reverse strand, counting down.
TATTGTTTTAGCAGTCGCAGTTAAATAACCCTGACATCTGGATGTGCTTCAGCCCCCTCAGCACTCCTACTTCCCATATCCCTGGAGCAGAGCATCAAACGGATACTCAGTATCAGTTCCAGTATCAGTATTGATGCATTTTACTACTAATGAGAATAATAAGGGCAAGGAAAGAAAATAACCCCATGCCCCTCTACATACCCTCACCCCCCTGCTCCACCCTCCGAACCTGGTTTAACTGTTCACCGCGGTCATTTTCCACTAGGTTATCTGAATGAGAGGATTCTGTTACAGCCAGTTTAAATAAGCTCCTGTTATTTATAATGCACTAGAATACTAATGCAGTCATCCCCTGTTAGGGGGGATTTGTGGGGTGTTTTAGTCGATAAAATGTAACAATATACTCCACTTCAAAATTCCAGTTTAACTCCTGGGATATTACTTTATACACCTGTCCAAACTGATTTAAACTGCTTTAAATTCTCTGTTTCTAACGCAGCTTAGCTTATTTTAACAGCAGATACTGCAGCCTGTTCAATGTGCGACCGCTTCAGAAGCGCTAGCCAAGGTAAAAGGGATTCCCTGTTCTGTGTAGCAGGTTTGTTTAGGTCTGATTCAAGCGTCATTGGTGCGTCTGCGTGACGCACAACGCACTTCACACTGCCTGAAAGGTCACCATGGCCTTCCTCTGTGTTTCTGTCAGAAGTATATGTAGGGTGAACACCTGAGAAGCATCACAGTCAACCCTGAATAACAGCAGATGTGCTGAGTTGGAAAGCTTCACTCCAAATGAAGTCCTCTTTGCAGTGACCAGCAAACTCTGCTCACACTCTCCTCACTCTGTTTTGCTGTGAAAGTCTGATGCAGTCTAAAATGGTTCTTCGCAGCAAAATCTGACGTGCTAAATTATCACTTGCAGTGTCTGTCTTTGCCCAGCTGGACTGAAAGGGCCTTTGCTCTACAGGATTTTTTGTATTCTGTTTTAAGTCCACTTTAAAGCGGAATTTCACCAACTTTTAAAACTTCTTAACATAATACAGTTATTCAAATATATTAACACTTCTGTAAAGCACTCATAGTCTCAACTGCTTTTTTAACACCAGCTGTCCGAGTCTGCCAAAAATGGTGCGAAATAGTGTTTCTCGTCTGATGAAGAGATGAAGAGAGAACTTCAAATGGTCTAGACAGGAGATGATCAAGTGTCTGCTGCGTTTGCACTTCTTTTAAAATGTGGCTGAAACATTTAGCTATTTATCTAAACAAGTCATCACAAGCTCCATTTGCACCGTTTCTATTTTGCATTGTCTGTGCTTATTTGCTGTATCTGTATAACTATTATGACAAAGGTCATAAGTATTTCAACTATTATAGTGAATAAATCTGTATACTGCTCTTTAGGGCTAGACAATAGGGTGATGTAATCTGAGGGTGGACAAGTAACCTGATGGCGATGAGTAGAGAGGAAGTAGAGAGGACTAATTTACCATTAAATAGCTTAACATACTGTATATTAACTAGAAAGCATGTTTAGATATTGCCCAGGCCTACTGCTCAATGCTGTTATATAATTTCATACAATAATAATATACTATATGTCTATTATATTATGTCTGCTAAGATACATTGCATTTCCACTGCCTTTAGAGTTCATCTTGGGATTATACAATTGCACTTGATATTCTCCACTGAATTTTGAGATTATAGGGCATAAAATTGGGCAGTCCTGGTCTGCTGTCCTGTCATGGTCATTGTTTAGGTTCAGGTTAGGTCGCCCCCGTGTAGCTTATGGTCAACATTCTTTGAAATGCTTTCTAGCTTTTGTGTGTTTGTAGAATTAGTAATAGGAGGTTTGGATTGATGCTCTTGACAGGCTCTGTATTACCTCAGTGTTTGGCTGAAGAAACCCTGCTGGTTTAGTATCGGGTTCAAGAAACGCAGCCTTCAGTAATTGTGATTTAAAGGGTGATTTATTCAAGGACAAGGCTTAATCTGTGTCTGGAAAATGGCTGACACAATCAGAGAGAGAGAGAGAGAGAGAGAGAGAGAGAGAGAGAGAGAGAGAAACAAATAAAGAAAGGTTTAGACTTGTTGTGTATATCCCACCATGAACAAAATGGACCCAGCCCAAGATAGTAATGGTTTTGGCCTGGTCAGAGTCCAGATTTATACTCTATAGAGAATAATTGTTCTCATGTGAAACACAAACTAACTTAGCAATGTTTTTCAGCTGTTTGAAGCTATCACTGCTGAGTGGAAGAATGACTCATTTTTCAGTAAAAGACTGTCTGCAAGTTTACATAGGAAATTTCACTATATAAATATAAAGTCACTTTATTTGTTTGCGTGCTGATTTGTTGTTAAGGCCATTATAAGCTTAATGTTTTGACATTTTGGGATTGGCCCTTTTTTTTTTTTGCACAGGATTGTATGACTAAGTGAATGTTTAAGCAGAGTGCCCAATGCAACACAATGCAGTTTCAGAAAATTTGAGGGTCCTAAGCGTCATCCATCAACATCCTGCTGGGACCTTCGACTGACTTCATTCCTATTATTACTATTTAGACATCTGGACAACAACAACAATAATAATCATGATAAACTACATAATTGTGGGGCCAATTCTTGCTCATGAGGCCTAAACAACTGTGTATAACACTTACAGCATGTATAGACGACACACACTTGCGGTCTGTTACCTAACCTAAGCCCAACTGCGCTGGTCAAAGTATCAGGCTTTGAGCTGATTTCAAGATGATTTTGACCACATATATTTTGCGCACTCTGACAGTTTTCATCTGTTATCATCTCTTTGCAGTGTAGTCTTTTAATTGTTTAAGATGCAAAGATTCGAATGCTGAAATCACTGTTGATGTATTTATGTTTTGTCACAGGACAGAGGAGAAAATATACAGGCCAACAATATGCCAGGGCAGTGCATATGTAATGTTATGCTATGCTATACTTGCTTTTGCTCAGGACGTGATTGAGATTGAGAAGGCAGATATTAGTTAGGTCCAGAAACTTTATGAGGAGCACAAAGTACACAGTTCACTCTCAGCGTCCGGTTTTAGTGCTGTAAAGTGGATCGCACTAGCCTCCAGATGCTGTAAGAGACTGAAGTTGGCTACAGCTTTTTAAAGTAAATTTTGCATTCCACCTTAAATGGTGTGACAGTCAACTGCTGCACACCTTTAAGGACACCTTCAATGAGAAGCTGGCGAATAAGACGTTTCATCTGTGGTATGCTGAATATGATAATGAGTGGGTATTTCTATAACAGTTTAACTGCAGTGAAGTTGGCTAATTGATGGTGGTGGTCTTCACTGTATTTGATGTCTCTGGGACATGTCTCCCTCTGCCCCCTCAACCTCAAATGAAACTCTGGCCATCCCAGTAACATGCTCTCTCTCTCATTCTCTGCAGTGACGGCAGACTTAATATTCCCTACTTGAGGGGTCAGGAGGTTAATTGGGGTCTATTGAGGAGCAACTGGTCACACACACAGAGCTCTTTTCTTCTCATCTATCTCTCTGTCTCTCCCAATTGTCCCTTTCTCTTGTAATTCTTGGGTTTGAGTGCAAACATAGACACAATAGGCTGAAGCCATTATGTCTGCTCGATGCTAATGACATCTGCTGCGTCGCTTCACAAATGGATATTGACAGATAGAGGCCTACTTGACCACAAAAAGAACCACTTACATTTAATGGGATCACCTGCTGTCCCCATCCATGTGTCATGATAGAAGGCATATAATCAATAGAAGGCAAATAAACAATAGAAGGTGTATTTGTGCCTTTTGTAAAGTTTTAAATAAGCAGTGGAAGAATCGATTCAATGGACCGATTCATAATGTTGTGGGTGATCTGCTGGGCTGATGATGATAGCATTTGGACAGCCTGTGTGAGAGAGAAGTGTGGATGAGTTGCAACTCAGTCATGACTGGTGTTATGTGTATGTGAGAGAACATGAGGGAAATCTGTAGGTGTGTTGGGACTGTCAGTGCTAACTATCATTGAGTGAGAAAGACACAGAGAATCTTGAATATGGAGTGTTGGAACTACCCGTACTGTCGCGAGACTGGGTGTCCATGTATTTATATTTTAAGGACAAAATGTTCAGGGAGCAGAGAGTCTGCGGTCTTTCACCACTTAACATGGCAGAGAAACGCCTACTACTGCAGGAAAATGGAATCCGACTGACGTGCAAAACAATCAACTCACGAGCCTCCTGTTTGGCATGACTTATAGGAGGAGGCGATCTAAAAAACAGAGTCACGATGTAAACAGTCCCTCAGGAAGTATATGATGGACGTGGCGCCTCGGGCTGAGACTACTGTCCTCTAGGCTGAGCTTTGATTCACGTTGGACCAGAAAATGAGTCGAAATAAGAATAGCGCTGGGACGAGTAAACGTAACATCAGAGTGTATAGTTGAGAGAACTAACAGGCAGCTAATGCACATCAAACTGAGTCTGATTTCTACCTAAAATGGCTCAGTAGATCAGGCGCGCTTTGTTGCTCACTGTGAAGACCAAGCAAGAAATATAATCATGTAATTGCATGTGTTTATATGGAGAAACGCAGCCTGAAGTGTCCTGATATGTCATCACACTACTTTATATCACAGTGCAAAATATCTATCATAAAGGCTGTTTTTATTATATGGTTATTAAAGGCCAGTTTTTTGTGATACTCCTTGTGGTATGCAGAGGAATCTGTGCCAAACTGAGATGCAGCCACTACCACAGAACAATGTGTAAGGCAATGCACACGTGTCACGTGACAGGTGAACATAAATTAAAGGCAATCTTATTGACCTCTTTACAACGTGGTAGTGCTTTTTCGTAGTAACATGCTGAATTTGTGCCAAAATGAAAAAACAAAACATGTATTAAATAGTTTTCTCTTCACCTCCTTGCTGAAAAACAATACAGGTGGATTTACATTAAAATTCATTTGTGTCAGAATTGAATACAACCCACCTTGAAAAGCAATCAGCTCACAACTGTACTGGATTTCACTGTGTGGTGTTTTAAACAGATGCGAACAAAACACAGTCACATTGTGTTTCAATTCCTGCCACAATGAAATGTAATCCCTGTCCGATCACAGTCCTCTACTGGATTTGGCGCTCCAGATTCCAGCAGCCCAATCACGAGCAGGGTGCTTAAAACATCTGTCCCAGTCTGCAGTATAATGTGCTGTTTAAATCTTGGTATTAACCGCATTGACCAGGCTAAAGTAGCTACTTATTCACAAATTCTGATATGTTTGTTTCCTTATTAATAATAAGCGTCTTCTTCTCCAGCTGAAGTCTCTCTTTATTCATGGCTTCAGCGATCAACGGTAAACTAAAGGATGTGTCCACTTTCACATATTAGCTGTGCAGTTTTGAGAGACTTTTAACTGTTAAAAGCAAGTCCTCCTGTATTGTGTTTCAGTAAAGACGTCAAGCAATGTGAAGCATTTAATAGAGGCTGTGTTTTTCATTGTGGCGCAAATTCAGTGTGTTAATATGGAAAAGCAAAGCCATGTGTGCATTGCATTTTAATTTGGTGTGAATTCCTCCCCATACCATTGGAGTCAGTAATATCCAAATTATCCAAGCTGGTAACTTTACAGGAGAGGGGAAAACCATTATTTACTTGTGTACCTTATTTACCTTATTTAATTATTTACTTTATTTATTTACTTATGTACGTATTTGCTTTATTTAATTATTTACTTTATTTGTTTAAATAACTTATTTACTTTTTTACTTTATTTAATTAGTTACTTAATTTACGTATTGTGTACTTTATTTACTTATGTACTTGTATTTACTTTATTTACTTTACCTACTTATTTACTTTCAGTGTTAACTCCGTACTTAATGTCTCAGGCTAGTGCTCCTTCTTGTACTCCACCTTTATAAGCCTGACTGCTGCACTCAGCACTTTAATATAAATAAACCACACCACACAATGTAAGGATTACAGGTGTGTAAGGTGTGTGTGTGTGTGTGTGTGTGTGTGTGTGTGTGTGTGTGTGTGTGTGTGTGTGATATAAATGTCTGTTTTGTACTTTGTGGAATGTTGTCATGCTCTGTGCACTTTGAGCTAATGTAACCAAAAAAAAAAGAAAAAAACTCTTTTTATGTGTGAACAAACTTGGCCAATAAAGCTTAATTGTGGTTCTGATTCTGATTAATGGAAAGAGAGATTTTATTCCAAGCAGTTTTGAAATTTCTTTTGGTTCATTCATCATGAAATTTTCCCGCAGTGTAAAGGGAACTGCTATGTTCAAATGAAGTAGGAAAATACAAATTGAAAAAATGTATATATACAGTATATGGCAGCATATTACAGCTTATGTTACACATATTGTCATTCAGAAATTCTACTGCTGCATAGTTTATTGTGTACTAATCATTAACAGCACTGATACTCCAATATTAGCAGTATTGATACTTCAACATAGTATCAACATAGTATCAACATAGTGTTACTACGCTTTTAATTCAGGTGAGATATGTTTGAGCTCCTCTGGACAAATGACACGCTTTATTGATTTACTAAGTGAGCATAACTGAACACATTCTGAATCGAGTCTTCTTTTGCATTGCTTATGTTCTATGTTTGCAGTCAGTCCAGTAGAAACAGGTTTAAATCCTACGTCCACAGTGCAGCTTAGCTGATTAGCAGATGCTGTAAAACATGAACGCCATCACCGTCTTTCTTTTGAACATCTGCAGTGATATATGTCTGCCATCATCCGTTTGTTCCGTTGTGTGAATGACTGTCTGTATTACTTTTATTGTGTGTGTATGTGACCGTTTCAGAAGCACTAGCCAAGGTGAAAGGGATTCCCTGTTCTGTGTAGCAGGTTTGTTTAGGTCAGATTCGGGCGTCACTGATGCACCTGCATGACGCACAGCACACTTCTTCATTAAACAGCCCTCGCTACACTCACGCTGCCTGAAAGCTAGCAGCATTGTGAAAGGTCAGTGTGAGCTTCCTTTGTGTTTCTGTCAGCAGGTGCAGAGTGAACACTGGAGAAGCATCACAGTCAGCCCTGAATAACGGGCTGGTTGCACTAGATCTGAGCTATAACCAAAAATCTTCTTAAAAAATGCAGTTAGCAATTATATTGCCCCTTCGACAATTACACAATACAGTCCGCTGCAGTTTAGACCTTCTTTCTGTTCTATTTTTACAGTTTATATGCTTTTTTTTGTTTAATGAACAGGTTTAAAAATGTGATAGAACTCACATACTAAATAATACACTATTACGTAACACAACAGCAGCAACCACTTCGCCTTTCATTTTAACGGATGTTACTGCAAACCTGCACTTGTGAGTTGCTACTTGTGTAGATTTGCATCTATTTGCATACTAATAGCACACCCTTCTAGAGACACTTCAGAGTAGAAGTCTGGGCCTGACTCGAGGGTCCCACCACAATATCATGGGGCACAGGACTGAATTTTAGTGTCATGTGAGGGAGCAAGCGGTTAACCAGTCCAGTTTGTCCTCCTTTTATGCATCCGCATCAGGTTACTTGTCAGTCGTTGATGATGTCCCATTACATCACCTTGTTAACCGGGCCTAACTTGCAGCAATTTGTATGCCAAGCATCCAAACGTGGGCTAGTTATAGTGTTAATGTTTACCAAGTTTATGCTTATGTATTAATGAAATCAAGTTGCCCAAAACAAGGTAGTTTTTACACTGAGCTTAGTAGTTACTAAATATTCACACCTCCTAAGTAGGTGCAAAAGTTCACAAAATCCCAAAGAAAGCACATGAGTTTTTTGAAAAGTGTCTATATCCTTCACCCTTCACAGCCTGGAAAGTATGTTTCTGAACAGTCTGCCAGAGCCCATACAAGCTATAGCTTGTTAAGGTGGAATAGAACATTCAGTTTCAAGGCTAGCGAATAGGGGGCCATGTTTAGCCTTGTCAGAAGATGAACATCAGCCGTGCTCATCAACAAATGACACGATAAAAAAATCCTGACAACTACTTTGCAGCCTGGAAAGGTAGATTAGATCTCGTGATCCATTGACCTTGTTTCTGCTGAGCTGGAACTTGAGCTGGCATGTGTACCTTTTGGGGAGTGGGGGAGTGACAGGGAAGGAAAGGGGGTGTCATTATGGATCAGTACTGTTATGCAACAATCTAGGCACTTGGTAACTGGCTAGTGTTTGCAGGTCACAGTAAGTCACAATCTATGTACTGAACTCTCATTATTGAGGTATGATGATGGAGGTCAAAGATGAAACGCTGTTTTCTTCCCATACCAACTGCACAGACAGTGATACACTGCACGGGTATTACATTTATAGACATGCCATTTGATTTTTATTTTTAGCTGGAGCACATCTGATTCATGGTAAGAACCAGACAGAAAGGTATCTGATTTGTGGTCTGATTGGTTTTGTATACACTCTGTAGCCACCGGCTAGTAAAGTATGGTATATAGGGTTTTGATGGCCTTTGCTTGGCATCAGAGAAATCAAGAAAATCAGTGGCGAGCGACCAGCGCTGTGGGTGTGAGCGCAGTGTCCGTTTTCCCCCACTGTGCACCTACAAAATTAATTCTTTACCTGGTTTTAATTGAACTATGTAAAGTATTTTCACACAGTCCTGTGAAGTTCTTTCAAAACAATGTCATTTTACTGAGCCAATATAATGTACTTAAACTTGATCTGCTGAATCTCAACTCAAGTTAGGGTCACTGGACTTGATTCACTGCTGATTTACCCAGCTTTGGTCTGTCTTATTTTAATAGAGTTGGTTTAAAAGTGGCCACTGTGCTACCCAGTCGGTTTAGAACCACACAGCAATTTAGAATATGGTAATGCCAACAATAATGACGTTAGATTATTATTATAACATAAACATGGAATGTAAGTAAGGAAAGACAACACAGAGACAGTAACGACCCCTAGAAAAACAAGGAGAAAGACACACCAAATATGCAAACAGATAAAGCCAGGAGCCAATTTTTTTAAATCTAAAACAGTAGTGTGGGATATATCCTGTTTTATTTGACTTGACTGACCTTTAATTACTTTCCTTCAATAACATTATAAATACACTCATCATGAAGAGAACGTTTGCACCCAGAGGAAAGTGTGGGATTGCAGTGCTATTCGGAAGGAATGCAAAGGTTACCAGTAACAATAAATGATGATACATTTAGACTGATATGGGCAATATTTATTGAGCTACACATACAGAAGTAGTGTCTCTCAGTATGGCGTCAGGCCACAAAAATGTAGACATTGTAGAGGTTGTCGAGGTTCTTAATGGTGTCCTGTGATAATCCATCCCATGCAGTTTGAATATTCTCACACAGTTCCTGCAGGTTTTGTGGTAGGGGTGGAGGTGGAGTGACACCAGGCTTTCTGGACATGTGACGCCTGACAACAAACCATTCATCTTGGCGCTGGGCACGGTGCCTCCACACATGGATTCCTTGGTCATTTCCGCCAAGACAAAAGTTGAAGATGACCCGCTGTCAATGTTGACGTAGTGTTGAGGGCAGTCATCATAACTGTCTGCGTGGATGTAGTCCTGCGTCATGCAGCCGTCTGCCAATGGTCCTGGTACTAACAGCATGACCCATGGAGGGGATCACTGCTTGCTGAATGTCTGCAATCGTGGTTGTTGGGTCTGTCAGGTATAGTGATAAGGCTCGTCCTTGATTACGTCACATGCGAGACCGAGTGTGAAGCACGAATCATTTGCATGTCTCACAATGTCAAACCAACCAAACATTCCAAGTTGCATCTTGGAATCTACGGTTGATTCCGTCTGGGTGACGATGAGTGTATAATTCTGTTTTAAAAAATATCAGTTTTATTTGTTTTCTTAACACATACAAGAGCCAGCACTGTAGTGTTTGAGCATATCTGTATGAAGATGTATATGTTAGTCCCTCCCTTCCCCCGCCACTCATACTGTAAAAAGATTTTTCTTTCTCTCTCTCTCTTTCTCCATCTGCTCTCTCCATCCTTTTTTCTCTTTTTTTCTGTCGTGTTGCCCTTAAACAGCTCTTGTAACGCATTTGTACTTTTTATTTATTTATATATTTTTGAAAACGCTTATACACAATTGGATTAGGCTGTGGACGCTGGGCTCCGAGGAGGCAGAGCAGGACGCAGCCTCAGTGCTGTTATGTAATCCTGCTCCATATACAGCTGACACACACTTAAACATCCTTCTATAAAGCATGCATGATGGAATTAATGCTCCCTCTCTCCTTCTGTAATTATGTAACGGTTCCTATGTGGCAGCATTTTGAGACAATGCAGCCAATCAGTGATGCAACAGACACATCTTACCTTATGCTTATATCTACACATATACCTCAGTCTCCACTCTGTGTATTAAACCAGCAGTCCCCCAGTGGTCCTAATCCAGGCACTGACCCTGTTAAAGGCTCAGTGTGGTAGTGTTGTTCTCCTGCTGAGACTGCATACCTAAACCAGACACTTTTCAGACTGTAATCTTCCACAGACTCGCTTGTGTGGTTTCTGACAGTACTAAAGGATTATATATGGATCATCCTCCTGAACTTGGAGCTCCAAACCTCTTCCGGACTTGTAACTGAATAAAGTCCTTTTGCTTTGAGTGGGCCTAAACCATAATTCTGTTTGTTTTGCTAAAATAAACTATTGAACATTCCTTTCTGACACTACCAAAACAATGAAAACACTGCCGATGCTGTATCCAATGCATCAGTTAGGGGTGCACCAATACGATAGTCAATATTGGCATCAGTCTGTTTGCTGGCCAAAATCACTGGATCGGATATCAGATATAATCCATTAACCTAAAATATCATGCCAGTGCTTCACTAAACCTTTGCACAAAGCTGCACTTTAAATTAGTGCTGACTGGTCAAAAGTTCTGAATGTGATAAATAAATAAGTAAAAGAAAAAGAAACAGTAATATTACATAACTGGACAATACTTCCTTTAGTAAGTATTGTTTCACAGTTTTAGCATTATGTTACTTTGATTACTAATTTAAGCCCACAAACTTAAGCCCTCAAAATCCAGATAAATGTATTACTATTAACAGTTAGTGGTTTGAATGGGAAAAAGACTGTATTAGATTGGTATTCGTACACACAGATACTCAGCGTTGTAGAGTCTGTGTTGGACATGAAAAGTCAGATCATGCCACTTTTAGCTTTGGTAGTAACTGTTTGGGTGATGACAGTTTTAGCTAATTTTGAACGCAACTCAAAAGAACACCAGTCAGTAAGTGATACAGCTCCCTGAAGTTTTTAATTAAAACACAAGAAATTCACTTTGCAGAAAACTATATAAACGATGTAAACTATATAATACAGTTTTAGTAGAGATATCTAACTACTCACCATGTGGGCATGTGGAACACAGATGCAGTGCCATTTCTTGCTGTGAAGTGTAGGGGTGTGGCTAAAATAAGGCTCCGCCTATAGACTAAAATTCTTTGTACTTTGGTAGTGAAATACATGCGAGACAGCTTTTTTTTAAAAATCTAAATGTATTTTTTTTATTGAAATGTAAATTCATGATTATTCTAAATCTTTCAACTAAATTTAAAAAGAAATCAAAGTTTTAAAAAAAATGCATGGATGAGAGCAAAGCATCTGTTTATGCATCTGTCTCTTTTTGGGTGAAAACAGATGCTCTAAGTTCAGTGTCAGTAAATACAAATTTCTTGGTCTTTGACGATGTGATAGTATAAAACAAGAATGTCGTGCTGATTTATAGCTATTAGGAATTATGTTATTGGTGATCAACATTGTTGTATAGAAATACTGAAGGAAAGAAAAATCTTTCAGTCTAGCTTCATCAGAGAGGATTTGTTGTCATATCCTGACATATATAGCCACCTTACTGAATTGACAGGTAATGTTTTTCTGACATCTGTCACTCTTTCTGTCATTAAGACCCTTTATTTAGCTGTTTTGGTGTCTGTCCAACGTGACACTTCTGTAAACTAATTACATTGCTACCATTAAACATGCTTAACAGGGGGTTAGCAAGCTAACTAGAACACTGCAGCTATGAGACAGTTTATAAAAGACAGTAATAATTTCATCCTGTTAGCTAACTCAACCCTTTTGTTACAGTCTAACCTCAACCTCAAAATGTTTGGTGGACAAGATCAGAATGGCCAGAAACTAAATACAACTCTCTTCTTTCTAATCTCTCCCTCTCTCTCTCTCTCTCTCTCTCTCTCTCACTTGCTCTTTCACTCTCTCGTTCTCGCACTCTCAGTCTCTGTTCAGTATGAGCAGTGTTTGTTCTGTGTGTGTGTGTACTTTGAGCTGGTCAGACAGTTTGTGCTTTCTGGCCTTTTCAGTGAGGCACACACACTAGCACAAAACAAACATCGAAACACTTTCAGCACACTAATTGTCTCTCTCTGCTGTTTCTGCCCACCCCCTTCAGCTTCACTCCTCCTTACTCTCTCCTTTGCCACCTCTCTCTTTTTCTCTTCTTCATTGTCTATGGCTGTTTTGTTAAGTACACCTCTTTATATATGTACTATATGGTGATTTATCAGCTCTGTATATCAAATAGGGGCATTTTGTAGTTCTACAATTACAGACTGTAGTTCATCTGTTTCTCTGCATACGTTGTTAGTCCTTTTTTGATCCTTTTTGTCAGTGATCAGGATGCCCACAGGGCTGTGTCCACTCTATTAGATACTCCTACCTTGCTGGTCCACCTTGTAGATATAAAGTCAGAAACAATAGCTCATCTGCTGCTGCACAGTTTGTGTTGGTCACCCTCTAGCTCCTCATCAGCGGTCACAGGACTCTCCCCACAGGACGCTGTTGGCTGGACAGTTTTGGTTAGTGGACTATTCTCAGTCCAACTTTGACACTAAGGTGTTTAAAAAACCCCAGCAGCACTTCTGTGTCTGATCCACTCACACCAGCACAACACACACTGACACACCACCAGCATGTCAGTGTCACTGCAGTGATGAGAATGATTCACCACCCACATAATACCTACTGTGTGTAACTGTAGACCTACAGAGTGCCCCAGTATGGCAAGTGGAGCTGGTAAAATGGAGGTGCACTTAATGAATGGTGTGTATAATATTGCTGTAGTACAATGTTGTTTTTCTCTTTAGCAGCTGTTCAGAGTGTTGTTTTGGATGTTGCCATCTATTGAGACCAGTTAGGAATTTGCACATTTCACAAATCTTTGTCCAAACCCACCAGATCTGTTCTGTTTCTTGCTGAAGAAATAAATAAACACCAGGGTGTGTGTGTGTGTGTGTGTGTGTCTCTGTCTGTCTGTCTGTCTGTCTGTCTGTTTGTGTGTTTGTGTGAGAGAGAGAGAGAGAGAGAGAGAGAGAGAGAGAGAGAGAGAAGATTGCAGGGACGGACACCCGTTACCATAGTGATGAGGAAGAGGAGCAGAGTCCCTTTCAGATAATCTCTATCTGATAGCTAGTCTGCATTCACACACACACACACACACACACACACACACACACACACACACACACACATGTGCACATGCACGCTGGTGGTCTTTATTAGCGTGTGTGTGTTTCTCTTGTGTCTCTGTCTTATCTGTAAGGTAGCAGATGGCCAGTGATGGATGTGTGTTGATACTCAAATCCTCCTCAACTGTGGCACACACTCACTGAATGGTGCTGTTCTCTACGGGACCGTGTGTGTGTGTGTGTGTTACTATAATTTTAACATTTTTCATCAATTTTTATGGATTAGTTTTTATTGTTTAGTTTTGTATATTTTATTTTAGTTACAGTTAGTTTTGCTGGTGCTTTAAAGGAGCAGTGTGTAAGTTTTAGGGGGCTCTATTAGCAGAAATGGAATATAATATATAAAACTATGTTTTCATCACTCTGGAACTACCTGTAACTACCGTGGTGTTTTTGTTAGTGTGTAATGAGCTCAGGAGCAGGTCATCTTCCAACAGAAACTGCAATGCAGAGCCACAGTGTTGCATCAGTGACCCAGAGCAGACAAATAACACACTGGCTGTAGATGTACAGATGTAAAAAGAAGAACTTTATATGGGTAGCATTATTACTCCTCATTCTTATTAAAACCACAAGCCTGAAATCAGCTTCTTATTCTCACTCTAAATCAGCTTATCAGGGGGTAAATAGTCTGTGCTGAATTCACATTATAAACACAATAATGAGACGCAATTTGAAACACTACTAATTTACTAAGCTGAGTTACTAAGGTGTAGTAAAGATATGAGCAGGATACGCAGGACCACTCAATGGGTACAATAAATTGCAAGTACGCCGGTGCCGGTGAAGCACTGTGTTTTGTGTGTTGTAAGTTTGAGAACCCAAATTTTGCCCAAAAATCTCAAGTAATGAGGAGGGTGAGTCCTTGCTGTTAAAGAAGTGAAATTCAGTACGTGGCTTCAGCACTACAGAGGCCTATAGAATGCTCCTTTAGCAGTTTTCAGTTTGTTTTAATTTCAGAAATTAGTTTTACTTCACTTTTTTTTTTATTTACTTTACTTTTTTTTTTCTTATGTACACTGGTTTTAGGCCAAAATCTCATGTCAGAACTGTTCTTAAACAATGTCTTGCGTATCATGTAGAGTGTTCAGAAAATTATAATGTGTAATGACTTTATGTGAAGTAGATTAAATGCTTCAGATGTCTGGTTCCTATCACCACCACAGTAAAACAACTACTTGTAATGCAGTGGATTCATCTACCCATTGCTGACACAGTATTTATATATGGCCTGTATTTATACTGGCATAGTTGAATAAGGAGAGTTCAGTACATAGAACTGATATACGGTGAACCTCAAACACTGCTGTTCCACCTTCAAGTACAAATTCCTCATTTGCACAGAGAGGGGTAAAACGGGTCGATTGCAAAATCCTAAACTGTTATGTAACAACTGTTATGTCTTGACTGTTATGGCCAGCTCACGTTCTAGCCCAGCGAGACAACAATGGAGCCACAGCAATGGAAATGGCAGACTGTGCAAAAACATAGCCTTCCTGGCTGTGAAGAGGATGTTGGCACTTTCATACCCTTTCCAAGGAACTGAACTGTCTATGGGCATGACTGATGTTCAAGCAAGGCTGAAGTTGACTTCCTATTCGCCAGTTTCTTAATTTAATGTTCCACCAGAATATAGGCCAGAATGTAACTGCGACAACATTTAGGGTGGCGAAAATGTACAAATCACGCTGGCAACTTGTAGGAAGAACTTGAGGTCCCACATCTTTTCCAAGATCCTAATCAGCTTTAATTTAAAGTTGTTAGTTTGCTCTGCAAATTTCACTCAAGACAGTTTCTCAGATCTTGGACAACATCGAACAGCTTCACTCAGCGTATGACTGTGTTTCATAGTGTATATAGGCATCAACTTAAGCATGTTTGATTTTCTTCTAAATCAGTCCCTTTATGAGTAACATAGTCAATAAGGTGTATCCAAAGGAGGCTACTGTGTGTCATTGGTCAAGTTTATGGTTTTATCTATTCTATTCTATTCTATTCTATTCTATTCTATCTTAATATGTCTATTCAGATATATTTAGACATGTACGTGCTTATGCTGAGTCTGAGCCATTCTGTGAGTGCATGTAACAGCCGGTCTCCGAGCAGCTGATTACACACTACTTCGATGATGTAATGGTTTTTGGGCAGCATCTGCCTACTCGATTCTTAGTCTTTATTTGCCTTCCTCATCCTCGGTCACCCCTCACCCACCCCCTGCCTCCCCTGCCAGAACTGGAATTCTCAGAATACACCCCCCCTGCACCTCATCATCTCTGCAAGAGGCTTAATCTTGCCCTGTAATGCCTCAGCCTCCATGTCTTAGCTAGCATAACATGGACACACACGGTTTCCCTCCAAAAAATCAACAAGCTCAGAGTTAACTGTTGGCGAAAGTCAGTCGTCCAGTCTGAGTGTGGAGTATAGTGTGAGGAGTGTGCTCAGGCTGCAGAACATGGTGATCCTCAGTGATATTCTCACATATACAGGCCAGTTCCACAAGGCGGACAAATCTTGCAGACCTCCCCAACCATCCATCAAGTTCAGGAAGTTCTGAAGAGGTGTCAGAATCTGCCAAAACGACTTCACTGCTCATTTACAGAGACGAAACTGCACACCAAAATCATAACACACTTCTCCCAAGACATTATGTAATGGATGAATGGATGGACGGATGGATCTGTCCATCCTTGCACTTAGCACCATGGGTCTGAAAAGATGTGTAACTGTCATGAAGCCTGTACAGAGAAAAGAAAGGTGTTCTCAGATCAGTGGAATCCAGATCTTCACTGAATGTGTGTGGGATTACCTGGATCAAGAGGAGCAGAAATGCAGCTAATGTCTGAGACTGAACTTTGTGGGTGTGCTCTGATTTTTGCACAGTACTGTACATACACAGAATGAACAGCCATGTACACACACACACACACACACACACACACACACACACACACACACACAACATAGACAAGAGAACATAGTGAGTCCACCTGATCCCACCCCATCTTTCTCTCTCTTTCTTTCTCTCTCTCTTTGTCTGTCTCTCTCTCTCTGATGGACAGATTGTGGTGACTAAGCTCTTTAATCTTTCCTTCTTGCTCTCATTGTTTCCTGGCGTGAGAAGACTGCTAATATTCCCTCTAGTGTGTGTAGGTGTGTGTGTATCTGTCTGCATGAGTATGCACCCATGTTGTGTGTAGGTGTGTATACCTGATGTCTGACCATGCCATTACAATACTGTGTGTGTGTGCGGGTGGTGAGGGGGTGTAACCTAAAGCATTTAGGTTTTCTCACTTTGGAAGTTGATAGAATCTCACAGAGTCTCATCAAGAATTCACATAGAGTCAGCTCTGCACCAAAAAACACCACTTAGAGTTCTGCCTTTCTTTCAAAATGTATGTGCATGATCACACTCATCTCTTAACTTTAGTCTCTATTGTTAATTAGTCATAGAGGAATGCAGTTAATGTGCTTAGTAACACTCACTAATTGTGTCTTAGTCTCCCAGGGCCAGATGTGATCTAGTAATGAGAACACGTTTCTGCTGACAACTTGTTAAACTTTCGGTGCTGAAGTGTGGCAAAACCCACTGCAAACATGGGGTACTCCTTCTCCAACCCATCCACCCCAAATTTCAATAGTCAATAGTTCATGCTTTTCTAACGTCCGCAGTACACGTGAACACTGTCAATAGCTCACAGAACTGTTTTCCATTCAAAGGGGTGTTAAGGTGTTTTTGTATTGGTTGTCGTTCTCTTTGTGGTTGTACAGACTGTAGTCCATCTGTTTCTCTGCATACTTTGATATCCCACCTTTACCTTGTTTTGAATGATCCACCACTCAAATAATACCTGCACTGTAGTGGTCCTGTGGGGGTCCTGATCACTGAGTATGCAGAGAAACAGAAACTACAGCCTGTAACTGTAGAACTACAAAGTGCACCTATATGCTGAAAGGAGGTGATAAAACAGATAATGAGTGTTAAAACAAGGAGGTGAGCTTAATGAAGTGGCGGGTCAGTGTGTATGTGATGGGTCTAGTTTTATTCTAGTAGTTAGCTGGATTAATCATTAATTATTTAGTATTAATGGTAAGAGTTGTAGCCATTCACTAGACCTTTGTGAATTTTAGTTTAATACCCTTGTTCTGTTTTCATCACCAGCTTTTTCATACAGATCACCAGTTTATGACATAAATGATATGAAAAAATGTAAATGTGAAATATCAGTATCGCCCCAGTTTCTTCATATCAGTCCGTCTCTTTGTGCTGTCATTGGCAGGGCAGAATCTCGGGCACAGACTGCAGCCTGGCAGGAGGGTAATTGGAAATGTCCCCTTGGCTGCTGAACCAAACACACACACACACACACACACACACACACACACACACACACACACTCCACCTCTACTTTTGGCCTCCTTTTGATGTTTCTTCCCTCCTTTATCTCCCTGTCTTTTTATCTGCGTTTTTCTCTCGTCACTGTCTCCAGTGCTGAAGCATGGTGTGCCTTACAAAATAAATCAGGCTATTTCTCACGTCAGGCACTGACCACACAAGACAAATAACCCGACATGCATGATTTAGATCAGTGTGGGTGTGGGCAGTT
This sequence comes from Semaprochilodus insignis, assembly GCA_034552555.1. Taxonomy (NCBI): domain Eukaryota; kingdom Metazoa; phylum Chordata; class Actinopteri; order Characiformes; family Prochilodontidae; genus Semaprochilodus; species Semaprochilodus insignis. The sequence continues at coordinate 13,699,462 of CM067493.1, read as the reverse complement.
TCTCATTAGGAGTATGAATTAGTGACACTTAAAGACAGCATGAAGCAATTATTACACTCTGGGGACTGCGTGTGTAACTTAAGCAGTGGTCTCTTGCTGAGCCACTCTCCCATTATTTCCCACTGTGTATTAAAGTGCCTGTATCCTGGAGAAAAAATACCATTTGATTTGCTCAAATAAAATGGTTTGATGTAGGATGTGAACTAAACATACCCTTCACTTCCTAGTAGCTATAAAAAATCTAAGCTGCAAAAAACCTGTTTTGAATTCACAAAACAGCAGTTTATTTTTATGTGATGTCACTAACAACAGTGTATTTGCATTTCTATATGTACTGTATATATACAGTATATGCAGCCTACAGCATTTCGATCCTGTTCTTTAATGGTGAAGTTAGAAGGGGTGTTCCAGCCCGAACTGCTTCATTGACTGAGACACCCAGACACAACAGATGTTATGTACATGTACAGTTGTTTGTCACATGACAGGTTTTGTTAATTTCCTAACATGTCCTAACAGGAAGCAAATGTATATATCACAATTGTCTGCACAATTTCTATTTATATATTATATGCTGCGTTCAACATTTTGGAGAAAAAAATATGACCGTGGATAAAATCTTACAATCAATACTGAGTATCTATATTGAATACAGAGGGACAAAAAGAAAAGAAGAAAACAGCCTGTCATTGGACCGAAGTATTTAAATTAACCAACGAAAACTGTGTTCCCTGTGAAAACCAGTGACTATATTAATGAGCGTATCATGCATATGAATATGAGAAGAGCTCAGTGTATTGTGAGGCAGGTGAAGCAATGTCCATGATTAGATAGTTTGAGTCTGTGCAGACAACAGTATCATCTGGAGGATTAGTGGGGCCTACAGGCGAGTGAGGCTTTCTGCGCAGCACTGGACAGCAGGAAGCTCCAACGTGGTCGAACTGGTCTGGACACCGGATCAAAGCAGATGAAGAAGCAGCACCAGACCGCACAGGAAGGGCAGTTGGTCTGCTCAGCAAAGAAACACACATGCAGTTAGCTCTGTTCAGAGTGACTGGGAACAGTATATAGTGCATAACATCAATATGGTGCAGCAGTGACTCCAGCATGTGTAGCTATTACAGCCTAACTAGAAAGGGAGAGCCATAATGTAGCAAATACATTAGGGCTTCCAGAGATGTTAGCATCCCTCCACTCCACACATGAGAACAGCACAATGACGACACTGACATTCTCTGTTTGATATAATACTCCTTATCAGTGAACCCCCAGATCTGAACCTTTATTTAACTACCTGTTTGCTGGAATGTTTCGTGTTTCTTTCATCTTTTATAATAGATACTCTCAGTTTGTCTTTAGACTCTCTCTCATCTCTCTCTCATCTCTCTCTCTCTCTCACTCTCTCAATTTACAATTTGTGCTACACCTCCTCACTTTCTCTCACTTTCTAAGACAACAGTTATTTAATGCAAATTAATCTGTGCTGTTGCATAATAAAGGCTGTTTTAAAAGAAGAGAGGGCTCAATGACAGATTAAAGAGAGGGAAGTGGGAGGTTTGAGTGAGGAGAGGAGAAAGAAAGTGAGATTCAGAAAGAACCAAATCTCCATTGCAATTTGACCTGAGTGGACCTGATGCAACATAGTCAGTAGAAGTAGACTGGTGAAAGGTTTAGAGCACCATCCACAACTGCTGTCCATCCACTACTCTTGTCCAGTATGTGGCCAGTTCCACTCCGTGTCAAACAAAACAAGGTCCAGTGTCTGTACAATTAATGGTAGAACGTGAATCTTGTTCGGTTCTCATGTAACCTACCTGGTACATTTACTCGTCCCTTTATTAGAGAACCCTGCATTTTTAGCTCCACCTTCGCTACAGTTACAGATTTTGTCCAGCACTTTTATCAGCCACTGTCTACCTCATGCATGAATATGGACTGCTGTGGACCACCAATTATTTTGGAGGTGGGCCATTATCAATACAGCACTGAGGTGGACATAGCAATGTGTGGTGCTGATGCGAGAGAATCAGGCACAGTGGTGTTACCGGAGTTGCTAGAATGAGGGCTGGCCACCACCCAACCAAGCGCGGCAAAACAGCAGCAGCGCAATGCCTGAACTCTAAAAGCATCACCATGAAACTGCTCCATGATAAAATATGTTACAAACTTAAGCTTACAAACTGACAAATAAAACATAAAATGTAATGTGATGCTTTTAAAACATTTAAAAGCATCAGTTGTATAACTCAAAAATAATGCTCATATGAATTGAATGAAATTAGCGTTATTGTAAAGGTGTGTTTCTCTTTTGATAAGTTTGATACTGTTGGCCCAAATTGAAGACCTAGCTGTAAACATCACAGCTCACCCCTGGTTTCTAATAAAGTGGCCAGAGAGTGTAATTGCTGTAATGTTTTGTACTTTTGGCTGCTTTTTACTTTCCAGTCACAGAGCATCATGTATTCTGAATCACTAGATAGCTGTATAAGCAGGGGAGTTATTGCGCATGCATAATTATGGATGCAGTGATTTATTACTGATTACATCAGTTAATCATTTTAAATATGATGCATTGTTTGCTTAAATACAAAAATGTATGTATCTATGTATGTATGGTCTAAAACAAGCACAATATGTTCTTTTCTCTTATGTCGGGATTATAATGTCCCGGGCTTCACTGCTACCCAGGAATCAGGCATGTCTGCTGCACCGTAGACCTAATTTCTATGCTGTCTTTAGTTTTAGAATTAATTGATTTCATTAAAATCGGACACATTTAGTAACTAAACATCATTTCATGTGTCTCCTGTGTCTTTAAGGCCCGCCTACAAATGAGCCTGGTGTGGTCTTAATGGTCAGCTTGTCTGCTGTATATTGATCTACCACCAGTGCAGTTGAAAGTGTTCCACCACTGCAAATAGCCAGTATTCCAGGCAGCTGAGAAAAGAGGTTTCTGTGGGAATGGGTTCTCCATCTGGTGTGGGACTTGTTGTAAGAACATGCATGAAAAGCTGTATAACTCCGCCTTAAAATGTAAATGATATTTAGCGCTATTCATCGAGTTGCCCTATAGTTCTCTATCAGTTCTTTTTTCCAAGATGACGGTTATCGCTTTGGGAGCATTGTAATTACTGGTTACTGATTACTGATTGCATCACCCTATTGCCTAGGACTAGATGCAGCCATATTGATAGTTCTCATCTGTGATCTCTTAATTGGTCAGCACGTCCCTCTGCCTCACTGTTCCAAACACGTCAGCTTCAGATAGAGCCATGATTGACTGTCTGCTAGGAGACACACACCATGTTAATCTGTTTGACTTCTGTCTGTTAGGTTTGTGCGGGCAATATCAGGATGTGATAATGGGCTGTCGTACAGAGAGAGGAGGTCAGATGGATGGACAGACATGGAACCCATGATTCGCTAACTCTGGTGTCAAAGACTGGTCAAGCTGTGTACAAACTCCCTCACACTCTGTCTTATGTCAGAACACTCACACCATTTTCTTGACCCCATGCATGTGTAAGCCTGTGGACGTGCATGTTACTGTGTGCCTATTTGTTTGTGTGTCCGTTTGAGAACTTGCGGGTGGATGGCTCTGAGTGAGTGTTTGTAAGTGTGTAAGGCTGGTAGACAAAGCCCCTCGGGGTTTCTGCCCACCGTGCTCTCCCTCACGTCCCTGTACTCACTCTCACTTCGCATGCAGCCTTTCCAAGAAATGGAGAGTGTGTGTGTGAGTGTGTGTGAGTGTGTGTGAGTGTGTGTGAGTGTGTGTGAGTGTGAGTGTGTGTGTGAGTAAGTGTGAGTGAGTGTGTGTGTGTGTGTGTGAGTGTGTGTGAGAGAGAGAGAGAGAGATGGCAAGAAAGACTCTTTTAAGATTCCCAACCACAACTGTTTGAGTATTCCTCTTTTTTCTGGACTTGCTCAACTTGCTGTCAATATCACAGCTTGCTGTAGACACGATAAATTAGCAGTAGGCCTGACTTGTGTGGTTTGCTGCAGACATTAGAGAAGTTGCATGACATGAGGATCATTGCTGTAAACATGACAAAGGCTGTGGTAGACATGAAAGGAATCGCTGTACACATGACGAATGTTAATACAGACACAAAAGAAATTGCTCTGGATATGAAAACAAGTGCCATAGATATAACAGCCGGTGGTGTAGATATGACAGATTTATCATAGACATGATAAATGTTGCCAAAGATGTGACAAAGCTTCATAACAGTGTGCTGTAGACATGACAAATTGCCCCTAGACATGACAAAAATGAACCTAGCCATGACAAAACGTGTCATAAAAACATGATCAAATATATCAGAGACATGACCAGTTGCCTATAGATATAACAAACGTTGCTGCATGGTAATAGTTGCTATCATAGACATGACAAAGGTTCTCACAGATGGCAAAAGTTGCCATAGACAGTTTTTTTTAGCAGCTTGGTAGTGGACGATACTCTTTCTCACCAATACTGTATTTCATTTGTTTGTTCCAAACAGACTACTGCATGGTGAAGTGGTTTGGATTTGCAATAGTGCTTTCACAGTAGACCAGCTGATTGAAGTACCCTGGGTTCTAAAAGTCTGAGACCACATTGAAAAACTTGTTATTAAACTAAAGAACAGTTTATCATTTTGGGCAATTTAAAACAAACAAAGAAAGTTATGACATGTAAAATGTTCAAGATTCTGCACTATTTCTAGGTCACTACATTAAGCAAATTTGTGACCTTGGCCATCTGAGGTCTTTGTACAAAAAGTTCAGTACTTTTTTTCATTGAAAATGTAATATCGTTTGTAATTAAAATCTTTCTAATTAAGTAGAACAGAATGCAAAATGGAAGCATATTCGCTAGTGTTGCCTTAATACTGTGTCTGTATTGGTGAGAATACTGGCACTTCATCAATTTAATCAAATATCATTCATTTCTGACGTGTGCATAAGCGCCAATAGACAGAACAACACGTCAGCAGTGTGAGATGACAAGCAGCAGTATGGCTAAATCTGTAACGGCAAATTCTCAGAGTAATGATAGTCTTAAGCTTTGATTTGGGCATTAGCTTGCGTAGTAGTCCACTTACCAGTGTCCACTAACCCCACCTACAATCCATTATTGTTATCTATTACACAATATTCCTGTGAGATATAGCACATTTCTAAACTGCTCCTGCTCCTGACAAAACTGCATTTGCAGCTGGTAAACTCAGGATTCTAGATGATAAAGGAGTTTATGTGATATGACCTATAATGCGACCTTTAAACTTGTACATGAATAAAAAAGCTAAACTTTCAGTGCATGTGTAGGAGTATATAGCTGATGTGCTTCTGTTAGATCTCTGCAGCTCCCACGCTTCTTTTTCTGTGTGGTGGGCCGCCGAAAGGAGTGAAGACATATTTACTAGTTAACCATCTGGAATATACAACCATCCGACAGACACCCAAACCAGCATGAGCTCTGATATTTTAACTTTGCCTACCTGATGGTGACTCAACAACTGAGAGCGGAGGTGGCTCTTCTACAACAAGCACTGTCACCGCTCTGAGACACTCCTTGGTATTCTTCCTGCTGTGTCTTCTCCTCATTTCTCCTAGTTGCTAAGGAGTAAGACTGATGTGCTAGCAAGGTGCGAAGCATCTATAAATGAAAATGCATTTGTAGGAACCAAAAAGTGAATTCAAAATTTCCTGGCTTCTGGAAATGTAGAACCTGTTCCAAACTGGAAACTGGTTTTGATACCGTTTCCTAGTGCTGCTGGAGTGTTTAAACACTGTCTCCACTCACTGCCCATATGGTAACTGGAGCTGATGAAATGATACAGTAAGTATAGATATATGGAGGTGTATATAACGAAGTGCTCAGTGAGTGTGTAGTCAGTGTATGTGAATGATGGTCGCTCTGTCTGAATCTGTTATGAATCTTGTACGTGCCATAAAACAGGCTAAACAAAATGAATAGCCCAAATCTCTTCCTGCTTCCCCGCGAGTCATGTGTTTACAGTCGTATATGAACATCAGTGTAATTCAGTAAAAGGAGAAATCTTTTGGATTCATGGGCCGAATGAATAAACGAGATGAGATGAGTCATTTCTCTTTTTGTAACTAATGTTTAGCATAATTGCTGTTATTGTTGATTCATGCTTCGCTGCATGTGACGACATGCAGGAACTGAAACCTTTCCGTGTTCTTTTTAGGCCTGATGTATCGTGGGTAATCAGCAGCTATTGGCTATTTCTCTCCCTCTTCTATTTCTCTATCATCACCTCTCTCTCCCTTTCCCTCCTCCCTCTATTCATTTTTCTCACCTCAGTTCCTCCCTTCTCTTTTGTTTCTTCACACTTCCTGTGTGCCATTCTTTTTTCTTCTTTGTCTTGTGTTCCTTATTCTTCCTCTCTTTCTGTCTCCACTTCCATCTCGACTTCTCTCTACCTCTTTTATTATTCCTCGCTCTCCACCATTACTCTGTCTTTTTAGCTTATCTCTCTCCTTCTTCATTTTTGATCTTTTCTTTTACTCTTCTATTGTTTTAAATTTCTCTCTAGATCTTTTAGCCTTTTCTCTTTCTCTCTTCTCTCTCATTGTTCTTTTTTCTCTGTTATTAATGTTATTAATATTAGCAGAACTTCCTAAAAGAAAAGAGAGAGAAAGAGAGAGAGAGAGAGAGAGAGAGAGAGAATAAAATAAAGTGATTGAAATCTGCTAGTAGCAGCCAGCTGGCTCTGTAAGTCCAGAACAAACAGTCTAAAAACCGCAGCTATTTGCAGGCCAGTTTTAAATGGAGTCCAGAGAGCGAAGCCTCGGTTTGACCTGCCAGAACATTCCGCTGCTTTTCATCACCGGATGTTTCAGGCTCCAGCACCTCTTTGAGCTACAGAGGGACTGTCCCGTCGCCCCGATTATCCATGACCCCGCGTCCCGTGATATGTTCCCCTGTCTCTTGCTGGTGAAATCCCTTTTTTCCATGCCAGTGTCAACAAACAGACAGAGTGTGAGAGAGAGAAGAAGAGATGGTGAGAAAGGAAAACGATAAAAAGACAAAAATAATGATGAATTAAAGAGAACAGAAGACAAGTGGTGGTAGTAGTAATAGTGGCAGAGGTATAATAGTAGTAGTAGTAGTAGTGGTAGTAGTAATGGTGGTAGTAATAGTGGTGGTAGTAGTATAATAGTAGTGGTAGTATAGTAGTAGTAATAGTGATGGTAGTAATAGTGGTAGTAGTGTAATAGTAGTAGTAGTAATAGTGATGGTAGTAATAATGGTAGTAGTGTAATAGTAGTAGTAATAGTGGTAGTAGTGTAATAGTAGTAGCAGTAGGAGTAATAGTGATGGTAGTAATAGTGGTAGTAGTGTAGTAGTAGTAGTAATAGTGGTGGTAGTAATAGTGGTAGTAGTATAATAGTAGCAATAGCAGTAGTAGTAGTAATAGTGATGGTAGTAATAGTGGTAGTAGTGTAATAGTTGTAGTAGTAGTAGTAATGGTGGTAGTAATAGTGGTAGTAGTATAATAGTAGCAGTAGTAGTAGTAATAGTGATTGTAGTAATAGTGGTAGTAGTGTAATAATTGTAGTAGTAGTAGTAATAATGGTGGTAGTAATAGTGGTAGTAGTATAATAGTAGCAGCAATATTAGTAGTAATAGTAATAGTGGGGGTAGTAATAGTAGCAATAGTAGTAGTAATAGTGGTGGTAGTAATAGTGGTAGTAGTATAATAGTAGTAGTAGTAGTAATAGTTATGGTGGTAGTAATAGTGGTAGTAGTGTAATAGTAGTAGCAGTAGTAGTAGTGATAGTAATAGTGGTGGTAGTAATAGTGGTGGTAGTATAATTGTAGTAATAGTAGTAGTAACAGTGGTGGTAGTAATAGTGGTAGTAGTATAATAGTAGTAGTAGTAATAGTAATGGTGGTAGTAATAGTGGTAGTAGTGTAATAGTAGTAGCAGTGGTGGTAGTAATAGTGATAGTAGCAGTAGTAGTAGTAGTAATAGTGGTAGTAGTATAATAGTAATAGTAATAGTGGTGGTAGTAGTAGTGGTAGTAGTATAATACTAGCTGTAGTACTAGTAGTAGTGGTAGAAGTAGTACAGTAGTAGTAGAAGAGGGACCAGAAGAGAGAGAAATAAAAAAGAACAAGGCCCGAGAGTGAGAGAGGATAAACTAAAGAGCAGAAGACAAGAAAAAAAAACCTTGACAGAAGAGGGAACGACAATTGAAATGAAGAAAAACAGAGAAATGTGAAAGAAGCAGAAGAACAGGAGACAGAGGAAGAAGCAGTGACAGGAGGGAGAGAGAGATGGAGTTATTGAGAGGAGAGTGTTATGTCAGGTTTGGCAGTGCTAACTTTAGCGCTGTGTTCTGGTTAAATCTCATTAGGTGGAGTCTCCTCTCCGGATATTCCCGGGGAAAGTCGATTAGAGTGGCATTCCGAAGCCCTGCATCCGGACTAGTGTGCCAGGCACTGATGACTTATAACCTTTTCTCTGCAGACCACACGTGAGACCGTCCATTTTTGAAGGACCCCACTGCATACACACAGTGCTGTACTTGTATTGCTGCTCCAGTGAGGACTGTGTGTGTGAAACAAAATATGTTTATCAAAATATATTAAAATGTTCCCATTCATTTGCACATGTGTGAGTGTATTAAAATGTGCTGAATGTAAATGTACACTAAAACAACAGCTGGTCGGAGGTTACCTCTATCACTTAATCACAAGCTTTTTGTTTGTAATTTTTCTTTTGTTTGTAAAGAGTCGTTTTCTAGTTTTCTTTCTTTATTTATTTTTGCTTTGTATTTTGATTTATGAAGTCACAGATCTTTAGGATTATTCAGATAGTTTGGATATTTGCAATCGAATTACCAGTCCAGCCTATATATACACACTGAGCATAAGGGCTTATACAGTCAGTAATATCATGTGAAGTAATATCAAGTGAAGTTCCTGAAGCTCTTCAGTGAAATGTGTTCTATGTGTGCTGGTCGTGTTGTAGACAATACCACTGAGTCCATGATGCACTACAAAACGTAGTGATTGAACACACTGGCTGAACAAACCTCAGACATATGCAATATGCAGGTAGCTGGCTAGGTAGATAGCTTACTAAGATGCTTTCTAAGTTAGCTTTAACTCACTAGGGTGTTCAGACATGAAGTGAGGGCAGGGTGAGCCATGTTACTCTTGTGATTGGTTAGGAAATGGTTACGGAAGCGTTACCCACTATAAGGACTGCTAAGGTGTTTTAGACTTTGGGAAGGTATTAATAGAACTTTGTGCATGTATATTGCAACCCAGAGAATTGAGATTAATTCAATTAGGAAAACACAGACTAAGGTGGTCTGTAATAATAAGTAATACTGAATTTGAATAGTACATGAAAACACTTCACATGAGAATGAAATCCCGTTCTGCAGAAAAGACGACGACATTGGAAGCTCACTGCCTCTTATAGGAGCTTAACAAGTGATTCTGCAGGTATTCCTGTGAATCAGTGATGTAACTCAAGGCTCTGGTTCTGCTTGTTATCCATTGGCAAACAACTGCACGACACAGACCTACTGCCCATATATTGCCCATATCAGTCTAGATTTTTCATTATTTATTGTTTCTGGTATCCTTTATCTTCCTTCTGAATTGCATTGCAATCTGGAAACCAAACCAGTAATATAGCAGTGTCATCACAGAGGGATGAACATGTACCACTGAGCTTTGCCACTAGGCTCTCTGTCAGCATGCAGCAGCACAGAGTACCGCAGGAAGCCTAACAGCTAACTGCTTATTTTAAGGGAAGTGCATCAGTTAGAAACATATCGTTTTAATGTTTAGTAGCTTTTATAAAATAATTAGATCAGATCTCTATCAGTATTGACCTGCGTTGTGGGTTCCTGTGGTTCCGCAGTGGTATTGTGTCATCTCTAGGTGCTGGCATTGTATGTAGACTGTAACCTTTCAATGTCAGTCCTCCCCACTTGTCAGACCAAATATATACCCCTTTTGGGGGTGGGGGGAACTCAGGCTTAAGGTCAGTGTGAGGTCCTCACAAGTATAGTAATACAGTTGTGAAACCCAGTTCATCTCATCAGCTGGCAATCAAGACCTTGATGAGCTGAATCAGGTGTGTAGGAGCAAGGAAAACACAGCATGCGCTGGGCAGTGTTGTGGTCTTCCTGGAATGTGTTTTGTCGGCCGACCTCCAGACAGAACCGCAGCTTCACTAACGTGTTGTTGTTGCCATGGCAGAAATAGAGAAAGGTTAGGGGTCGTGGGCAGCCCATGATGTCATGGAGAGGGAAGGAAAGGCAATACGGGGGATGTCCTTGACGACAGTGTGTGCGTGTGTAGGGGTATCTCTCTCTCTCCCACCCCTCCACCCCACCTCTCTCAAACTCAACTTGGAGAAGCTTTATTGGTGTGACCATATGAAGTTACAGTGTCCCCAAATGATTTAAGCACATCAAAGCATTTCTCTCTCTCTCTCTCTCTCTCTCTCTCTCTCTCTCTCCCTCTCTCTCTCTCTCTTTCTCTCTCTCTGTCTCTCTCTCTGTCTCTCTCTCTCTCTGTCTCTCTCTCCCTCTTTCTCTCACTCTCTCTCTCTCCCCACCACCACCATGACACCAACTTGTTCCTTCCTTCTTCCTCTCCAGGATGCACACTTCTTTTTGGCATTGTGACATTGTGACATCTGTGACGGCTCTGTTGTTTATGACAGACTAACATATAAAGTACTATCATCAGTGTTATCATTATCAATTATGATCTTTTTAGCACCTTAGTATTGGTACCAGCCACGTTTTCATGTCAGTTTAGAATTTCTTTAACATCCAAAAAAGTATAGTACGGTGAAATGTGTGTGTCCCCATATATGGACCATTTGATGGATTTATTTCATACTGTGGACCCACTGTAAAAAAAAAAAAAAAAAAAACATTAAAAAAAACATGCCGCTGTGTTTTTGAGTTCTGCTTAAATGAACTAAAACTGTCACTACTGAAAAATTTGGTACAGATTTGGAGGCATTATGTGTTTTCATATGACTATGTGAATTTATTCTAATAAACAGAACATGATGAGGGTGTAGATGTCTTATCTAATGTTCTCCCTGAGATTCATGACGTGTTCATATACTGCATGTTTATGCCCTTGTGCTGTGTGTAGATTCTATTATTACCTAAGACCAAATAAGAAAACATTGGTAAATGTCAGACTCTTTGTGAAAACTGCCTAAGTGGGTTTTAAGAAGAAATTTCTTCATAAGAGCGGCTGGTGAATGAGGCCCATAGTCATTTTAAAGTCAGTAGAATGATCCATATATAGCGTTTTTCTGGGAACAAAATATAGAAACTCAAATGATATGAAATCTCATTAAAAACATTTTTTACCAAAGTAAAATTTCAATAAAATTAGAATCATGTTAAGGTTGAACGTGGTGAAGCACTGCGGCATTTATCTACAGTTGCCAGCGGAAAACCCCACAAAGACCTGAATACGTGGTTGTTTGTGTGTGCGTGTATGTGTGTGTTCAGGGTTCAGTGGGTAAGTGGGATAAATTGTCTCTACGGTTCACTAGATTGTGTAGTAAATTGTATAATGGGTTGTAAGGTTGATCTTCCCACCCTTATTTGTGTAACAGTGGATCAGAAACACACAGCATTCCCACAGGAAACACAGAACAGATGATCACTCACACACATACACACACAGGGACCTACTCACACCTGACTTGTGTAGGTGTTTTTAACACTCTATTAAGCAAGTGCATTTCAGTTCCCTGTGGACCCTCACTCTGATGTTGTTAACGTCACCAAGAGCAGCTTTACGCACATACATACATATACATACTCATATGTGTGTGTGTGTGTGTGTGTGTGTGTGTGTATGAAATGATAGTTATATAACTATCATTTCTCTTTCTCACACACTCAAACTCAAACTCAAAGACGTGTTTATATATATATATATTAGTAGTAATGTGTGTGTGTATTTATTTATATAGGTATGTATTTGTTACATTACGGGAATATAATGGACACAAAAAATGTACATCATGTCAATGTCCCATACACATGCACAGCGCACAAGAGAGAACACTCATGCTAAGTATAGGCTCCGGTCCCACAGAGCAGCAAATGCACAGGAGGCTGAAGATAAACCACTTCTGGAAACACTCACCTCTAGTGTCTCTGTTTGCTTTCACTGTAACTTACACACACACACACACACACACACACACACACACACACACATCCCCTTGCAGTGAGAAAAATCTGAATCAAATTCTAAAGCAAAAAGATTTTGATGTCTATTTATTCTTGAAGCTAAAGTTGTACATTTCCAGTGACAGGTGTGATGAACTAATACTGACACTGTGTACAGTGTTGGGAATCTTTTAATGGAATGCGGTCTTTGAGTTTACTGTTACACATGTTAACTGTTGGTGCTGGTGTATGTTTTGTAATGCCTGTCTTTGAGTTTGAGTGTGTGTGTGTGAGAAAGAGAAATGATAGTAATCTGGATTCTTGCTATAAGACCATAGTGTCTTTAGTCCTTAGAGTCGTTCACCCAGTCAAACTGTTGAAGCGCCATGTATTTAGTAAAGCGTGTTTCAGTTGCAGCCTGTAGCAATGTAATCAAAATACTAGGCTGTGTATAGGCTGTTGGCCCAAATTAGATTTTTACAATGTACACATTGTATCCGGATTGACTTTTGATAGTCTGGACAGCAAAAAAAATGACAGATCATTACCCCTCTACCAACAAACTGTAATGTAGGCACTTTAATGCATTCTGGTAGGCAGCAATCTCCTGGCATCTGATTAATCTGTCAGATTGCCAGGTAGTGAAGCGTGATTCCCTGCTCCACAGAACACGTCACCACTCATTCAGGCTTATGTGCAGCTGCTCAGCCACGGAAGTGCTGGTGTTGCTTCCTCTTACAGTAACACTTATGGTTGACCAGGGCAGACCTAGCGGGGCGGAAATTTCACAAACTGACTTTTGGCCAAGGTGGCATCCTCTGACAACACCAGGTTTAGAGTCACTGAGCTCTTTAGTCCATCCCATTCTGCTGCCAACATTTGTCTATGGCGATTGCATGGCTAGACTTATACAAAAGTTTGAGTTTACAAATCTCATCCATATTCTGCAGCCCTGGAATATTTCTTTCCTCCGTTTTTGACCAGTCGGATCATTTTTAATGCATGTTCATAATAGTGCACTCTTTTTCAAATACTGGACACATTTGCCAAGGTCTGGGTAATTGTGATGAGTTTGGTGGTTATAAATATCTAGGCTGCTTTTGAAACGTTTGTGTCAATCGATTCACTCCAACGACTTGTAGATAGATGTTCTCGATAAGACCGTGACCTGTTAGCTGAGAGCTGATGTGTTGCACTCTCTGGTTTCCTTTCAGTGCTATGAGCCTGCCAGAACATTCATTGCAGTCTTTGCATTAAGGGCCGTGTGTGAAGAGAAAAGAGTGTGAAAAAGGTGAGAGAAGAAACGAGTGAGAAAGAACTGTGATTAAACGCCCTCGTTAAGTCTCTGTTTGTTAAGGGCTCTTTAATTAGCCAAACGAAGGGGGTGATAATTAGTGTTAGTCACGGTTCTGAAGCGGAGGTGTCAAAGCGTGGCGGCGCCCCGACTTCCTGTCAGTCACTTTTGTGCCGAGGCTGGAACAGATCTCAGACTGTTGAAGCTTAGCCATGGAAAGAATTATTATTCATTTTAAATGATTCGGTATTAAAGTGATTCAGTGATAGCCCTGTAACTGTTTAAAACTTTATTATGTATTAGTTTTTAGTATTTCGTCAAAGCAAACGTGCAATTAACTGATGTGTTAACCATCTCAGGACCAGCGTCTCAGGTGTCCTGGCTGACAGTGACAGGGTTGAGGTTTTTTTTTTAGTATAGCATTAGCAAACACACAAAATTTGGTCAAATGGTGTCCATGCTAATATCATAAGGACATTCTAATGGTTGTTCTAATGATTTACTTAAAATGCATTTTATTATTAACTGATTTTCTGGTTGTTATTTATGTAACAGGGTTGCACTTTTAAAGGATATCTCATTTATGGCCATGCAACGTTAAAGGTGACATATTATACCCCTTTTCCACATGTTAACCCCATTCCCTGGGGTCTCAGTGAAATGTCTGTGACATGATTTGGTGAAACTACCACATGGATCAAACAGCGTAGTTCCATTCTCACCCTGTCTAAACAGCCCTGTTCAGAACGGCTGGTTTGAGTGCTTGTTTTGCTAAATGATAATGAGCCACAACCAAAGAATCACAGACTGTAAGTATTTGCAAATACATACAAAAATAAATTCCCTCATTTGCAGTTTTGCCACTGACTTGACACTGATCCCACTTTTAGAGTTTTGTTGACAGTGCTGCGTTGTACTGACCCAGATGGGAAAACCAGTCAGACGCATTCCACCTTAACAGCAGCCACTAGACTCTGGAGCAGTGGAAATGTGTTCTGTAGAGTGATGAATCACACTTCTCCATTTGGGTAGATAAAAGAAGGACTGCATTGTCCTGAGTAGTTTGGTGCGGGAGGGATAATGCTATGGGGTTGCTTTCCAGAGGGTTGGCCTAGACCCCTTAGTTCCAGTAAAGGAGAAATCTTAATGCTTCAGCATACCAAGACGTTTTGGACAATTGTTTGCTTCCAACTTTGTAGGAACAGTTTTGGGTGAGCTAGAACAAAGACTGCGAGCCAGGCCCTTTCGCCCAACATAGTGTATGAGCTCACAAATGCTCTTCTGGATGAACAGTCAAAAATTCCCACAGACATATTCTAAAACCTTGTAGCCAGACCAACTCCATATTAAGGCCAATGGGTTTAGAATCACATGTCATTAAAAGTCCTGTAGGTGTAGTTGTCCTAATACATTTGTCAGTATAGTGTAGATCTGACCCTGGCCTTTCTTATGTGACAAGGAAAAAAAATAAAATAAAATAAACAAATCCAGGAAAAGTTCTTTTCTATTTTTAACAGCAGCTTACAGGATGAATTTCCAGGAACAAGATCGGAGCTTGTTCATAAAAAATATATAATAACAAGAAATTGCAACAGTAGCTCACACATTGGCAGGGCGCTCAGCATGTGTTGGTTTCATGTCATCTCTAGCCTGGGTGGGCGAGGGTGTGAATTCAAAGATGTGTGGATGTATAGAGTGTAAAATGTGTTCCGTTTAAATAAACAAACAAACAAGAACACCTTGTGAGTAGCACTTTCCATGTCCTGCCAAAGAGCCAATAGTGCTGACACCTCCGGCCTGCCACGTCCTCCTTTGTCTTCATTAATCATTCCTATTGTATGTACATGCTGACCGCCAGGGAGAATCTGGCAACCCGTGTCCGATTTGGCTGATAAAGCCTTTGTCTGCTGCTGTAGTGAAGTGAGGATTTCAGGCCATCTATCACTGCGGAGCAAGCCTCTGTCCGTCGAAGCCTATCGACGCAGTGTGAGTCATTAGCCATGCCTGGCCAGGTCAGGATCAGGGTAAGGGGACTTGGCAACCCTCCGAGGAACTGTGTGTATGTGTGTGTTGGCACTTGGCAAAGTACTTCTGAAGGACAAGGAGGGTTTTTTGGCATCACTGTCTTTGGCTCAGTAACTGTGACTGAGAGGCTTTCACTGAATGGGAAGATGCATGTGAATGTGTGTGCAGGTGCATGAACAGCAGTGATTATTTTCAGAGTGTCTGTGTAGTGCATGGTGGTGTGGAAAAGTGTGGGATGTCTTTGGAATGACCTAATATTCTGCATTAGTTGGTCATAAATTGTGACCTGTTCTACCCATCTACATCACAGGTACAGAGACCATCCTACTGAATTAATTTAAACTGCTGTTGCCCTGTAAAATACAATTACAGACCCTAGATATGTACAGTGCATTGGTTGACATAGTAATAAGCTAAATCCACTCATCATCATCAAAAAAAGTTGCACCCAGAAGGAGCCAACCAACAGGAACGTAACTTTGTGGGTAGGCATGAAGGATCTGGGAGACCTACCTGAATCATGAATAAGGAGAACTAATGAATTGTCCCACATGTGTGGAGTGACCCAACAGCCACAATTGCGGATATTCAGTGAGCAGTGATGCCCTCCATGAGTCACCATGTTAGTGCCAGCAACATTGGCAGGCAGCTGTACAACGCAGGACCACATGCACACAGACCATTACAACGACTGTCCTTAATACCATGTCAGTGTCACCAAAGACTGAAATGGTGTCGTGCCAGACTGTCATGGACTGACTCGGAATGGCTGTGTGTCATCTACAGTGATGAGTCCCGCTTTTGTCTTGGTGAAGGCAATCAACGAATCCATGTTTTGAGGCACTGCGGTTAGCGCCAACATGAACGGTTTGTTGTCATGTATCACACATTCAGAAGGCCTGGTGTCACTCCACTTCCACCCCTACAGCAAAATCTGCAGGAAATGTGTGAGAATATTCAAGCTGCATGGGATGGATTATCACAGGACACCATTAGGGACCTCTACATAATCGTTTATTGTTCCTGGTAATCTTTATCTTCCTTCGAATAGCTTTGCAATCTGACACTTCCTTCTCAGCGCAACTATTTTTCTAATAATGAATGTACATTCCAAATCATCATAAAAAGAGTTTCTATTGGGAAGTGACTTCTCCAAAGCCTAAAGCTTAAATTTCAACTTATATATATTATTATTATTTTTAATGTATATGATTTCTTTTAGGGACACATCAGTGAAGGATATGTACTGGAGTAAGCATGCTAACCAACTGGCCTCAGCCCGTCTTGTCTCATTATACCACTTTGTACCTAAAGAGGTAATAGTGAGTCACTGTAATGTTGAGTCTGCTGTCAGTTCTTGGCAAGCAACTGCTGCCACCTGCTCGCATCATGATTATGCATTTGGCAGCAAACAAAGGAAGTGATATAAATAGAAGCAACCAAGAGTTAACGTTGGTGTTGCTCTCTACCACCTCTTGCTCTCTGCGAGTAAAGGAATGAAGTTTGATGCTGAACTCACAACGTTTGTTCTAGACTGGTAAGGACTGAAGAGAGAGGAGGAGGAACTGTGCATTTACTGGTAATATGTTGCCCTCTATTGTTTGGAGCATGAATCCAACAAGTTGAGGCATCTTATAATTTGCTCATTTAAAGGGAATTTGAAAGATTTAGATTGATCATGTGTTTATTTTTAAATAAGAAACTTTATTCAGTAAAATGTGTTAGTGCTTATGTCGCTATTGAAACATAATGATTGTTAGGCAGAGCCTTATTTTAGCCACACCCCTGCATTTTAGAGCATCTTTTTCTCTTGTGGCCACATGGTGAGCAGTTAAATCCCACTGTTTTTAAGTAAATGTGTCCCAAAGAGTGTAGCATTAAGAATTGTCACTATCGAAACACACATTTTCTGCAAACCAGTTGAAAAAATGAGCTTAGACCAGCATGGAAATCATCCATGCTGGTGTATATTGGATAGTGGTGGTTGACCAGCAAAAACTTGATGTTGGTTGTTTGTTGTGCTTTAGCAGGGAATTAAGTGAACATTTTGGTGTTCCGGTAGCTGTTTGCTAGTCATGTATGTGCTACTGTTTTTGAATTACGCTCAAAATTAGCTACAATTGTAACTACCGAAACACTTGGTAAAGTTTCATTAGTGGTGTGATTGTTTTGCTGAGGCAAGAATGGCTTTGTGCTACTCTCACCATGACATTTAACTAACAGACTAATAGCATTAACATTATTCTATACGCTGCCAAGAACTTTCTAGAACATTACATCTCGTTACAATATCATTAACATACTGTATTACCACAGGTAATTTTTTTTTCCCCCAAACTCACTTACATTTTCCTCATCTACAGTTGGTACTGACCACTCCTTGTGTTGCACTAACCCAAGCTGGAAAAGCAGCAGTCAGACACACAAGGCCGAGCTTAGCTTCTTGTGGCTTATTGTAATTGTTGAGTCCTCTGGGTTAAGTAACAAGGGGAGCCAAATCTGAACGGCTTGTTGTGTCCCATGTTTTCTGATTTAGGCAGCCCCCAAAAAAGTCACTTAAAAGCCCAAAATATGCTTAAACCAGTACTCTAGAATGATGCATAGACAAACGCAACATGCTGAAACTTAGAACACACAATTCTAATCTTTCATATTTTTATTGCAAACATCAATTCAACATTCACCCCATTCACAGTGCTGTAAGTGAGCCCTTCAGTTTAATAACTGGCTAAATCTCCTCCCGCACTAGTAACCTCAAGCAGGTGTTTCCGGTAGCTGCGAATCAGGCCAGCACTAAGAGGAACATTGGCCCATTTTTCCTTACAAAACTGCCTCTGCTCTGCCATGTTCTTTAGATGTCTGGTGTGAATGGCTCTCTTGAGGTCATTGCCCAGCGTCTCTATTTGGTTAAGGTCTGGGCTCTGACTGGGAGACTCCAAATCAGTGTCCTGCTGTGTAACCCAGCTTCTACAGAGCTTCTGCCTGCCTGACCTGATCCTGTTTGGATACCTTAGTAAACTTGGGAATTATTTTTTCTCTTAATGATAGCCATCAGTCCAGGCCCAGCAAGGCACCCCAGTTCATGATGTTCCCTCCACT
Organism: Semaprochilodus insignis; assembly: GCA_034552555.1. Lineage (NCBI taxonomy): Eukaryota > Metazoa > Chordata > Actinopteri > Characiformes > Prochilodontidae > Semaprochilodus > Semaprochilodus insignis. The sequence goes on along the minus strand of CM067493.1, from coordinate 13,680,852 downwards.
ACTGGAATGATCTTTTCATTTTGGTGCACAGTGTCCTGTTTACGCCACACACAGTGCTGTGTGTTCTTTCTGAACAATTCAACCTCATCAGTCCACAAAACATTTTACCAGTAATGTTATGGAGTGCCAAGGAACTCTTCAGGCGTGCAGCAATGTGTTTTTAGAGAACAGCAGCATTCTGTACTGCCGTAGACACCATGCCTGGGCAAGGTTTTTCTTATGGTAGACCCGTAAACGGAGATGCTGTGTCCTAGAGTGATCTTGGCTAGGCTCCTACAGTATCGAATCTTCTTCGGATATTAGCAGTTTGTCTGACTGCAGATTGATGAATATCTAAACTCTTTCAAATCACTTTGTAACCATATCCAGCTTTATGAAAATCAAATCCCATGTCTTCTGAGTTCTCACATTAGCAGATGCTTCTTGTGAATAGCAAACTCCAAATGTTTGAGTGTTTAAGTTCTAACCCAAATCTCCAGTTTCATTGGTAAGACTGTAGGTTTGCTATCTCCTGACTCCTTTTAGCTTTTGTTGAAGACATTAACCTGGGGTTCACATTCTAATGTATTCAATACAGACAACTCCGTTACATTATTTTGTGTGTTATTAGTTTAAACAGATTGTGTTTGTTCTTCATTATAACTTAAGTCTGAACTACATTTTAAGACTTTATACATAAGTGTATTGTCATGCTTCCGGGTCTTCCCCGCTCCTATGCTTCCCCGGACTCAACTGAGGGCATCGCTCGATGACGTAACACCCACATGTCCCCAGCCTTCCAATCTGCTCCGATCCTGGTCACCGGAGTTTTAACCACACTTAACTCACCCACTTAACTCATGCATATAAACCCCTCACTGTCACTTCCTCATTGCGAAGTTTTGCCAAACATTGTTAGCATTTCTGAGTGTTTCTTTGATAGCGTTTTCTATCCTGGTTTCGATCTCCTTTGTCCCTGACTACCCCTTTTGCTATTTGCCTTACTGGCTTTATCTACTGTTACTCTCTGGCTTTCGACCTCCGTTTTCGTTCATTGGATGTTCCTCTCGCCTAGCCCTTCTAACTTGTTTACCACTTGCTGCGTGTTTATCCTGGTTCTGACCTTTGCCTGTCCCTGATTTAGTTTTTCGCCTAGCCCTTCATGTTGATTTGTGTGTTGCTGCTTTGCTGGATTGCTTGATTGTGTAATAAAACCAAATTGACTTTTAGCTCTGCTCACGGCAGTCCGAATTCTTTGTTTCTGACATGTATGTAATTCTGAAGCGTTTGCATACTCTTTCACTGTATATATTTGCATTTCACTGACCCATATACAATGCAATTAATGTCATCATTTTGATTGAATAAATTTGAGGGGGTCTACATATGTCCTGAAAGGGCAAAAGCTGTTGTTTAGGTTATTAAGTTGAAGATTAGGCTTAGGTTTAGGGTGCAATTTACTTATATCTGATCTATGTTTCAGGTTGTGGTAATAGTGCTCTGAGTTTGGATATGTATCAGGCGGGCTACGCCTCCATCACTAACGTGGACTACTCCCGGGTGTGTGTGGAGAGCATGGCCGAGCGTCACTCTGATTGCGCTGGTTTGAGCTGGTTGTGTATGGACATCCGGCGCCTGGCCTTCCCCAATGCCTCCTTTGATGTGGTGATGGAAAAGGGCACGCTGGATGCCATGCTGGTGGACGAGAGGGACCCTTGGAACATTTCAGACAGCAGCGCCCAACTTCTGCACAAAGTGCTCTCTGAGGTGAGGCTGAATTTTATAATATTGTATTAGTAATTTATTGTTTATTTATCTTTTATTGATGCAGTTCTCATATATATTTATTAGAGTTTTGACTAATCCCCCCTCCCCCTGAGAAGGGCTGAGAATAGTATTGCAAAACATTGGAACTGTGTGAACCTTGAGTAGATGTTTTAATTTTGCTCTAAATTATACTTGTTTTTTAAATTGTATAGAAATTTAGGTCATATACGGTCTCTTGGCCCATGTGGACAGGAGGCAGCATGGGTTGCTCTTTCTCCTTCACATAATACCATATTGAGCATATTATTGTTGTTAAGTCCAGAAGTCAGTGTTTTTCTGCTGGCATGCTGAGACTCTAAAATTGTACACAGTCGAGTCACATTATTATGACCACCAGCTAATATCCAGAGTAACCGCCATGTGTAGCAGGAGCAGCAGCTAGACGGGCTGGGAACGACTCAATAAGGTCCTGGTAGGTTGTCACAGGTATCTGGAGTCATGCTGACTGCAGTGCATCCCACAGCTGGCGGAGGGTGCGTAGGGGAGGATCCATACAGCGAACTGAGCGTCTGTGGAACTGTGAAACTAGGTGAAACCTCTGTGTCTCTAGGTGTCTGACCCGCAGATGACTGTACCACTTTCAGCCCAATAATTCTGAGGTTTTGAAAAGAAGACGTCATTTATTATCACAGAGCAATGTATATTACTGATTAACAGAAAAGCATGGCTTTCTCTGGAACCCAGGTTCCTTTTAATAGTCTTTATTGAGTTTTTGTAGAATGGCTTTTTCACTGTGCTGGTTTATTCCACCATAAACACCCAACAAAGCTGCTCCCTAGCTGACGTTAGTTATATCCAAACCATTTCCTGTGTCATGACTCAGCTTTTACTGGCAATCTGAGGCTTCAGGCTCTGAGATTCCTTTCATTTCAAATACTGTAATTCTTCTTTTACTGAACTCTGTCTCTCCACTGGCTTGTTATATGTCTTCAATTTGCTGTCAACCTCCTTCACTTATCTACAATCTGCTAGTCTCCCTCTCTGTTTTTTTGTACCTATTCCCTCTCATGCTTTTCCTCCCCTTCTCTTTCTTGTTGTCTTTTTCATCTCTTTGTTTCTCCTCCTTCTCTCCATTTCTTTCTCCTGCTCTCTTCTACTCCACACCTCCATCTTTTGCCATCTTTCTCATGATCTCTCTGTCTTACTCGCATACTACTTCTCAGACTTTCCCACTCTGTCTTCTATCCCTTCTATCTCTATACCCCTCTCTTTCTTGCTGTCTTTTTCTTTGTCTCTCTCTCTCTCTTTGTCTCTGTCTCTCTATACTCTTTGTCACTTCCCTGTTTCTTGTCCTTCTTTTCATCCTTTCCATCTCTCTGTGGGTCTGTGTGGGTGTGTGGGTGAGTGAGTGGGTGAATGTGTGTGGTTGAGTGGGTGGCTATGGGTGGGTAGGTGTTTGAGTGGGTGTGGTTGGGTCATTAGCAGTGCCCTGGCATGGCTTTGCCAGCAGAGAGGGAGGTACCAGTATTCTTCATAGAGGGCCAATTCACATCGTCACTGACGCTAATGCTAACAACACTACAGCATGAGTCAGAATAGGAAGCATACACAAAAAGACAAAGGCAAAGTCAGGTACAGCGATAAGGACCCTCCTTGCTTACTTCACGTCCACGGCCGAGTGTGAAACTTGAATCATTCGCATGTCTCACAGTGTCAAACCTTCCCACCAAGTTTCATTCCTGTCGGCTGATTCTTTCTGGGTGCAACTATTTTTGACGATGAGTGTATACACTCTTTATATATTTAAGCCACAGAGTTTGAACTAATTTGGTATTATGGTCCATATACATACATACATACATACATACATACATACATACATACACAGCTGGGGATAACTGTAACAGATTGCAGGGTTTGTTTTTCTCCCCGATTACGTAACAGCGTTATATGTATTCCATTACTACCCAATCCTCTGCGGCAGATAGAGATTAAGATGAAAAGGCTAAAGAGATGCTTCACAATTTCTCCTCAGTGCTGCAAATGATGCAAGTGGAGGCTCCACAAATACACACAGAATTCACAAATACAGGCGCCTGTTTGACCAACTCCCGCTCGCAGTGAAGGTGTGAAAATTATCTTGGCGTCTCAGAGCTCGGCACACTCTGTGAATCTCCCACCACGTCTCCATGGCAACACTCAATCTGCACGGACCCAGCTCCAACTTGACACTTCAAAACACACGTACACATTTATATACCAATCACAACCATTTACAGTCACCTCTACAGGAACACATAGCTGCGCACACTTATCCCACTGTAAACAGGACTCTCACGCATACACACAGCCCACTTATGTTGTGTCACTGTCTCATTCAGGCCATGCACTGGCAAACTGAATCTTTAATACTGACACTAGTCACCCTTTTCATACTCACATGTCAGCTACTACTTGTATGTCAGTCTTCTGTATGTGTCTAACACCTTAACCTGGAAAACCTGAAAATGTATCAACTACTCTTCCTGTTATGGAAAATAATGAGAAAATGAATAATATGTTCTGCTAATGTTAGTGAAGTCCTGAAAACGTGTAAGGTTAAGCACAGAGACGACATGCTTTAGCTTACATTTAGCTGGCCATGGCTAATTTGAGTGTCCATTCATGCTACACTGTCAACTTGGACAAACAAGTGTTTGAATGATTACCACATCAGCTTCCTGGAGAGTGTAACGCTCATTTGTAACATTACAGTACACCTTCTGATTAAATGATGACCGGGTGACGGATGGTCTGTGTGGTTATGTCAGTATGTCGCTGTTCCCCTGTCCTGTCTGCGAACACGAATGCCCCCTGTTACTCATTGGCTGGAAGAGTGTTGTGAGGCTGGAAGAGTGTTGGGAGTGTTGGTAGATGGCTGCACACCAACGCCAGCGTGCATACAGAATGTACAGCTTACAGAAATTGCCAAAAGGTGTATTGGATTAGCATTGCTTACTGCATATTTAATACATACACAGTTTATGATTGTAAACATACCTTTATGAGGAAGGCAGGGAAAAGGGTTTTGACTGAGATGGTTCTGCCTGCTCCTCCTCCTGCTGTGCTGTGGCTGTGTTTGTTGTGACTGTTTACATGCTCCACTCAGAGGAGGGGATGTATTATGTGATCAGACTGTGACAGCACAGTGGGAGCTTGAGAAAGCAGAATCTCTGGCAGAACTGCAACTTGTTTGGCTGAAATGTGATGGCTGTGTACAGTGCCCACACAACAACTTGAACCAGGCATGTTTTTTTTTTTAGGAAATTCAGCTACTTTAAGGTGTTCTCATTGTGCATACATTTTATATAATCTTCACCACGCCCGATCCCAAGTGTCAGCTGGAGGGGTATAAGGCCCCCCAGCATTGGGCTTTAGGGCAGTGGAACTGTGTTGCCTGGAGTGATGGAACTCCATCCAGTGTATTTAGGATGAGTTGGAGTGATCCATAAGTAATCATCCCACATCAGTACCTGACTAATGCTCTTGTGGCTGAACACAATCAAATCCTCACAGCAATCAATGCTGGAGTGGGTAATCAGCTCAATTAGGGGAATTCTTGTTGAGCTGGTAGAATTTAATGCCAGCTACTGCCAGCTGAGTGTAACCTAAGACCAAGTAAACTGAGTATGAAAATCTGAATGTTGTTCTACGCTATAATAATAAAGAGGTTAAACCAACAACATCCCCTCTCCATCTCGGGTACAGTGGCTGTAGTTTATATGAAGCTAATGAGGTAAACTTTTTGGTCTCATTTCTGTTTCACCTTCAATAATGTAGCAGGTATATTCAACTCTTGCATGGCTGCTAGCATATGACTAGTGTACTATTTAAGGTGGAACAGAAATTCAAATAAGACGCATCACAAGCTCACCCAATCAAATGGAAATGGGGAAAAAATATGATGTGTTTTCTTTGAGTGCCGTCATTGTTTTATGGCCAAACACAAATTCTTTTCTTGGCAATTGTTTCTGCCATTGCTTCAAGCTACATAATTGAACGTTTAAAAGTGAGATGTAGAGCATGTTGTTTTCTGCCCATATGAAGACAAAAACAGCTATCAAAAAAGTCATCATGAGTTTTCTGGGAATTCTGTACTTTGAACCCTCTTTTACTACAAAAGCTGATGACTTTGTGAACAGTTTAAAAACAATGTCTTGCGTTACTTCAGTGTGTCAGGTCTTGGCAGGTAAGTCATAAATTAACCATAAACATTTCTAATGTCCACCATGGAAGTACATTTTTGCCTACGATGATCAGGCTTTTTTCCCCCTAGGGCTTTCCCCCCTCATCCTTGTTTGTTTCATCTGTCTGATTTTAACTTAGTTATGTCATCTTCATTGTTCACATGGGCCTGTGGTGAGCATGCAAACTATTTATCATTTAAGGGCGTTGCAGTGTTGGTTGTGTTTATCCAGCATTCTGGTTGATTGCTAATGTTCTGTATTGTGATAGGGGGCAAAACATTTTAACACTCAGCAAATACTGTTATGTTGTGCAAATGCTGTAAAAGGATATTGTTTTGGTGCCCACAACTTTGTCACAATGTTAAAATGCAATTCCTTTGAAATCATTGAGGTTGTGATAATGTATAGCAACGTAGATGAGACAGCAAAAGCAATCTACACTATGTTGTCTGTATGTTGTCACAACCTCCTAGAATCCTTGCTAGCTTTTTTAACAATATAACCTTCATAACAGTACTACAGACTGATTATGTTCTGTATGAAACTACATGGAATTTTGCTAAATTGCCAGTAGCTAGTCATAATACCGTAGGCCGGGTAACTTAATAATGAGGTTTGACAGTGCTGTGAATGAACTGCGCCACCTTTGGCGCAACCAACGTTGTAAGAAAGTACACAGCGTTGTGACATTGTTGAGTGTTGGGTAGTTGTGACATGGCAGGACGTTACTGCATCTGAAAACTGTAATTACCAGTCTGGCCTACCCTTTTTTCCCAGGCCTGCTCCAAACTTTACTTCTGCCTACAACCCTCGCATGTGTGTGCAGTGGGAGAAATGCAGTTGGAGTTGGCAGTGTGCTGTTCTGCATCATGTAACTTGGTGGTGCTACACTGGGATTTGTGTGACCACATAAGGGACTGTATAATGTCAGACTGTTAGAGATTGTCATTTAAACTGCACTAACTCATTAACATAAATATTGAATCCAGACGATAGCCCTGATGCGCTCTGCTTTTATGAGTGAAGAACTCAGCTATGAGTTAATAAAGAAAGCCTGAACACAGGCTGCTAATTACTGAGCCTCAGGCCCTCTTACATAATACTGCGAGAGAGAGTCAGGAGGGAAGGGGGGTGAGGGGGAGATTGTACATCCTTTCCCTTTTTTCTTGCTAATTTTCTTCTGCACTCTATGCAGCTTTCTTTTTGTTCAGCGTCAGAGAGAGAGGAGAAAGACAGACCGAGCAAATGATGGAGGGAAGACTGAAACAATCAAATTCAGTGAAGTGTAATGAAAATGTTGGTAACATCAAAGAAAAAGCATCTCTTTAAAACACCTGTCATGTTTTTATATCAGACAGACAGACACACAAGACAGATGCACAACAAAGACACACTCAAGGACACATACACACAAATACAAGTGCACACACGCACACACAAAGAGACGACACTAAACACACAACACACACAGCCACACATCACAAAGACATGACACACACAAATACAACACATACTCAAATACAGACGCACACACAAACACAACACAATAATACAGGCAAATTTACACACAACGCAAACACAAAGACACACACACAGATACACACAAACATACACACACAACACACACACACACACACACTAATAGTGCAGTTTTAGTATCATTTTATTTACTGATTAATTTCTTACAGACAGGTTAATGAGTGCGTAATGGTGTGGTTGGGTGAGTGCAGGTGTGGGTGACATGGTTATAATTCTCCTCGCGTCAGTGTATAGTATTGTGTGTGTCTAAGTGTATTGCATGCACACACACACTCAGGGATAGCTGAAGACTCTGTTATGTAATTCCCCAGTAGTCTCTTCTAGTCACTGCTATTTCGACTGAAACACAAAAGGCTGTTTCTGATTTCTGACTCTACCACCCAACCCCCCGACAACTCATTTCAGTTACATTCAGGTATACTAAATTGAAGAAAACAAAAAGATTGCGTCTGTTTTCATTTTGTTTTAGAAAAGAATTCTGCCAAGCTTTAGGATAAACAAAGCAGAATCATTTTTAATCATATACAGGAGTAAGTAAATGAAATTAATATACCTAACATTAACAGTGTGTCTTGGATTAGGTAACATTAAACACTGGTGTGAAAGGTGTCCAGTGCATCTCAGGAACGGACTGTGATGCGATCGCTCTAACCATTAGATGTCTAAACTGTATAGTCCGTCATGGGAAAGTGAAGCACGCAGTGGTCAGAGTAGCCAGTTTGTGACTACCGCACACCAGACAAGAAGCTCTGTGCTTCTGTGGGGTGTTATTTTTCAGCGTAATTTGAATATCAAAGTTGTGAGGCAGAGACAAAAGCAGTCACATTGCTTCTGTCTTTGCCGCTCATTTGTTACAGTGGTAAATTACGCCGTATAAATAATCCGGATCATCCTATTTGTTTTATGGTGTTTATGGATGTGTGGTCCGTTGAATGTGCTCTGAATTTAAAGCTTCACATATTAAGATGATATGCCTGGGTGATATAAAGAGATATAACATACAATAATATAGAATATAAGATACAGATATAGATATAAAATGTGAGGTTGCAAAAAAGTGTTGGAAAATGTTCATAGGTAGGATATACATTGGGAAAAAAATCCATGCTTGCTGTGGCGGTATACTTTAGCTTAGGAATTTTTAGGTTTTTAAGTTGCTGCTTTGTTTCAGCCATCTGATTTTAATGTTTGTGGTCTTCATTGGAGTAAATGCCTTTTAGGGAAATATGATACCGTTCCTGTAAACTAGCTATTGTTTTGTCTTGTTTGGGGAAACAAATATGTCATTATAGAACTGATCTGCCCAACATTAAGGTTAGTAAGTTGCATTTGTGGGGTGCATAGCCTTCATGTAACCTGCTGTGATATCATAGAAAAATAAGTCCCTGATAGGACAGTCCCTTATGATCCAAAACAAGGTAACTTGCATTCGAGTCTCATGGAAATGATACTCAGGTACATCTTGCTGTGCATTTATGATAGGATCACTTGTTAATCACAGACAGATGTTAATACCAAGTGTGAACAGGACCTGAGATTTACATCTTCAGTTTTACACTGGAATTAGGAGGTTGTAGCTGAAAGGTAATGAAAGCTCCTAGCTACCAAGTTAGTGTGCAAACTGCATGCCAAAATCATCACACACTTGTCTTCAATAAGACTATACTGTTCTTGACCCTGCATAACACACTTATCTGTAAAAATGGACAAAAGTATATACAAAATTCAGGCTTCAAGGTGGCTACCTGTTTTCAGGTTACAAAAACCAATAACCATCCAAAATTTGGTTTCATCTCCATTAAGGCATAAAGTTTTAAGACCACTGTCCATGAAACTCAAATATGTGATATAAATGCATGTCAGATCCTAGATTAGCATGCATCTTCTCATACATGTATTTAACAATCACAAAGAAGCCAAAGCCAACAAAGGTAAAATATGCTAGTACGAGGTATAATATTCAGCCTGCCTGTCCTTTGCTGCCCCAGAGAACAGTAGGCTAAAGAGGGATAGTAGATTGTCTAATCTGTTCTAATCTCTCCGTCATCCCCTAATCCAATCCAAAACCTTTGCTTTCACTTGCTGCTTTAGTGCATATTCATGGCCATCTTTTACATTACGTAGCCGTGCTCTGTTTGTTGTATTTATTCATGTTTTATGTAATACTGATTTAGCCAGGAAAAACTGAGGTACTGCAGTCTCATTTTTAGCAAGGTAGTTGTGTTGCAGCACAATACAACAAAGCAGCAGATACAGTAAATGTGTCAGGTACATGTCAGATTTACTACAGTTATATTGCTACATATTGCAATTGCAGAATCCCATCAAATGAGTTGAAAGCACATTATTGAACTTTTGCTGTGACATGGTTAAGTCTGCATTATGACAAAACTAGTGCACATTGTCTAAAGCTGGCAGGAGGACTGTAGAACTGTGCAGTTTAAAAGTTGGAGCTGTAAAAAAAGTTTACTGTATGTTACTGTACACATACAGAACCCTTTATTAGGAACATTTGTACACCTACTCATTCATGCAATTATCTAATCAGCCAAACGTGTGGCAGCAGTGCAGATAAAGGCCACCAGCTTCAGGTAATGTTCACATCAACCAACAGAATAGGGTTTCCCCCTATTCTGTTGGTTGATGTGAACATTACCTGAAGATGTGATTTCAGTCATTTTGACTGTGACATGATTGTTGGTGGCAGATGGGCCGGTTTGAGTGTTTCTATAAAAGCTGATCTCCTGAGATTTTTACATCTCTGGAGTTTACTCAGAATAGTGCACTAAAGGAAAGACATCCAGGAAGTGACAGTTTGACAGACATAAATAGCTTATTGATAAGAGAGGTCAATGGAGAATGCAGACATGATCAGACATAATGTTGGTAGTATGGAGTAATGTATGTATGTAATGTATGCATAATACCCCTGCTTTGAATGCAGGTGACCAGGATTCAGTTCTCTGAGAACCCTTTTGGTCTTTTTTCCCTTGATCCCCTGCACTCCATGATGTGTCACAAGGTATGCCGTCACCACTTCCCAATTACTGAGTTCAGGTATTTCAGTCACCCATTGCTAACAAGTGCTTGACATCAAGCACATAGCCATGCCGTCTCCATAGACAAACACTGAGGTTTAATGTGTAGTATCAAAGAGCTCAGAGATGTGGCACTTTTATAGGATGCCAGCTTTGCCACAAGTCAGTGCAAGAAATTTCAGCTCTGTTGGATCTGCCTTAAATAGTTGTAAGTGCTATTGTAAAATGGAAGCATCTAAAAGCAGCAACAGCTCAACCATCAAACAGCAGTCCACGCATATTCCCAGAGTGGGGCTACTGAGACCTCAAGCACAAAGCATGTAATTGCATCACTCACTACAGAGTTCCAGTCTGCCTCTGGAAACAACAACAGGTCACTATGAGCAGTGTCAAGCATCAGCTTGCGTGGTGCTGAGCTTACCGCCACTGGAACCTGGAGCAGTGGAAACGTGTTCTGTGGAGTGATGAATCACACTTTACTATCTGGTGGTCTGGTGAATGAATCTGAGTTTGCCGCATATCAGGAGAACACAGTGCGTAGTGCCAACAGTAAAGTTAGATGGAGGGAGTGTCTAGTGCTGGAGATGAGGCTAGTGCTGTTTACTGGGCTCTTAGTCTGGTCTCAGTGATGGGTAACATTAAATTAGATTAATGCCTTCAAACCTATCAAACCCCTTTGGGACAAATTGGAACATTGGATGCGAGCCAGACCTTCTCATCCAACATCAAAGTCTGGAATTCCCATTCCAAAATCATGTGGAAAGCCTTTCCAGAAAAGTCAGACTGTTATCGCCGTAAAGGGGGCCAGCTCAGTATTAATGCCGGTTGGTTTGGAATGGGATGTCCACCGAGCCCATATAGGTGCAATGGCGAGGTGTCCACATACTGTTACCTAATTTGAATATCTGTGAAAGCTCAGTGCCCGAGTATTAGCCACCATGAAATTCTTAAGTCAGGTCTAGAAGGAGGAAGCAGAGAGATCTGCATTTATTATTGAACACCGAGCAGCTTGATTTAACATGAACAGCTTGTGACAGCATTGTTTGCAAATACCACTCCACACACACCAAGCCTACCTACAGCAGCCTGCAGACAGTTGGCAGATCCATTGGAAATATTTCTTGGCACCCCCGGATTTCTGGAACATTCCTGCTCCTTTTATCACTGTCTGTCCATCCTCAACTTCCCACTGTTTACCTACTAACTGCTAATCACTCCAATGTCCTCTTTCTTTCTCTTCCTTGTTTTTCACGCTACGTCTTGCTCACTCACTCACCCTCACTCTTCCACACACATACAGATCTTTAACTTGCTGTCAGCGATGTCGCTGAGAGGGTCACTGATTAAGAGGATTATTTTAATCCACTTTTCACACAGCTCACTCTCATTCACACTGTGTGCGTGTGTGTTATGCAGAGGTCCTCACTGCAGTGCTATGTGTTATGGTAGATAGTAGGTGAGTTGTGTAATAAGTACACTGACTATAAATGGCTGTTTGGTCCTGAAAGTCTGACTCTGCATTGTTCTCAGTGTGCAACATTCTCAAATTTCACCTGCTCATACACATCTGGAGTATATTTGGAGGTGAAATACACCTCTTAATTATTTCAGGTGTTCAGGAGTTTTGTTCTGTCATTTGAGAAATGTTTTCCCTCATAGGGTTTCCATGATCAACTGTGATTGGTGTTATTTAAAAGTGCTGGTGTTTAGGAAACACAGCTGCTCAGCCACAAAGTGTGCTGAGGCCCATAGTGTGTAAAAGTTGCCAACGCTGTTCTGACTCACCACCTCTGGCATTAAAATGAACAAATAAGCTGTGTGACAGGAGCTTATTGGCATGGCTTTGCATGGCTGAGCAACTACATATAAGCCTTTCATCACCAAGCACAACGCCAAGCGTCGGATGGAGTGGTCTAAAGCTCCCCCACTGGACTATGGAGCAGTAGAAACATGTTCTGTTTCTCAGGGGGTTGGCCAAGGCCCCTTGGTTTCAGTGCAGGGAATCTTAATCCTTCAGCATACCAAGCCATTTTGAACAATTGTGTGCTTGTGTTTGGGGAAGGTCCTTTTCTGTTCCAGCATAACTGTGCCCCAGTGCACAAAGCAAGGTCCATGAAGTCATGGTTGGATAGGTTTCATGTGGAAGAAACTGGCTGGCCCATACAGAGCCCTGACCTCAATCCCATTGAACACCTTGAACTAAAATGGAGACTGCGAGCAGAACCCTCTCATCCAACAACAATGTCTGACCTCATTGATGCTCTTCTGGATGAAAGGGCAAAAATGGTCACTGAGAGGCTCCAAAATCTTTTAGAAAGCCTTCCCAGAAGAGCGGAATCAGTGATAGCTGCAAAATGGGGACCAACTCCATATTAATGCCTATGGGTTTAGAATGGCATGTCATAAAAAAAGCTCCTGCAGGTGTAATGTGTAGGTGTCCCAGTACTTTTATCCATATAATGTATAAAAAGCTGACTAAAATGCGCTGATTGTTTTTCTATGTGCCTTACAGCAGAATTGTAAGAAAGTATCAATACACTTTAGTATCGCAATGTTTTGGTAAAACTATATTGGTTCTCAAAAACACAGTGGCAATTTTTAATTGATAGTTTACATGTAAAGATGAACAAAATTATGGTTATGAGGGTGCATTTTTATATTAGGACAGTTTTTCCTAAAATTCAATGTAAAAAATTGCGATATATACATTCTCACACCTTATATTCCAATATACTGAATTGTGACCCCTGTAACATGGCACATATCATACCACCTACACTACAGGCAAAGACAATCTTCTTGAAACTGTGATTTTATCTATTAGTATTTATGTTTTATACACTCATCATGGAAAATATAGTTTCACCCAGAAGTAATGAAACTTGGGTAGGTTTGACATCAGGAGACATGCAAACTTTTTATTAAAGTTTCACGGTTGGCATGTGAAACAAGCCGTATCACTGTACCTGACTGACTATATAAGATTGTCTTGTTGCACATGCTTTTCATGACTTGTGCTGTTGTGTTGGTAGCATACTTTGCAAGCGAACCGTTACGATAACACCATGTCAACGCCACCAAAGACTGCAGTGGTGTCATGCCAGGCTGACATGGAGTGACTCAGAATGGCAGCAGGTCATCTTCAGTGACGAGTCCCACTTTTGTCTTGGTAGAGTTGGCCAATAAATCCATGTGTGGAGGCACCATGGTCAGTGCCAAGATGAACAGTTTGTTGTCATGCGTCACCCTACCGCACCATCTGCAGGAACTGTGTGAGAATATTCAAGCTGCATGGGATGGATTATCACAGGACACCATTAGGAGCCTCTACAACTCCATGCTGAGAAACATGCTGGCCTGTTATACTGAGCGAAAGTACCTCTGTATGTGTAGCTCAATAAATATTGCCCATATCAGTCTAAATTTCTCATCATTTATTGTTCCTGGTAACCTTTACCTTCCTTCCCTATAGCATTGCAATCCTACACTTCCTTCTGGGTGCAGCTTTTCTTTTGATGATGAGTGTATATACTTTTGTTATTTTGTTTTTATGTTCTTTTACTTAATTACACAGCAAATAAATGTAGCACATCCAGTAGGAGACACACTACTAGTTATCATTTTAGTTTATGCATTCTGATTTATAATTTAACACCCACACGATATCCCACAACACATTTGATGTTCATATTGTGCAGATAGATGAGCAGGAGAAAGGTGAGGTGGAGCAGACAAAGAGAAAGATATGTGGAGGGAGGAGAGAGAGAGATGGAGGAGAGAGGTAGAGAGAGACAGAGAAGAAGGGGAGACAGCACCGATAGAGAGAGGGAAAGAGAGATGGGAGAGAAAGACATGTCAGTGCTTAAATCTGTACATTTATGTGGTGGCACTATTGTTGTACAGCCAGTCAGTCTAATACAGCTGCACTGAATTGGTGGGGGGCATAGATGGGAGAGTAATATTGAGAGGAAAAGAAAGAGATGGAAAAAAGAGAGTGGTGTTAAAAAAGGTCATTGCAAAATAACACCTCTCTGGCTGATGACATCAGCATGTTAGAGTGGCCGTCTCGGTGTCAGTCTGACATCAGCTGATCACACACACTTGGGTGAACACCACACACGCACATGGGTTATGAGGAAGACAGGAAGTGAAGTGATGTCATAGATCAGCTTTGCCCTTTTTAGGAAGAACAGGAAGACAACCTCACTGCAGGTAGAGAGGGAGAGGGAATACAGTATGAAAGAGAAAGACAGATATGGGGGATACAGAGAGATTGAGAGACATGGGGAATGTGGACAGAGATAGAAAGAGATGAGAAATAGAGTGGGAGAGAGAAAGATGGAGAGAGAGATGGGGAATGCAGTCGGAGACAGAGAGCAGCATTCTTGCTGTCAATTATGAATAACACGGTGAATAAATGATAGCTTCACAAAACCCCTTTGGTCTCTCTCTGTCTCTCTCTGTCTCTCTGTCTCTCTCTCTCTCTCTCTCTCTGTGTCTCTCTCTCTGTCTCTCTCTCTCTCTCTCTCTCTCTCTCTCTCTCTCACACACACACACACACACACAGATAGTATAGCCAAGGTTTTCTTCAGCTCATCTCAGAGCATCAGTTGGTCTGCCCATGACCCCGATATTATATAGTACTACATAAAATGACATGTGTACAACATATTAAATGCTACTTTTAAGCCAGAATTCCTCTTTAAAAGGCCCATATAATCAAAATCAGATTTTTATTTAAGTAAATTTAGCATATAAACATTGTGATATTTTCTAAACTTGGAAAACAGTCTCTTCTGATTTCACTGTTTTTATGATCTCACAAGAACAAGAACTCATGTACATATATGCGCCGGTTCAGAATGATCTTTCAAATACAGTCATGAAATGCAGCTGACATTCCAAAGATTTTCATGGCTGCTACTACAATCACCTAAAATGCTTCATACAGGCTTTTCCAACTTTTTTTATTTCAACTTTTGAAGGCATGACCCCTTGTTGTGACCCCTATAGGGGGATCTACATATTAGATTCAAGTGTTCAATTATTTTTTCCAGCCTGCACTGTATAATGCTCCATGTACTCACTGAAAAGTGAATGTTTGCTTTTAGTTTTGATGCATTGTGCTTCCTGGGAATTCCAAAAGGTTCACGTTTTCTTACAACTGTATAGTACATATTATATTCTTCACTTAACCTAAAGTCGTGTATTTAAACCCTGTTATGGCTTTAGATCTTATGAACAGCTTATTTACCTCCACTCTCTCATCCAAACTATGGGCAGATTAAGGTTTTGCCCTGCCAAGCATTTCTCTGGACCTTGTTTCACTCTTGGGTGAGATCCAGCTACCACTGCCGTTCTCACTTTGACCCAGGTGGCTCTACCCCTCCTTGCCTTACGTCACTTGCAAATGACTTCCAACAGTATTCAGACTGCACCTGCTGCAGTGCCTTCTCTGCTCTATTATGTCCTGTCCTTGAGACTGAAGTTTGGTTCCTGTCTGTGGGTGGAAGTTGAGAGTGGAACTGGCCTTTAGTAGTGGAGAAACTGTCTCAATGAGAAGTGGAAGTATGGAGCCAAGAATATACCTAGTAAATGGTTTAAATGTTTGCACAGATATAATGAAGAGTCAGTGCATGCGAAGGAGACCATATCACAGAAAACTGAGTGATGGAGCCCCATCCGGTACACATGGGATGAATCAGAGTGATCCAGAGCTAATCGTTCAACATCAGACCTCACTAATACTCCTGTGGCTGAGTACAATCAAATCCTTGCAGCAGTGTTCCAACATCTAGTGTAAAGCCTTCTCGGTAGAGTAGAAACTGTTACTGCAGCAAAGGGAAACAAACTCATGTAATATCCCTGATATCAGAAGAAGCGTATAAGCAAGTGTCTACAAACTTGTGAACATACAGTGTCGCTCAGCTGCTGCCGTCATGCAGTTAGAAGGCTTGTATCTGCAGCCAATCAGAAACAAGCTGTTCTTTCAGTGTCATGGCCAAAGCCTTTTATATAATACATATTTATAATTTATATTATACTGTAAAACTCAATGACTAGCCTGGCCCTGGGTTAAAACGACATTTCAATGGTATTTTCAGCTATTCTATGTGCCCTTCACAAGATTAGCACTCGCTTTTTAATGAATGAGGCGGCAATTTTATGAATAAACTGTCCGCAGTACGACTTCAGATCTGTCTGCGAGGGATTC
The DNA here is from genome assembly GCA_034552555.1 of Semaprochilodus insignis. Classification (NCBI taxonomy): domain Eukaryota; kingdom Metazoa; phylum Chordata; class Actinopteri; order Characiformes; family Prochilodontidae; genus Semaprochilodus; species Semaprochilodus insignis. The sequence continues at coordinate 13,664,089 of CM067493.1, read as the reverse complement.
AATGGCTCATTTGTGGCTTTGTTGTCATAATCGCTCTCTTTCACACAAATCACCTAACATAGATCATCAAGGTTATTAGAGAGAAGAAAAGAGAGAGTCTCTGCCTTCAAACGTGTGGTCAGGTATCAGGTCCAGTTTTGGTAGTGTGCTGGTGTTGTCTGAAAAGGGTCAATGATTGCATGTGGACATCCTCTCAAGACTAATTACATATGCAGGCTTTGGAAACTTTGGTGCTGACCTTTTATCTTTTCATCATGGCTAGAGTGACCAGATATTGCACGGAAAGTATGGAACAGGGTGGTCGCAAGGGTGGTCAGTGTCGCAAGGGTCGTCAGTTACATAAGGGGTGAAAGTAAGGTGAACAATACAGAGCATCCCATAGGGTCCTGGAGCTTCTAATTATGCTGTTGGACCATCTGAAAGTCACCAAAGCACAATTCTGGGGTTGTGGGGGGGTGGCTGAAAATAAAGTAATTATTTATGCTGTAATCTTTTAGCTGTTTCACCCACAATCAACCAGCTTTCTTTGGTGTTCTCACTAGCGATGCAGCACTGATCTGCCTCACGGTGGCGCTGTAGCAAATTGGTTTAACCAACTAGGATACCTCAGAAAACTTTACAATTAGTCATCACATATTTGTAAACTTGAAAACTTCCCCAGTTTGCCAGACAAGAGTGTTTCCAGAGAAGGGATTGTTAAACCATTTAAGCATCATTATGGCGAGTGAGCAGCCAGTCTAAACTGCATTAGCAAGCAAACCCCTCCAAGTACCAGGTGATAATTCGCACACTGGGAATAGATATACACAGCCATTTTTTTAAAGCATGGTTATCATGTGGACCGCAACAGTATGCCTTACTGTGAGCAAAAATTTTAATTCCAAATAAGGGACTTTTAGCAATAGCAGAACTCTTTAAATGCTGTAAAGAAGGAGCCATTTGGAAGATGAATCAGTTAGTCAAATTCATACTCCGCACAAACAGATGACAACATATCAACAGTAAACTGTGGTGTCTACCCCATCATAAAAACAAGGAAATACACGGTCCTCCTTCTGAGTGTTAGCATTACCACAGCTCTTTACTTACCAGTCTGGACTCATTGGATTCATTTGGTGTTGAGCAAGTGTGTTTGGTCTCCTTTTTGTCCAAGGGCAGTTCTGAATGAGCACCTGGTGATGCTGCTAAAGACCTGATCCACTCCAGGATGGTGTACTGTGAAGAGCCCCTCCACACGTGCACACACACACACACACACAGTCACCGAGCTCTTTGTCTCTCTGACTGATTAAAGTCAAGTGTTGTTTTCCTTTCATTTTAATTATTATTTTGCATCTGTTTGACATTTAAAGCACATGTATAAACACACATACACAGCAGTTGTACACACTAAATGCAGTATACTCCTGATTGCATTTGCATTTCCATCCACTATTCCCCAGCAAGCCAAGAGCAGAAATTAGAGCCACATAGGATGCTTCAGTCTTTTCACAATCAAAAGATCCTCATTAAATCCAGTGCACCCCAGCCAAGCGTTTTCTGACAAGCACTGATGTTCCCCAATAAACCCACATATTCCAGCCATGACCACTATATTCCAACAAATCAAAGGCATTTTACACCAAAAGCCAACACTTATCAATAAACACCAACATTCCAACAAACACCAAATAACTCCAAAAGTTAGTAAAATGTTACAGTAAATACTCCAACAAACAACCATTCCTTGTCCAGCAAACACAAACTTTCTTCAACAGACAGCAAATTATCTCCAAAAACACCAGTAGTCATCAACATACTCACTCCAAGAAACCTTTGCCAACAGACACCTACAGTTTTAATGGAGAATGTTGGTGTTTGTTGAATGTTGGTGTTTTATGAAGAATGTTGGTGTTTTTGAAAAATGTTGGTGTTGATTGGAGAAATTACTGTTTGTTGGAATATGTTGGTGTTTGAGTATGTTGGTGTTGGGGTCTTTTGGTGTTTATTAAAATACTGTATGTTGGTGTTCGTTGCAGAATGCTTTTGTTAGAACAAGGGTGCTAGAACATGGGGAGGACATTAATTTGACGGAGTATGGTAATATCCTTGTGTTTAGTGGAGTAAGTTAGTGAATGCTTGAGTATGATAGTGATTGTTGGAATATAATGGTGAGTATGTTGAGTAAGCTTTTTGGGGTTTTTTTCGGCCATGCTTTCTCTTGCTCAGCTAACTGTGACTCCATTGTAGTCTGGGCTCCATAGGAAACTCAGGTTTTGTCTTTGACACTAGAATAGGTTGGCTGATGTCCAAGTGGTTGACAGCCTGTTGAGTCCAGTAGTTTTGCTGTCACTATTTGTTGAGTGTACTGGTCAAATCATTACTCTCTCGCACACAGACACACTTGGTTTGTCATTGATCTTGGTCACTATTTCTCACTGTTAATCTGTTAATTGCCTGTTAATCTACATTTCTTTATTTTTTCATCGGTTATTTTTCATCAGTGCACCTCATCTGTGTACATCTGTGTAAAACCTTATCCAGCTCTGAAATGATGAAGGAGGGAGAGAGTGAGAGAGAGAGAGAGAATTATGATATACAGAGAATACACTCAGCATCATTAGATCTTAAAGATGATTTGATATAGTGTTTGTGTGTGTGTGAGGATGGTGGGAGAGAGATGAAGGTGTCGGAGATGATGTTTTTCTCTGTGCTGCTCAAATCAAACAGACACGATATGTGGCAGCCCGGTTGGCTGTTGCCACGGTGATGCACAGCCAGTATCGACCATGGGGCAAGGTTGCTATGGAAACCCTGAATGCCTGGGGGAGGGCGCCATTAATTAGAGTGAACAAGAGACAAACAGAATGAAGAGGGGAGCGGAGGGATGGCAGGATGGAGGGAGAGAGAGAGGAACGAAGAGAAAGACCAGCAGGGTGAGAGAGCGAGAGAGGGAGAGGGTGATGCCCAGTGCAGTGATGAGAGAGGGAGAGACAGATGGAAATGGACAGATAGAGTTAGACTTCACTTTCTGATTGTCAATCTTTTCGCTGTGTCGGTCCTTCCTCTGTTTATGATGACAGTTAGCGAGTATGATGATGATGAATACTACATATGCATATGTTGAAACTTTGTATCTGACGTCATTTTCCTTAATGTTCTGGTGTTTGTATGTTATTTTTTATGTTTTGCAAAAAACGAGTTTTGCTCAGTGTAAAAATTTCCTAGACTGGAAGACTGGTTACTGAAGTTCCTGACAGGATGTTCAGGCTGGATATAGCTTTCCTACAACTTTAAAAGTCAAGTTCATGCATATATAAATATAAATTATATATATATACACACACACACACACACACATACATGAATGGTAGAGAATGTGTATTAAAAGTAAAGTAGAGACAAAATGTGCATGCCTGCCTCTCTGGGGAGCGATAATCTTGTAATGTTATATTAAATCTCCATATGTGATTTGCTGGTACAGTATGTTGGGTTTGGCTGTGATGTCACTGTCCTTTAAGTAAAGTTGATTGACTCTTCAAGCCAATCAGTGCACACACTGCCATGGCCATGTGTAGACAAACACAGACTGAGAGAGGACATGTGGTGTGATGCAACTGTGTGTGTGTGTGTGTGTGTGTGTGTGTGTGTGTGTGTGTGTGTGTGTGTGTGTGTACACATTTAGTCCAGTATCATCCCAGAGGTAAATACACACACACACACACAAAGTGAGCAGATGTTGACACAGTGGTGGTTTTCATCTCTAAGCTGCAGGGCAGTGAAGTGAATGACATAGCTGGTCGAACTCACACTGCTCTGGATTGGTGGTGACGTGTTACATTGAGTGAGTAGCTTTGTGCTCCCTAAAGCGACAGTTAATCTGCTAACACTGGGACTGTGCTGTGGGTTTGGTTTATCCCTTTAAATTCATTAAATTCATAATGCATTTCAAGCAGAAAGGGGATCTAAGGTATGGAATGAAGAATACAACAGTATGTTTAGATACAGACAAGATACAGAGGGATAAAACAGGATACAGTGGAAACAGTAAAAGAGGTAAAAGTAGAGTTTGAAATATACTTGAACAAACCATTTTGTGCTCTAAATGGATAATTTATTGCAAACACTGTGGCTGTACTACATGGTTCATCTCTTTAAATTCATTACTCAATAGTATGTTTTATTTATTGTGCCTAAATAGTTTATACAGGATCTTATAGGACAAAAAAAACAGACGGTGTAATACTAGTGTAGAATTCTTGGACTGTATTTATTATTTGCTTTATTAGGAACATTAACTCAAAACAGATTATAGTGATACCTAGTTACTCAAGTTGTGGGCATAGGCTTGCATAAGCTTACTAAGATGCTTACTAACTAAGCTTACTAAGAGCTCACTAGGTTGCTCAGACTCGAAGAGATGACATGGTGAACCATGTTGGTTATTGGTTAGGATATGCTTACAGAAGGCTACCCACTGTTAGGACCACTTTGAGAAGACTTCTACGTGTTTATTAGAGGGCATGAGTTACAAAATTAACTTGATTAGAAACAAAACACAGATTTAAGTTCCCAGGGACTTTAAGAACAGGTAGTCAGTGAAAGGAAGAGTAAACAGAATGATGGATGAAGCTCTTGGCAAAGAAACATTAACATCACCACCTTCGATCACTCTCATCAAGAATCCATGTTCAGCAGTAAATTACACAATTGATCGAAATAGAAGCAAAATAGGAATTCCACCGCTGGAAATGCTCTTGGCAAGTAAAGGATGATGTTTGGTGCTGAACTTGCAACATTTCTTCTAGGCTGGTAGGAACTAAAGGGGCAGGAGGATGGGACTATGCATTTTCTAGTGATATATTGTTTGGAATTCGACAGGTTGCATCATCTTACAAATTGCTTCTACACAACAGTTAGTTTCACTAACGGTACACTGCCAAGTTTTCTACTACTACCAAGTTTTCCTGCTATTAGTGATTTGCCACCTAATAAAGTTTAATTCCACCATAGCAAAATGCCCCATGGTTCAGCTGATCTTCAGGTGAGCCTAAACATTACTATACTGTGAACTATAACAAGACTAGGTCAGCTTTGTTACGCCACCCTAGTGAATCATCAGAAACATTCCCCTCAGCACACATGCACACTTCTTGAACCCTCATATCCTCTCCCATCATCTCAAGCGCAATTGTGTGTAAGCCCTTCAAGTTTTCACTGTTATTTAAATCAGACACTACTGCGCTTTAATAGCTCTCAAGGTAATTGTGTGTGTTTTTCTTTTTCATTTTTTGTTGTTCTTCCACTCCATCACACTCATTAAGCTTATTCAAAGCTTAATATACCGTATAATCAGACAAACTGAATTTTCCCATAACTCTAAATGTAGTGGGACCTAAATTGTACTACAAGGTGATTGGTAGGTATCTGATTTGTATAGGCATACAATAGATTTGAATGTAGCTATCATGCCATGTACACATTTAAACTGCATCACTTTTTCAGCCATCCATATATGACATATAGCAGCCATCTCTGCTTACAGCAGCCATCTCTGTCTTTCCAGAACTGGAGCTAGCCCAGGGATGTGTTTAGGATCTAGTTAACCACTGGTCTTTTTTCTGTAGCCTCAGGTCTCTTTTTACTGCCAAATTATTTAGTATGAGCATTAATTATGGGCTCATACAACCACCAAATCATTTATTGAGTGTCCCACGGTTTACCATATTCTAACACAGGTTACAAAGTTACTTAGTTAGAACCCAATTTTATCAATCAGCCTTCACCATAGTTTACCATAGTCTATATTTAATATAGTTATTGTTCCCGCTTTTCGATTTCATAGATAAAAATATTGGCCTTTTATAAATATGTTGGCTATTTTAATGATATGATGATCATTAAATGATCATTGAGTGATGTATTCACCCTGCCTTAAATCCTCCTCCACTTGACTCTCCTCTTAACTGTGTTGAGTAATCCTAAATAGCATTGCTTATGTCATTTCTGACATTGTTATCTATAAATATGAACAAAAGTGCACAGCATAGCTAAAAAACTGAAACATTATCTTAAAGCCTGAATTTTGTTTGTGCATTTTATTAGCTTAGCTTTTTAGCCACAAGGCAAAACTCATACACCAAACCTGCTTTGCAGACCCACATTTGTGTGGGTTATTTAAATGACAGAGATTTAATTTTGCATCCTTTGCTTTTACTGCTTTATTCTAACTTTTTCCAAAGCCTTCAGTAGATCTGTATGTGAAAGCAGGCATGCTGGCATTTCAAATTGCACTCACCTTTGTGAAGACTTTGTTCAGGTAATAAGCATTCACGCTGCCTTGTTTAGTTCCAGATTTACAATGTAAAGTTCCCCATCTCCCGGGGGAGTGCTCCCCTGCTGCATTAACTGTAAGAAAGCTGATGACTGACTCAGCAGACAGCCGGAATACATTTGAATAGTAAATAAGGAGGGAAGGGAAGCATTCGATATGACCTTGCACTTCTTCTATCCAGTGAGGACACACACCCACACAGTTTAGGCCATAGGTAATTAGACTTGGACTTGTTTTTTCTTACACATACGTTAACCATGTAACTGTAAGACTGGTAGTTAGCTTCTTTTGTTTGGCTCTGGAGCTACACTGCTAAACTGGCTTGTATGCATAGAAGTATCTGACTCAATCAGCATTATGCAAACTGCTTTCCACATGTCTAGAAGTACACCTAAAATTCAGACTTCAGGAAAGCTGCTGTGTGAGGTACTTTGTCCATTTGTATAGATTACATTGTCATACAGTATCAAAGCACATAAGCAAGTTTAACTTGAATTGAAGCAGGTGAGGGATGATGTAGATATGCTGTTTGCACATTGCTAATACACTATGCTCACACTTCCACGTTCGTTAATATAGAAGCGTTAATAGTAGCATTAAACAGCTTCCAGTCGTGTTGTAATCAGTGGCTAAGATTACTGCCCATTCCTAAATGCACCAGGAATTCAGCCAAACAGACTTACCAGTGTTTCCATTTGAGCAGGTTTAAATATGTTCAACTTAACCCAAAAAGCACTGATGGCCATCTGTAACTTTAAATGAGGTAACCGATCAAAACAGAGAGTTAAACTGAACTGGGAGGGTGAACACGGGCTGAACTGTAGGACTGCTTGTTGACAGATGTATATGTAATTCTGGAAATTATTATCAGCAAGGTTTGCTTAATAGATCGTGTGACTTGGTGAGTGGTGTACTTTAATGTAGAACTATGCTGCTGTGTCTCTTTTCTGGGAAGACAAGCTGGGAAGAAAAACCTGTTGGGCATTTTCTCCTTAAAATGAAGCTCAGTAAGTGCTAGCTTCTTTAAAGATCTGCTCTTTAAAGGTCCACTCTATTTCTCCTCTGCTTTGCAAAACTTGTTATAGTCGAATTCCTTTAAGTTCACACTCGGAATATGTTTCGGAAAATTTTTGCTGTTTGAACAACGCTGCTTTCACACTGAACATGGTATATCCAACATGATGTTGTGTTTCCAACATGTTTATGGCAGCATGCTTCATTTATGTAACTTGCCGCTGAGCTCTGACATGTTTCAGTCAAATTTTACTAGCATTCCATGTTGGAAGGAACTGCCACACATGCCTACTGCTCTCCGTGCTGGGAATTTTAAAGGAAGTCATATCAAGACCAGAGAAAGCCACAGTAGATCTTAAATTTACAGAGAGGAAAGCAGTCAGTCTGTTGGGTGAACAGACAAATGTTAATGGTCTTTTACCTTAGCTAATGTTACTAGCGTAGTCTTTCTTTCAGCTCATATCTTTCAGCTCGAAAACAGTCAGTTTGTAAAGAGGTAGTAAACTGATGCCAAGCATGATTATTTTGGTCGAAAATTTTATTTTAGTTAATTTTATTTACTTCTAATACCCGACACTGCCCAGTGCGTCTGGTGTGCAGGGGCCCCTTCACCACAAAGCATTCCAGTGTGTTGAGCTTGATCTTGGCAGCACTTGAGAAGCTAGTATTTTGCAAGTTTCGAAATCAGTACGAACCTGTCTTTGCAGGATTACGTCACATTTTCATTAAAAAAAAAAAAACAAAAAAAACACACACACAATCAATTTCAGATTTTTATGGATCGTCCTGGAGTTTGCTTTTGGGGACAACTGTTTTAAGACTGCAGAAGATTAGGTTCTGTACCTTAACTGTCTAATTTACAATGCATCCTGCTTACATAGCTAATCCATACAGTACATTTCGTAAGAAATTAAGGCACTAATCAAGTATCCAGGAATTTTATAGGGCTGGAGTGGTGACACTGTTTGGAGGTATGGCACCACCCCTGGTTCCTGGGTCAAAGATATCTGGAGCGCAGAATGCAAGTCTTGAATCTGTGGCTATTAGATAAACCGTACAGGAATGCCAGCTTTTATATAAAGCCCCCACCGTCTCCCCCACCACGTCCCATCCCTAATCCCTATTCTCTAATCCTCTACGCCTTCCTGATTGGCTAAATTCCAGCATGCTTCCTGGGTCAGATTTTTGCAGGGAGCTGGTGTTCATTCTGCACCATGACTCAGACCGAACAGGGAATTGTGGGAAACAGACACTGAGACAGCTGTTCAGCACTGTCAGTTCATGCAGTGTGAAATATGGTGCTGTTTATCTAGTGTTAGTATTAACAGTTATATTAGCCTAACCAAAAGACAAAAATAACAACCTTTAAATGTCTGTGTCTTTCAGTTATGATAACTGAGCATAAATGTAGATGTTTATGTCACTGATGTTTGAGGGCTACTCAATGTTTAGCTGGCTATATATCTATCTACATCCCATTAACATTTATACTAATGTAGTATGACTCTATTATTTTATAGGCCTGATGGGTAATTGGTAATTCAGTTTTATATATCGGTGCTGTCCAGACAAAAACAAGTATCTCCAAAATGGCAACTTTACAGGAGAAGCCAAAAACCTGGTTTAACTTTAATGGAACCAGAAGTCAATGGAACCAGACCTTTTAACAATGTTAAAGGGCAGTGTACACACAATATAAACGGCAGCCGCTGTGTTCACAGTGATGATATACTCTTTGTTAATTATTTGCAACAATTAAAGTACAAGCCTAAAGCAGCCTAATTAGTTGATCAGATATATTGTCTCTTAGTGTCTGGAATGTTGAAAATTGTCTGAAATGTCTTGTGAGCTGTAGCACTAACATTATCCTCCCCCAGACTCTATTACTGGCACTTTGCTTTCCAGTAGGTAGTGTTCTCTTAGCATCCAGACACATCATCAGATAGTAAAGTCTGAAAAGGCTTGTGAGCTCAGGCTTGCTTGTGCAGGTGCTTGGCAATGATGCAGATGTTACAGTTCTTGTGCTAACGTTGGTCCAAGGGTAGTTTAAAACTGTAGTCAGCGATGCAACAGAGTATAGGTGATTTTTACATGACTCAGTGGCCGCACTCTTGAGTTTGTATGGTCTAGCACTTCATCTGTTGTTGTTTCTAAATATTTCCATTTTACAAAAATAGCACTTACAGATATTTCACCAACCAATTTTTAGCAAAAGTGAAATTCTATCACAGTGCCACGTTTACTCGCTGAGCTCTTGAGTACATCCCATTCTACTGCCAATGTTTGTTTATGGAGATTGCACATCTATGTGCTTGATTTTATACGCCTGTGAGCAATGAGTGTGGTTAAAACACATGAACTCAATAAAAGGATCTTCACATACTGTACCTTTGGTCATATTAGGCCAGCTTCATAAAACACACTCCCAGATTTACTGTGATATTAAGAGCAAGTAGCATCGTGCTGATACATTTGCTCATTCACAAAAGAGGATTGCCAGCATATTTTACCACTTCTGCAACATGAGGCGTTGCAATGCTTTTACATGCACCAGTATAATGTTTTTTGCCATTAACTTTCCCAAGATTATAATTACATGTTTGAATTCATTTTAGTGCATGCAGGTTTAGCTTTTAATCCTCTTTGACCCTAGTCAAAATTCATTATTTCTACTGGGAGTTTCATTGTTTCTTTTGAAAATGAAAATTCCATCCCTGATATCAGAAAATAGTCAGTTTCATTTTCAGTTGTGTGGGGACAAAAGTTATTACCTGTGTATTAGTAAAAAAAATTTACTACAATAATTATAATATAATTAAATGGAAAAAAGGCTTTAATACTTACAAATGACCAAAGAAATCTTATATGCTAAAATATAATTTCTACAATTAAAAGGTGCATTTTAGGATGTTGCAATTAAGTTTGTGTATATGCTGTCTCNATTTTAGGATGTTGCAATTAAGTTTGTGTATATGTCATGTTTAATAGTTAAACAGTATTTTCAGATAATGAAATCTGACCAAACTTTACCAAGCTTTACAATACAATTAAGTGTTATTTGCCAGCACTTCTTCCTTCAAAATAGGGCTAAAATTTTAGTCATTTTAATATCAAAATCACAACTTAATAAAGTGAAATTTTCAAATTAAAATTTCAAAAGGTTTTTTTTCTTTTTTAATTGTAGGCTGTTATATAAACAGATGAAATTTAAACTAATAACACAGAGATTGTTAACTGCCTGTAGATGAGGTGAGGCATATAACATTCAGTGGTCCAACCTAAGCCAGAAAAAGTGGACGTTCTAAAACTCCTGGCTAAAAACGGATTTTGATTAGCTCTTATCTAGTACATTAGTAAATATATGTGTTAAAAAGACACTAATATGTGCTAATCACTGCAACAGTGATTTTATGAATAGGTCTTGTTTACCACGCTGTGCATGTTGTGCGGCATAGTGTTGTTACCGCCCAGTTTAATGAATCTGGCCGATAGTTTATTACGGGGCAAATTTAATTAAAATCTAGAAGTCTATCATGAAGACTGCGCTGCTCGTGCATCACTAATTATTATCAAACTAAATATATGGCCAACAAAAATCATTCAGTGATGCTAACTGAACGTAATTGAAGTAATCTGGATATTTCTTCCAGTTTGCTTGGTCAGATATTTATGGCACATAAGCTTTTGCATATGGATCAGTAGAAATAGTGTGAAGAGAATATCAATTTGATGACAGTTGTAAACCAAAAGATGCAGCAGTGTGTTATGTGCGTAGGTGCAATGCAGCAGAATGTAGGCTGTGCTGTATTTGGTTTAGTTTTAAACACCTCTCCATCCCTCCGCCTCTGTGGCCCTCTGCTCCATCTCTGTACACGCACACACTTAGTAACCTTAGTAAGCTCTGTTATAATGGAAAAATTACTTATCTTTCCCTCACGGGCTGTTTACACACACACAACACAGACACACACACATACAGTATAAATAATCGCCGATCACAATCTCATGGACAATGTGAGGTGTTGGTGTCTTTGTGTGTGTGTGTGTGTGTGTGTGTGTGTGAAAGGGAGAGAGAGGGAGAGAGAGATTTGTATTGGTCAGAGAATTTGATGCAGCATTTAAGGAATAGATGGGGGAAGTTCCTGGGTGCAACTATTTGTGCAACTATTCTTTTGATGATGAGTGTATATGTTTATGTAATGTTCTGCAAAACATCATTAAATGGCCAAAATTCTATACAGTATATTACAGTCTTGGTCAGATTCGGCCAACTAGGTATTCTATTAGGTTAGTGCATGTATGAAACTATGGACTGATGGTGTGCGTCTTTGCAGGTGTTCTTATTCACTCTTGTTTTTTTGGCCCTTCCTGTGATGCTGGTACTTAATGCCCCTAGAAAACTCACTGATAAACAGATTAGCTCTGTAATCACTGAGATGCATCTCTCTCTCTCTCTCTCTCTCTCTCTCTCTCACACACTCACACACACACACACACACACACACAACACACACACACACATACATATATATACTTGGTTTTGTTTATTTGTATTCCTCTCACTAACTCAGCTCTTCTCAGTTGGATACCCAATCCTCAAGTTTTGTTTACTCTTTCTCTCTCTCTCTCTCACTCTCTCTCTCTCTCTCTCTCTCTCTCTTTCTCTTTCTCTCTCTCTTTATCTCTCTCTTTCTCTCTCTCTTTCTCTCTCTGTCTCTCCCACTATCCTGTCTAAGGGTTTACATCAATAGAGACACTTTTCCTTTATTAAACGCTGCACTGCTGTGAGCTGACTTTCACTCCTCTCCGAGAGAGAGAGAGAGAGAGAGAGAGAGAGAGAGAGAGAGAGAGAGAGAATAACCTTTAGAAGTCAGAGTTGTAACACTGCAGTAACAAAAGCATGGCGTAATCTTGTTAGTGTAAAGATTTCTGGGACTGATTATGTTTGATAACTAAACATTTATTTTTTTGCTTGTTGTATTTTTTTTAACTAAAGGTAATACTCCTACATCATTACTGTGAGAATGTTCAGTCTAGGTAGAGGCCTTCTGGAAGTTCTAGAGACATCAATCCAGAATGACATAGAAGTCTTCTACATACTACATTTCTCATAAGGGGTTGAAATTAGCATAGTCATAGCAAATTTCTGACTTGTACTTGTCTGACACAAGCAGCATTTTCAGTTACACTATGTAGGATTTGGAGACCCTTTTGGTGGAAATATGTTGATGCGCTCAACGTGATGAGGAACACTTTGTAACGTGGATTGTGATTTGGACCCCCACAAGTGGATGAGCCTGACGTGTTTGTGAGCGTATTGAAAGAGTATTCAAAGAAATTCAGTCAAAACTTGCTGAAGTATGTGTCTAGTGTAATGCTAACATAATGGGACCTACACATGCAGTCAGACCTTCCCTTTAAGCCTTTGTGTGGTACATTAATATGTATGAAATTATCTGAAAAACTCCCACCAAAAAATCTCCCACACTGTCCAGACACCTTTGCAGTCAGATTTGTCAGGATTACATCACTTTCACTATTTCCCTTCTGACACCAATACCTTGTCCTTAATCACCTGCTGGTACAGAGTACCTACACTGATCGTAACTCTGTCTAGCCTAACCACTTGATTGGTGCCAATAGAGCCTGAATTAAATAAGGTTGAATTTTGTTCACAACTCAAAAAAAAAACAGAGAGCTGGCTTGATGTTTAGCTCTCAAATCCTTCAAATTCTCTTCGAATACTCAAAATCATCAGATTTGTCTGCTTGGAGGGGAGGGGTCTGAAGGAGCGGATTGAGGCACAATTAGTTACACATTTCCACCAGAGAGTTCTTCAAATCCCCAAACTGTACAAAATGCAGCTTTGTAAGTGCCAGTTTCATGGAAGATACGATGCGGAATGTGTGTCAATATTAATAGATAGATAGAAGGACACTAGAGAGCTGGGCGCTTGAATTTTAAACCTTAGAGTAGTGCTCCTTAATTTGCAGTGATGCTTTATTTTGAGTAGTGATGAAGAGAGTATCTTCTGACAGAACTGGGTTGCAGAGAGAGAGAGAGAGAGAGAGAAGCAGATCATGACACCTCTGTCTCCCCCTTTGTGGGACTTGGTTGGGTTAGGCCTTCAAACTACAAGGTCCAGTCAGCTTCAGCCTGATGGCCTGATGGCCTGTACTGTAAACCACATTCTTAAGGAAATGATAGGAATGTCACCAACAAAACAGCAGATCACCGAGACAGAGGAGCTGCTTGTTGAACACAGGCAAAGAGTTTGTCTCTTTACTATTTGAACTCTTCCTGCAGTTTGCAGCAATATACTTCTGAATCACATATTAATTCACAGTTCTTCTCCACTTACCAAACAGGTGCACTTTCCATCTGATTCTCTGTATACTTTGTTAGCCCCCTTCACAATCAGCCAGATGAACAGAACATGTCTCAGAGGTACAGAGGTTCTAATATAGGTTCTAATAATGTGTAGTGTTACTACGGAATTCTCTACTGTGATGCTTTACTAGAAAATGTGGCCAAAGACAGAGAGAGGAGAGAGAGAGACAGAGATGAAGTGTGTGAGAGAGAGAAATAAAGAGTGAGACAGTAAAAGGGGGAGAGATGAAGAAAGTGATACAGGGAGAGAAAGAAAGTAAGATTTTAACACAGAGAGAGATAAAGATGGAGATAGATACAGAGAGACAAAGAAAATGAGATGAAGAGAGAGAAAAAGAGAGACAGAGACACACGGAGAGATGAACGGAGACAGAACAGAGATGAACACAGAGAGACTGTGAAGGGGGTCTGTGTGTGTATGTCAGAAATCTCAGATGGGCTGTGAGAGTGTGTTACAGTGTTAAGTGTGACCTCGTGAGCTGAATGGATGAGTGTTTATGTAAGTGAAGCAGTCTGTGTGTGGTGGTGTGGCACAGGGTGGGTGGGGGTGTGTCAGGCAGGGCATTGTGTGTCTGTGTGTGTGTGTGTTTGAGAGAGAGAGAGAGTGTGTATTATTCACCCGTTACATAATATTTAGTGTATGAAGAGCCGGCAGTGCTGAGCAGAATTCCGATGAGTTTTCCCTCCTCTTGCTCTGTGCTGTGTTAAAGGACAGTTCAGGAAGCAGCTCTTCTGTAAAACTCTATTCAGTCTCTCATCCTGCACCTTTACAACTCTTCAGTTCTTTCTGTGCTATTTTAGCAGGTACCCTTAAAAGCCTGCGTCTCGGACTGGTATAGATTTGGTCAGTCAGGAGTAATGATCAGGACCTCAGTGATTTCCTTCACAGTGAACATGCCAGAATTAAACTCCTCAGAAAGACTGCGTTAGTGAATCTGTTGGAGCTGTAGCTGGAGAGCTGCGATACCGGTATTTGTGATTACCAACACAATTGTTGTATTTTAACTTTGCTGAACTGGCTGAACTGGCTAACCGCTTCCTAGCTGTCAGATACTTGGTATCTCCTGACTGACGATGGACACCGATCTCAATTAAACAAACATGACCCTCCGCTGCCCTCTAAAGATGTTCTAGCATGTTGTTCTTTTCGTAACTTGCCATGAAGCTTAAATATACATGAATTATGACAGACCTATGCACTAGCTACGGTGTTGCATAGACTTCATTTTGGAACAGATTCCTTTTTGATTTTAAATTTGAGTCAAATATCTGATTAAAACTGATAATAAACACTCTTTTCTACTTAATATGTACTTCCACTTGCTGGCCACTTTGATCTTGTAGGTGCAGTATATAATCAGACTCATCTGGGCACCCCTGGTCAAATGATCTGTTTTGTTGATTTTGTAAGTGAACATAAGTTCTACACAGTTTTGTGCATTTAATAGCTTTTTAATGCACTTTTTTGTTGAATTGAACATAAAATGTTTTTAAATTGGCCTGTGATGACTGTAATGGCGCATTTTGTATTTATTCATGTTTTCTAATGTGTTAAGCGCAGAGCAAATAAATATAAATTATGCATTTAAATAGACAGAAAATGCCATGTTTAAGTTTGTTCCCTGTAGAATTTGTATTACCTTAATGTCACTAATGTGACTAGAGGTGTTCAGACTGTCACATATGATTATAAAAGTTGGCCTGTGGACCACAGTTACCCCTTGAGGATTTTACAGTCCAATTATTGAAAAATTTCCTGAATAACGTAGTTAACCCACAAATGTAACGTTTCGCACTTGATCTTGATCAAAAATCCAATAAATCGCTATTAAATGAGTTATTAAATATAGTCAAACTGAAAATGTAAGAAATTCACGATACAGTAATAAGATAGTACATTATCAGTAAACATATATTTACATTCAATTAATGCATTGTCCTACATTATAAGGCAAGCTATTACAGAATAACAGTCGGGGCTCTAAACAGATGTTTGAACTGACACAGCAGACAGTTACTCTAACCCTAAAATAATTTTTTGTCCTGCATATAACAAAAAGGTTATACAAGAAGAATGCATTTAAACAGTGTATTGCAGTGTATGAAATGCTTCTGCAGTAGCTGTGCTTTGTGTTGTTTATTTTTTTCATCATTGATGAATAACAGCCGCTGTGTGCTAAACCCATTTTGTGCGACCCTAATTGAAAGCCTGGATAAAGTTTGAGTGGATTAAGAGAAGTTTGTTGGTGTATTTATAAAAAAGGTTTGGGTGACTATTGAGTTTGGGTTTTCTTTAGCAGCATTAATCTTAGCTCCTAATACACTAAACTGCTTTAAAGCTTCAACCTCTGGCTGAACCTTTAGGGCAAGAGGAACACTATAAATTAGACTTTTGGCCGAGATATTCCTTTATAAAAACGGACCTGTAAGGGAGCTGGCAGACACATCTCCATTCACTCCTCATCATGAATGTGATTCTGACTGAACTGTTGTGTAAGACATGACAATCCATTCAGATTCATTCATATTTTTTTTTTCTTTTGTTCATCTCATTGTGCATGCCTGCAGTGCATGTTGCAGATGCATTGTGCTCAGCTTTGCTTTGGTGTTGCCTCTACATCATGCATCCTGAAACTCTGCTTGTCTTGGAGCCGTTGTTATCATTGCTGTGTTTGTATGTGTGTTTGGAGGGCTTTTTCTGCATCTACTTTCGCTCCTGGGTCTCTGGTGGTGGCGGTTGGGGAGGAAGGGGGGGATCCAATTGGAAAGAGAAAGGGGTTTCCATAGCAACAGGTATCCATGGATACGGGATCACAGTGCATGCTTGAGGGAGAGGTATGAGTCATCCTCTCATCCTCCTTAGAAAGAGAGAGAGGAAAACTTTGACAATTGTTAATATAACAATGCATAATTGTTTAGATTTCAGAGTTTTGCTGAAAAGCCTCTAGGCTTCTCACCTTTGCCTGCGAATATGTTACATCTCATCAAAATGAAAGAGATATCCATTTCCTCCATTTCCTTGTATTATATTTATTTGTTTATTTACCAAATGGAAAATATAAGGCTTAATTGTCAAATAATTTTCTAACACTAAATCAATATGTTTTTATGTAGACACTTTTTTATTATTTCAATTTAAAGTGGTAACCATGTAAATAAACCTTTAATTTATAAACACCATTGTATTAATCAATACAATTAGTCAATATTTAAAACAAGTTTGAGACTATAAAATCTATGTTACATAATATTAAAAACGTGCACCTATGTGGTAAGTGGAGCTGATAAAATGGATAAAGAGTCTAGATAATAAACCGAACTTTGTAGTCTTTATGCAGGCCATTCTGCCGGCACATGGATTCAAATTGTTTTTAAATGCTATAATCAGATTTTTTTTCTCCTGTAATTCTGCTATCCTGCTGTCAGATAAATTCTGAATGTGAAATGTTGTGTTTCTGTGTTGAGCTGCTAGTGAGCAATGAAAAGCCTGAAAGCGGAGACGCTCATGGTGTGAATATAATGTTACATAATCTTTGTGCTGAGACGAAATGGACAACACAATTTAAGCGTTTGTTGAAATCCAAAAATCTTGTACGAAAATATCAACATTTTATCAAAATAAAAAGTATTTAAACAAAAAAACTTTTTTAAAGTGATGTCTTACATGCTTATCTACAAAAATCCAGTGTGCTTCCAGTTGTGGCAAAAGTGCACAAGTTTGTTACTGAAGTAAAAGTACTAGTAAACTAGTAAAAAAATACTCATGTAAAAGTATGACTTGCATTTTTTACTCAAGTAGAAATACCTACATAAAGGCTTATACTAGAACTGCATGCATCACCCACAAAAATCCACTTCCTCTACAAGAATTTAAGATGGAATTTGTGGGGAAAACTGTCATCTTTATTTTAGTAATGCATTTCTCTAAGGAAGGTAGTGATTGGGAATCAATTCCAAAAGAATGACTTTTGGCAGATGACTGACGAATCAAAATGCTTGGAGTCGACTTTTCAACATATTTTTTCTTCGTAATTGTCATGTTGCTGGAGGCAAGTGTTAAGTAGGAATAAGCCTGACAAATGCACAGAACTATTTTCTATTCATCCTGTGTGGCAACTATCCATTTTCTTCACGAGGAAATGAAAACCAAAAACAAACAGCTGAGATTTGCTCCTTTTTTTGGGGGCAGCTTTTTCAAATTTCCATTCCACCTTAAAAGGGACTGCAGTTACACTTTGGTGCCTTAAGGTACTTGCTACATCACTGGACCTGAAAAGTCGTAAAAGAAGCCAACTTCAGCCTCTTGTGAAGAGAAATAAGATTACATCCAAATTGAATTTGCTAACCCTCTGTCTCTATTTATGTATATATATATACATAAATAGAGACAATAAATTGATAAATGCATTTATCAGTGTTATTGAAGATAGCCATTACTGCATAAAGCAAAACTAACACTCTTTATACCTTCAATGCAAATGGATGGAGCTAAACCACTGTAGACTAAATGAATGGATGACTGCACTGGTTTTGTGACATCACAAAATATAAGCAGTGTTTTTGTGGCTTAAATTCCACACAGGTGATATATACACTTAGGGATGTGAGGGGGGCTTGAGTATGGAGGTGCTGAAATTTTAAGCAACATATATGTGATGTGAAAGGTAACATCAAGCAAAATGATTTGCCTTTTCCCCATGTACATGCACTGTGCTCAAATTATTATGAAGTTCAGAATTTGTATTATTTTTATTTTAGCAGTTGTGGTACTGAAATCTGGAGGTGCTTCAGACCCCTCAGCACTGATACTTCCAACATCCCTGTAAACACTGGGGAATTCATAGTACATATTGAAATATTAACAATACTACTTATTATTACAGAAAAGGAAAGGGAAAATTGTTTTGTTTGGGATATATGCCCTATTTACACCTTTTCTCCCCCAAGTGTGGGTGATCAGGTAAGAAATGCCTGGGGTTTCAACTTTTGGGATCACACATTTGCCTTAAACTGTAGAGTTGCTCAGTAAACTCACATGAACTTACTTTCATGTTTTTAAGCTTTATGACGCACTTATTCAGAAAATGTACAGAAGTAAAAGATTCAGGCCTTAAGATACTTGTAGCTACAGCAGCAAGTGTACACAGTTTGAGGTAAAAGTCTGATGATTTAGTCCTATAATGTACAGTGTGCTTATACATTCCCATGATTTGTTAGCTACATTAGTCTAGTAGCTTAGTGCACAACTACAAATGCAGAAATTCCCAAACATTTCTTGGCTGATCAGTTACATTTGAAGCAAGGAGTAACTGGTGTCAGTTTTGTTTTTGTTATGAAACTATTTCTTTAATTCTTGACTAAAGTCCAAAAAGGTTGAACACAATGTCCTTAGAAGTGTCAAGTGGATTGCAGCAAAAGTTTGTATTGAGAAACCCCCCATTTCACACCCACTGGCAGCTGCTTTAAAGACAGACAAGACCCCTGTTTATTAGACTGGAGAATTGTCCTCATTACAGAATCAGACTAACATGTACACATTTGCCTTTTATATTTAGAATCACTGGTCATTAAAAGAGAGATCACCCTGCTCTGTCATCAACTGCACGGTTTAGTGTTTTCCCTGCTCCAAGAGTCAGCTCATCAGCTGTATATCCAACTTGTTATGAGCTGAATTATGTGTGTTAGAGCAGGAAAATCTTTAAAAGGTACTTTGGTGAGTCTGCCCATGTCTGAAGCCCGTGACATGGGTTTTTCCACTTTCCCACAATTTCCTAATTCCAGGAAAAATAAAAAGGTGCCCACAACTGGGAATTCTTATTTGGAAAATCTAGATGGTGTTTTGGGCGCATGACATCAAATCAGCATGGCTGTTCAGCCATCAATAGTAATAAATGTCCTTGTTTCTACTCTTTTAAATGAGATGTGCTTAATTTCCCCCAGACAACCCTGGTCAACAGTCAGGTACTCTTATTGTGAACTGGAAGTGTGGAGAACCAACAGCAGCTCAGTCATAAAGCAATAGACCACACAGACTTAGACAGAGGCTGCTGATTGCTGATGCTTATAGCATGTAAAAATCATAGTTTACTCTGCTGCATCCCTCACTACACAGTTCCAATCTGATTCTGGAAGTAAGATCAGGACTTCGTGTCTGCAGCTTCACAAAATGGGTTTCCAAGACTGAGCAGTTCCACAGAAGCCTAAGATCACTATGTGCAATTGCAAGTGTCGGCTGGAGTGGAGTATAGCAGGCTGCCACTGCACTCTGGAGCAGTGGAAAGATGTTTTCTTGAGTGATGAATCACAGTTCACTATCTAACAGTACAGTGGACGAATCTGGGTTTGCTGGGTACCAGGAGAATGTCGTGTGTGTGTGTGTGTGTGTGTGTATATATAGTATACACCTGAGTGTGCATGTGATCCTCAGAGAACAGGACTGCTTTAGGGCTTTTCAGACATAAAACAATTTCCTGCTCATTAAAACTGAGAATTATGCAGAAATCCAAAATTAGAACACAGAGCCGTTACAGTAAGAGAGGCGTTAACTCTGCTTCGGAGTGAAGAGCTGTGGAGCAGCAAGACTGATTTTAGTTTTTAGGAATATGAATAGTGCGGTATGTGTTTAAATATGACTTTATTACAATATCAGGTGATGCTGGTTTTCTGTGCTAAAAGATTGTCTTTCAAACTGATTTTCTTTCCCACCAGAGATCCCCTCACACAGAGCTGTAAAAAAAATACCTGACACTAAATACATCAAAAAGGAAACCTCTTTTTTCAAAGCTGTCTGAAGTATCCAGTACATTAGAGGAATTACTCTGCAGATACCATTTCATTTATTTAATTTCCAGTCAAAGTGGCCGTTAAGCACGTTATACATTTATAATACAATTATAATCTGCAGTATGCTGCATTACTGTAAGCTATGCAAATAGTTTTAAATAGAAATCTTTAAAATGTCATATTTAAGTGTTCTCTGTAAAGGATATGTTTACTCATTTTCACTCAGATACTCAACAAAACATACCCCATCTGGCCAGGGGTGTGTCAAGGGCTGCATACACCTGTATCAGATATTTTGGGTGTTAAAAGGACACGTACTAGAGGACTATGGAGGGGGAGGTGTATTCCGGTTCCTGGCTATGCAACAAAACTGAACTAAGTTTAAAATAGGGGTTTGGTGGCAAAAAGATAACACCATGATACTACTAGAAATTTCCATGATGAGTGATATAGTTTTTTACTATCATACAGTGATGATTTTATGTGTATCTGTGAATACAAATATTTTTATTCCATGTATCACATATGGTTGCACTAAATCCAGTTAAATATGACCAATTCTGCTCTCTTCGTAATGGAACATACAGTTGGTCAGTGTTTAACAGGTAGTGATGATATGCACAGTATTTTCAGAAAAGCATGTTGTATGGTATGGTATTGTGTTTATTGTGACATACTGGATCACAATAACGATATATGTTGTCATGTCACTCAGTCCTAGTTTAAACCCTACTTTGATTAGCTTAGGATTCAGTAGAATACTAGAAATCTGGAGGTGGGTGATGGGAAACCTCGAGAATGAAAAAATGAGGTGAATTTTCTATTGCATAAGTGTCAGATGCTACTGATTTTGCTTTAGCATGCTATGGTAGGCCTTTTAAACATCATCAGTGCATAAAGCCATAATGAAGCCGTGATGGTCATTAATGCTGGGCGGTGTAATCCAAATGAAGTCTGATTTGGGCTGCATCTGTAATAACGCTGTGTAGTGAACCACCATTTTGAGAAACTTCATTGGGTAATTCTAGAGACTTAATTGCGACAAAGTGCATTTCAAAGTGCATATATGTGCTATTGTGTGTAACACTAGTATACTATGTTATAAACTAAACCTGAAGTAGCAGCCGCATTTGAATTTGGCTTTTATTTGTTGTATGCACAAGCATGTGTTGTTGCTGTTGTCTAGCTGATAGAGTGCATGTGTTGGTGTACTATCGCTTGCATCAGCAGTCTCACCATATTGATTACTGACTGGTTGGCTGACGCAGGCAGCCGTAGCGATGCTTTGATATGTGCCAAAATGTTTATGCTAGTGTGCACAGAAAAGCTGATTGAACTATTAAATCGGCTTAGCGCTGGGGTCACATTATTCAACCCTCATAAAGACTTAGTAGCCATGATGGACAGTTGTAGAGTAGCTATTATGGGATGTGTAGCTGGATTTTCTCTCTGAATGTACCTACTTGCAGTATAATATCAACAAATACTGTACTACAAGAATGTGGCTGTTAAATTTAGATTCCAATGAGCATTACATTGTAATTTACAAACTGTGAAATATATACCCAATATAATGCACTGTAAGAAGTGTTCCCTTATTCCAACCCATATAAATTACTCTAATTTGTTACATGAATTAGGTTACATAAATGAATTGGGTTTATTCCAGCTAAAAAAAGGACATTAAACAAATGATTCATTCAGTGAAAGTCATTTTTTGAGTTAAAGTTTAATTGCTTGTAACAAGTCAGTCATTTTTTTTAGGTTTCTCTTTTTACACTGTATGTTGTGACTATGTTGCTACATATAGCCATTAGGAATCATGTGACTGTCTTAGTACAGTCATTGATTCGTGGGCAAGATATTTTCAGCAATTAGAGCAAAAGTTCCCTTTTCTAACTCATATCCCACGAACTCAACTGCAAAAGCTTCTGCAGACCTGCAAGATTTTACAGTGCAAACAAAGTTAATACAATAATCAGTGTAGTTTGTCAAATTTTTATTTCATTTAACAATATAACACAAAACAGTCTTTCTTTTTGAGAAATACTGTTAGTAACTGTTTATCTGTTATGGATACATTTCATATGAGCAAAGAAAAGCTTTATTATGACTTGCACTGATGAGGTCCACATAATTTCTTTTTTTAAATAAATTTAAAATAAATGTAAATGGTAACATTTACAATGATTACATGGAGTTAGAGGATCATTTTCATATAGCTAATAAAGCTAATATCAGAGAACAGTTAACAAATGATATGTTGTCCATGTATAATACAACAAGTAACAAGTAACTATTTAATCAGATTTCAGAAACATTAAAAATCACCTTGTAGTTTTCTTGCTTATGGTCATTTTCATCTTGCAAGTAACCTTTGTTTATCTGATTATTATTGTTATAGAAAAGCTTATTTCTATAATCTTAAGTAGACATTTGAATTGAGTGGTAAATCCTTCAGTAAATGTTGCATCTTAAAGCTTTATGTATATATATATATATATATATATGAACATGAGATCAGTGACTTTTGGGTGGGACACCATTATACAAGTATATACAGTATATATATATACACAGTATATACAAGTATATTTACAAGCAGTTACAGCTGCTTGTAAATATTACATATGTTGTAAATAATAAACATTTTAGATATTATGTAATTTATTTTGCTTGTTATTTATTTTGATACCATCAGTCAGTTAGAAGCATGACATTCTCAGTATGAATGAATTAATGCGATTTCTAAAGATGGGAACTCGAGCTAGCAAGTCAGACTTGAGTTGCGTGTTGAAAAACTTTCATTCTGAACAACTGAATGCAGTAAGTGTGGTGTTGAAATGAAAAATCGACTCTTAGTCGTTTTTAGATTTGGTGAGGAATTTCCAGATCTTGTGTTGTGTTTATTGTTTTTGTTATTATTGATTTGTGGCTTGTTAAATGTGAAGTACAAGCAATGAGGACAAGAGCTGGATAACACTTGGGTTGTACCTAATTTAAACCAGCTATAATGGGACTTTATTAGTGTGACAGTTTATCTTGTTGGGTTCTAGTAAGGTCATGAGATGTCTTGTGATAGGCCTGCACACACGCAGACAAACACGTATGCACCACAGTGTAATTCCAAACAACATCTTGCATTTAAATAGGTGTGGGTGTGTAATGATATTTAAACTCTCACACTAGAACATTCTCACACACGCACACGCACACGCACGCACACACGCACACACACACACACACACACACACACACACACACACACACACAGAGAGTTGTAGGCCAAAGTTTGAACACCCCCGGTCAAACATGTTTGGTTGTTGTTTCTTAAGTACAGGCCACGCTTTGCTCCTGATATGATAAATTCAGCAACTAAACAGCTGTTGTTCATTGAAATGTGTGGTTTGACCAGTGTCATACAGCTGTATATATACATACACTGATAAGCAGTCTGTTTCCCTGTTTTACACACACACTCTCTCTCTTCTGTGGCCATTCTTTTTCACGCCTGTAACTCCATCAGGTGTGTGTGTGTGTGCACCAGACTTGGTAATCCTTGGGTCATTTTACTGTCATACACAAATCCAAGAACATTTCATCACTCATATATGTGTGTGTGTGTGTGTGTGTGTGTGTGTGTGTGTGTGTGTGTGTGTGTGTGTGTGTGTGTGTGTGAGTGAGTGTGAGACACAGAGAGAGACAGGAGGAGCTAGCATGACTGGAACTTGCTGTGAGGTCGGAAAATACCTTCCATATCTCATCACCAAGTGGGGAAATCCCAGAAGCCCCCCAGATACACCCTACACAGAGAGAGAGAGAGAGAGAGGGAGAGACTGAAATAGAGCAAGTGATTGATAAGAGTAGACAGAGACGGTAAACGAGGGTGAAAGGAGCTGGAGAGAAAACGTGAAAAGGAAAAGTTGACAGACTGAAACATACAGGGAAAGAGTAAGAGGAAAGTTTGGAGTAGTTCACCTATCTTTGCTCAGCCCACAAATGTGTTCTTTGTTAGCAACTGATTTGCTTTATAGAATGCTGGAAAAAACCTATTCAGTCTTATGCAAAAAATGTAGTTCAAAAGACTTCTCTCAAAATGCATACAGCGCTGTGCAAAGGTCAGAAGACACCCTTCATTTATTTAGTTTTGCTTAAAGGAGCAGTATGTAAGATTGTTTAAAGCATTCCAAATTTAACTTAACCTTTTAATAGATAGCGAAGAAATGACCATTGCGTTGGTACAGCAAAGACATCTATATATCATGTTGCAGAGATATCTACCAAAGTTAGCCCGGCCTGTCATGTCTCATAATATGTTATTTTACAAATTGCACCTTTAATACAGTTTATTAATTTTTCTGGATTTTTTTTTAGGTAGAAGGCGATCAGATTGGTTGAAGGAATTACTAAATCAGTTTAAACAACCATACAAGAACTGGGGACCACCAAAACAGTTACCCCTTAGTTAAACTGAGCTTTCATCTCTGAGAGGAAATCAAGCTCCAGAAGGTGCTATTTTATGTAGCTGTTTGCTTTTTTCCTGAATAACTTAATTGCTTTTTAACTGGAAATTGAATAAATGAATTGAATTAATGGTCTCTGATTTTTACGTTCAAATTATTCTAGTCAGACCACTGCAGTGTTTGTTTAGCGTGCAGTTTAAAATGCTGCACAGCTGAGATGGGCTGTACTGTAGTGGCTAAAGGAAATAAGCCACCATGCTAATGTTTGCACAAAAAAAAAACACTCCAGACATATTAGCATGGCTTTAGAAGCCTAAATAACACTTCATGAAAAGTGAGTGTTCTGTGACTGAGGTACAGTTTCTCTTTAGAGTGCGTTTGTGGGCACAGCATGGACAGGTCTGCTATGTTAAATGCTGAGAAATTCCCTCAGTTTGATGTACCAGAATAGGCTCTTAATCTGTTAGTGTAGCGCAGAAGGAAATCGGACAGGATTACAGATTGGGTGTTTCTCTGACCTCAGAACAGATTGTGCATCTTGGCCTGGCGTTTTTGAACTACAGTTCTGATCTGAGATCTGTTCTCAGATCAGCCTTTAAGGCCAGAGTAGATTAAGGTCATAGAGGTCGGGATCTAGAGACAGAGCTGGAGTGCAATTACTGTTTGACATGACACAGTGAGTGTGTTTATCACTGGCTGTGCGCGTGTATGTGTGTTGCTTGCCTGTGTGTGTGACCATAATTAGGGCTCTTGGTCAGTCAGTAGAGGCTATATTTATTCACCCATCCTTATTGTGGACACCAACTTCTTGGAAAGGGTTTTCCACACAGATACTCTCTCTCTCTCTCTCTCTCTCAGCTCTCTGTTATTTATAATGTCTGTATATTAGCCTAAAGGTTACATGTCAACATATGTCTTAATAGATGTTTGCCAATTGTGTGTATATGTGTGTGTGCGCACACGTGTGTTTATCTGTTTAACTATTTAAAACTCCACTCTGGCTTAAAAACAGCTTTGACCATCTTTTTCTGACACATAATCTGGAGGGGGGTGATGGGGTGCAAGGGTGGTCATGTGTCCCAATGTTTCGATTTAGCCGCTAATGCTGTTGGTTTGTGATTGTAGAAAAAGGTACATAGTCTGTAATATTCATAACATATTGTTGAGAATGACCCCTTTTTTGGAGGGTCAAACAGGCTTGAAAGCCATTGTGCAGAGCTACCAGTAGCAGTGGCTTAACAACTTTGGGGGCACAAGGGCAATCACACAAGTCCATGGCCCCAGGCGAGGGGGGTGGGCCTGCAGTGACAGGATCCACTAAAAACTTTATTGACTCCTCTTATAGACACAGACACCCATGACTCATAGAAAGATCCAGTTTCTTAAAAACATCCCTCACCAGTAAGCTTCAACACTGCACTGACAGCCCTGATGTCCATTTATCTCCTACTTTTTCAGCATGCATATCTTCCATGGAATGGATCCTTCGCAACATGCAACATGATATATTCACTATTTATCACTTTTCCACAGTCCAGTGTAAATTTTTGCGCTGCTCAATTCAAGGTAACTAAAATAACCTCTGTAGCTAATGCACTTCATTTAAAAGCAGCTGGAATTATCAAAAGTTTGAGTAGCAGCTACATGTTCATAACACATATGTAGGCTGTAGGCTATACTGCACAGTGACTTACCTAACACTGCTAGAAGCACTGCACCTTTGAGGAACCCTTTGGCTCAACTTCTGGATTTTTTCTGGGCCTGAGGTATCTGTGCCATGCACAATGAAACTAAATACCTCCTCAAGCACCTTCATACTTGAGAAGAACCAAGTAAACCTCCTTTTCTATTCACATGGGATTAATATAACCTGAGGTTACTTTTGTGGCTCGTTTTACAGCAGATATAAGGTCCGGAATCTTTACTGATGTGGGATCGCGCAGTTGGTACAAATGACTGACATGGCACATTCGGGCAGGAGTGAAAGCACTGAGGAATTCTGGTAATAATCACATTACCCCACCTCCTCATGTAAAACCAATCCCGTCCAAATAGGGCTTAATTTTATGTAGGTTACTCAGGACAAGACACTGCAGCATGCAGCTCAGAGGTAACGGGTATTTCATGACAGCTCACCACCTCAAGCTCAATCCCAGCAAGACTGAGCTGCTGTTCATCCCCAGCACTACGGGTCCTCACCATGATCTTGCCATCTCATTCGGGAACTCCTTGATCACCCCGACTGAGGATGCAAGAAGTCTTGGAGTGATTCTGGATGACCAGTTATCGTTCTCGGCTCATATAGCGAACCTGACTCGGTCATGCAGATTCCTCCTCTACAACATCCGGAGGATCCGACCCTTCCTCACCCAGGAGGCCACCCAGCTGCTGGTCCAGTCTCTGGTCATCTCAAGGCTAGACTACTGCAACTCGCTCCTGGCTGGTCTTCCTCTACGGGCCATCAGGCCCCTGCAACTGATCTAGAATGCAGCAGCTCGACTCATTTTCAATCTTCCGAAGTTCACCCATGTGACTCCACTGCTGCGCTCCCTTCACTGGCTTCCTGTAGCTGCCCGCATCAGATTCAAAACTCTGACGCTCGCCTACAAAGCCAAGAACGGACCAGCCCCTCCCTACCTTATGGCAATGGTGAAGAGTCGATCTGTACCTCGAGCCCTTCGCGCTTCAAGTACAGCTAGACTCGAACCGCCATCCCTGAAGTCTCATGGAAGACAAGCGTCCAGACTCTTCTCTGTCCTGGCTCCCAGATGGTGGAATGAACTCCCACTGGGCGTCCGAACAGCAGAGTCTCTCGCGGTCTTCAAACGCAGACTAAAGACCCATCTCTTCATAATGCACTTAAGTGAGTAAGCACTAGTAGAGGTGTAAGCTGTGTATGTACTTGTGTTGTGTTGCACTTATATTGCACTTATAATGACCTTTTCTTTTCTATAGGTGTGAGCACTGGGCTGGGGTTGCCAGGTAGTGCTCTTTTTGCTCTATATGTGTGTACTGATCTATCTAGGTATCAGCACTGGCCCCCTGTTCGGGCAGTGTCTGAGCCCAGGGTGAGTTTTTAGGCTCTAAACTTCCTGTACTAGCTGGAATATTATCCAACGGAACACTAAGCACGGTTGTAAGTCGCTCTGGATAAGAGCGTCTGCTAAATGCCGTAAATGTAAATGTAAATGACGATGGAACAAAACCTCACTGCAAAGGACAAGAAACTGACTCTTACAATTATAGCTCTTTATTCCGGGGAAAAACCCCTGCTGTGCTTTTAATGCTGACCTTTTTGCTGTAGTCTCTGGAATATAAGTTTATAGGCTTCATCGGTTGTTTTTACAATGTGAGCATCAATGTTAGCAAACAAGTTTTCTCAGCTTGTGAGTGTTGGCATGGTAACTACGGGAGTATCCATGGTGATGGGTGTCCCATCTGTATCTCCCTGGCTGCCCCATAAAACCAGCTTCTCTCTCACACACACTCTGCTCATAGACACATTTTGGCCCATATATCCGGTGCCTCTGGCAGCTGCTTGACTACTACTTTTGTCACCTGGGATGCACACACACACAAACACACACACTGACACTCTGGAGAAGCACACTAACTCTTTGGCCCATTTTCCAGGAGTTACAGTAACAGTGCACTACTACAGAAGCCTTCTGGGATAGCCAGTGAGCTTGGGCATTCTCTATCTGTTCACATGCTTTAATGAGTCATTCTATCAAGAGTGCAACATATAGAGAACAATGGTTCATTATTAACATATCAACACAGTATAACATGTATTACACAGCAAGTATATCAGTGTCTACATATCGTCGCTGTTCAAAGAAAAACATGTATCTCCATTTTTTGTCAGTTCTTACTTTTATGCATCATTTGAACACAGTGTGAAAATTTCATGATGAATGGAGCAACAGAAGAAATGGCCCAAAATTACTTGCTGTCTGGTTCCATTGACTTACATTAAAACTAAACTGGGTTTTTGCCCTCTCCTGTAAAGTTGCCATTTTGGAGATTCCTGTTTTTCTTTGGACAGCGACGATGTGTCAGTTTAATATTAAAGTGTTCATTTAAAGTGTTGCACCCACTAGCTGGGTTCTCCAAACCACAAAATACTTCCAGCGCTAGGAGGGTGAAGGCTATGCAAAGCCAGCTACTGTCTTTTAAACTGTCTTTGGACCTCTCAACACACTTGGAGAGGGAAGCTAAATTTTAGCTCTGCTAAATTAAACCACCTGTGTGGCCTTGCATTGTACTGGGTGATGGGTGAGAGGGAGGTTCCTGCACTAAGGAAACTGTTCAATTTGGGCTCCTGAGTGGTGCAACTCTCTAAGTGTCCTCATTGTTGGTTGAATCTCAGGTCAGTCCCTGGTGATGTCACACTTGGGAGGCCTTGCTCTCTCTGGGAGGGTAGGATGGGCCTCCCTCTCTTTATTACTCAGTGCTACATACATAACATAAGAGAATTGGCAGTTAGTGCTCTCCTCCAAGTGCATTGAGCAGTCCAGTGATGCTGTATTAGGCTCAGTTTCACTGGCTGCAAGACTCTGAGGCTGCAGTGACTGACTTTGCACAACTCCAACAAAGCTTGTGTTAGCCTTCACCCTCACAGCTTGGTAGCATTGTGTAATGGGAGTAGACCTTGCTACTGGGTGGAATTGGACACTTGAATATATTTTTTCTTGATTTCTTGATATTGTGCAATATATATATATATATATATATATATATATATATATATATATATATATATATACACACACACAGATCAGCTGGGCAAACATTACAGTATGAGTTTAGAAATTACAGCAGCACGTTGCTTAGGCTTAATTTTGGCAAAGACAGCCACATGACAGCCTTTATTTCAGAAACATGAACTAATTTTGGTTTATGGTACAGTTCCAACTTTTTTCTACTTTAGTTACTGCAAAAGATCTATAACAAACAAATACATATTTTACACATATGTTAACAGAAGTTATAACATCAAACAAATTATATTAAATTAGATTAGATTCAATTAGATTAGTATGCATGCACTAACTGTTTCTTAGGGAAAAGGTTTTTGTAGTTGTTCAGAACGGCTTCTACAGTATTTAGAAACATAGATAAAAACATTAACAACTACATGAAAAAGCTTTTATAAATATTTACATGCTTTCAAACTTTGATGAACTAAATATTTTTTCAGGTCTATTATCGGTCAGTTAATGGTTTATTATTTTTTGACCACTACTTCAGACACGGACACTCTCACACACAGCAGCAAAAGACTCCTACACACATGCACACACACACACACTTTTCACAGATTTGCGCTGAGCACTCTAGTTGCAGATCACACTTTCCCAGTAGAGAGGCTTGGGGGAGGACAGGATGGATTTGTTGTTGTTGTATAGAAGTGGGCTAGGCGGAGATGTGGGCTAGGCTGGTTGTTTGTTTGTTTATATATTTATTTGTTGTTTTTTGCTGTGTGTGTTTATGTGGGAGGAGACAAGTCACACTCTACAGGTTTGGGGGAGCTCACTAATTAATACAAAAGATTCAGTCAGGCCCCCAGTGCAAGGTAGAGAGTGTGGGGAGGTATTCAAAGCTGGTTTGCATATGGAGGGTTTTCCGTTTTTCTCCTTTACTGCAGAGCTGTGATGCATGGTTAAACTGAATTAATTCATCTGAGCTGAGTCTGAAATAATGCATTCATTGAGTTTTGTCCTGGTGGAGCTGTTCATTTCTTTCTATGACCTGGTATGAGTAAAGATGGATTGAGGAAACTGTTATGTCACCAAGTTGTAACTACTGGGTAGATGGAAGAATGGATTTCACTAAACATCAGCACATTCTAGAAGCAGATGTGACCTCCTGTCAAATTGTAAGGGAAACTGTGTCATAGGTTTACATTAATTTCAAGTTAGCCTAAAGAGTTGTAGTAGCTGTAAATGTAACAGTTTTAACTGTATAACATTAGAATTAATACAAATAAACCTAAGAGCAGTTACAAACTTTTTCCCAAAAAGTTGTCATGGAAAACTGAATTTCCCTCGCTTCTTTAAAATAAAGAAGTCTGAAGTAAAATCTGAACACTGTTAAAGTTTTAACATTCATTGTTCACTCCCCATGCAGTCCATATATGGAAACTATGCTACAAAAACAGCCTGTTCTTGCGTCATTGTTTCTGTGATGTCACATGAACCAGCTCATGTACAGACATCCTCCTATTTAGCCTACGGCAGTTTAGAACCTTCTAGTCATACTGATGATCTAAGGAGTGTTTCAGCTCTGCGTGCCTTTCTAAATGAGGCTCAATACACGACAGCCAATCAGAACAGAGCTCATTTATCTTAGATCAACCTTAGATCAGAAAGGTTAGAAAATGGTCTCGTACAATGAATTGTGGCCATGTTTGATACCTTAAATCACACAAATCTTATAAGAGAAAGGGTTAAGAGGATATGAATTGTTCAACAGAAAGCTAACTTTTTGCTGCAAGACATTGCTTAGAATTCCGTCAGCAGAAGAGTTATTGGAGAGCTAAGCTCACACACACATCACAATGTATTGTTAATTTATATATTTGTATTCATTCTATTGTTAGTCATCTAAAAAAATTAAGTTTTCTGCCCAGATAAACAGCTATACATATCATTATGTACATTACTGTACATGCACTCCATTACCCAAAACCAATCCACTGACAACTAAGCCTTTGACCAAATGTGTTATTTAACCAATAATTAAATAAAAAATAACCTTTAGAAACAGCCCTACGTAATGCTTTCTACCCACCAGTCTTAAGGTGTTAATAACACTGTTAGTAAATCTTAATGCTATTATTGAGGCTAAAGCTGCACTGTGTAAGATTTGTATTTTGTTGTTATTTAAAAAGTTGCAAAACTGAGTCGGCAGAAAAAGTACATACAAAAATATGACGTGTCATATTTACACACAATATACACAACAGCACGAGTCCTTATATGGTCAGTCAGGTACTGCTGCAATAAGACCTGTCCTTGCTGACTTCATATCCGCGGCCGAGTGTAAAACTTGAATCATCACAATGTGAAACCTACACTGTAAGGTCTTAAATGCAAAATCAATAATATACTGATAACGATATCATGACAGAAGTAGATCATTTACTTCATCCTTATGTAAAAGTTTTGACTTTGAATGCTCTCTCAGTGCTCTCAGGATCATCATGTTTATCCACTTTGGTCAAGGGGTCTGAAGCACAGCCAACATCACAGAACGTTCTTCCGCATGTTGAGTGCAATTACACATTTACACCAGAGAGATCTCCAAATCATGACTACTTACACAGTGCAGCTTTAATAATACGGCATATCAGGTTTGATTTAAAGCCCCAGGCACGTATAGATAGTGATGGTGGGCAGGAAAGTATTTTTGTCTCAGTGCTCTTTAATGTACTGAAGCACTGAAGTTTTATTTGCCCCCAAATCTGGAGTGTAAACTGGACTGGAAAGATGGAAAGATGAGCAGTAGTGTTCATGTGGAACAGCTGCTAAAAGTAGCACGTGAACAGTGTCAGGCAGAATCTTTTTGTTGTTGTTTGTTATTTATTTTTTTATGTGTCGTGACCCAGATAGACAGCTCTGTGCTGCCTGAAACTTCAGTCTCCATGGTAACCCAGCGTAGGAAGCGGCGAAGCAGCAGGGACGCGGGGAGCGGCTTTCTGCCGAGTCATTTTAAAGGCGAGGGCTTCAAACACGTCCTACCAGCTGGCAACACACACACACCTACTTCCCCTGCTTAGCCTCCTAATCTACAGAGAAAAACACACTCTGTCTGAAGTGTCTCTGCCGTTCATTCTGCAGGGAACAGGCACAA
The DNA here is from genome assembly GCA_034552555.1 of Semaprochilodus insignis. Lineage (NCBI taxonomy): Eukaryota > Metazoa > Chordata > Actinopteri > Characiformes > Prochilodontidae > Semaprochilodus > Semaprochilodus insignis. The sequence continues at coordinate 13,631,269 of CM067493.1, read as the reverse complement.
ATCTAATGAGGGATCTGTTAGTGAGCGGCTGATAATGACCTGTACCTCACCAGAAAGGAGAAAGAAAGACCCTTTTTGCATTAATTGAAGTGCGTCTGAGTGTGTGCACAGGCGCAGGTAAATGGTTTGTGTACGTGCGGGTTGCACGCATGTATATGCACTTGCAAAAGGGTGTGTGCATGTCTTTGCATGTATTTGTGTGTGCATGCATGTACAGTACTGTCATTTACAGTATTTACCATTTCGTACATTTTGTTTACAGTCGAAACTCAAAGTTTTTCAGTGTCGGGGAAAACAAAACCATAAATAACTAGTTGTGTGCAATGTGGCTCCCTGGTCAAAGGACATCTGTGGTTGAATTGTTAATGAGTTTACACATCCTCTACAGAGAACATACTTATACATTTTTTAATGCCGCTTATTTGAATATATAACTGCTGTTTATTTGCTGAATTTATCCATTTTTGGTGGGGGGGCACACAACTTTATGGTCTATTTCATATTTTTATCATCATTTTGCAGAGAAATCCCATATTTAGGTTTGTCACACAAGGTGTGTGAAACACACCTGGGGGCTTTGGAAGCCCCTAATTAACCTTTTGGGACCCCTGAATGTTTTAAAATCAAAATTATAGAAGATGAAAGTAAGCGTTTCACATTATGCTGTTATAGTTAAGCTGCTTCGCCCCCAGTCAATGAGCTTCTGTCTTTCTTCACTAAGTAGAGATCCAGCACTGATCTGCCCCAGGGTTGTCAATCATTACCTAGCAGCTGTAACTGTGCTCAGGATACCGCTGAACAACTTTACAACATGCCGTAACATATTTGTAAAATTTGAATACGTGTCTAGTTTTTCCAAGAGAGGTGGAAAGAGTGAATTGTTACTCATTTCTCAAACCGAAAATGAAAAAGGAGGCATGCAAGATCTCAGCTAATGTGTGGAAGAGCACATTACTGAAGAAGAATTGTTAACTCAAACTTTCTTGCCATTGAAGAATCGGGACTGCTGTGGTGAATAAGCAGCCAGGCAGTGCTTGAGTAGCCAACCTGCATGGGACCCTCAAATACCAGGAGGTATTTTGCACACTCCGTGTAGAGGATGTGTGCAAAATACTTGAGCCCTATTTGGATGAGATTGGTTTAGCATAAGGAAGTGGGATAATGTGCATTATATTGGTACTTTTTAGTGATTTTAGTCCTGTCTGGATGCGCCATTTCAGGCATTATTACTGACTGCGCATTTCCACGTCTGTAAAGATTCCGCTGCCTATTACCTTCCATAAAACAAGCAGTGGAAATAACCTCAGATTATACTAGTCCCAGGCAGGTCAACATTTCGGTGAAACGAAGCTATTACTTCTGTTAGACTAAAATCAAGCTGATATGGAATGTTGCTGTCCTCAGCACATGTAAAATTACTGAAAAGAGTTCACATCATACAGTTCACTTTATGCTGTGAAGCTGACTGTTTGCTGTGAATTCCCAGGCTAATGGTGCACTGCATTAACTTAAAACAACAAGGTACGTGGATAGAGTGAATGTTTTAACATGTTTTCTTTTCAGGAGAAAGGGAACCGTGTAAATCAATTAGCCACTTGAATTAGCCATAAACATTACAGATGCCCAGTAGTAAACTGGCATCACCGTACTTCCCCACAGATAACTAAATCTGTCTGAATAGGGCTTTATTATCACCCAGAAAATGTAATTTGACTAGATGTTTAAACGCTCGTAGAAGACAGTACATACTGTATAAAAATACATAGAGGCCTCAACAATATCAACAACACAATATATAGCACTATGGATGTGTAGTAGTCAAAGTGTAGTTCCCTTTACTGCAAAAAAAAAAGAAATAGAAATTAAAATACTCCGTAAGAAAATTTGCACTAGAACCCTGGAACTGGCCATCTGAGGTGTGGACCAAGGGTTGAAAAGATTGTGAAAAGCAGAAAATGCAAACAACTTCTAGGACTGAACTTTGGAGAAATAAAAACTATCCCTGCAGAAAACAGAAAGCAGGTCTCCCTAAAAATTATGGATGCTGTAATGAAGGTGTTATGATGTCTCCTCCCTTCTTATCCAATATGTTAAAATAAATAACTATAAATTCTGCAGTAAATTCTGCAGTAAATTCTGCGGAAAAATGGCATTTTTAAATCTGCTGCCTGTATAGGATGTGTTCACTTATTTCCACATATAAAATCAACAAAACATGCAGTTTGATCAGTCTTTGTTAGATCTTCTGTGTACAACTGCTGTTTGTGTTTTGAAAGTGTCTGTATCGTTTAAAACCCAGTGACGGCAGCAGAAGCAGCAGCAGTAGCGTGTGTGTTATGTTGGAGAGTTGTGTAATTTGGCTGTTATGTAACTCTCTGTCAGACAGCAGCAGATTGAGAGAATATTGGATTGCTTTGCTGTAATTAGTTCACTGTGGGCTACATCACACATCACTCTGCTGAGAAAACGTGGCTAGATTTTGCTAATTGAGAAGCTCCATTTGCTGAGGAATTCTAAACAAGGCCACTTAAGCAGGTTCTACTGATCAATACTGACTAATCAGACTTAAAGAGAGTCACCTCACAAACACCCACAGACTAATAAACACCCCTCTCCTCCATCTCGCGCATACACACGCACAGATGCAAAATAACAAATAAACAGCTCTCCAGCTACGTTACGCTGCATACACACATTCACAGTCAATAAAGCAGCAGGTTGTGTTTTTGATGTATAATTTAGTTTCAGCAGTTGCAGTTGTGTCCTCGTATTGATTGCAGTGTGATGCCTCTACTATTGGAGAGTACAAACCCAGAGTATTGCAAATGTAAAATGCAAGTGTTCAATCACATACTTCATCTAAGGTTTACAAAAATACACACAAAGTAAATAAATATATATGATCAGGTTAATTAAAGATTAGAGTAAATTCCCCCAATTTAGTGTCTGCATAATTAAATCTTTCACATGTAAACAAAAACATTTAGAGCGGTTTGATGTTAGGAGTCGGAGGTATAGTTATTAATACATTGCCTTATTCTTGCAACATTGTTTTATGATAGTTCGTGATGAGTTTTTTTTTTTTTTTACATTTATGGCAATCTATGGTTGGGGTATTTGCAGTGAATCTTTATAATTACTAAATAATAAGTCGTAATATGTAATTAGCCTGGAATTTAAGGAGTTAACTACCTGCATAATTAGGAAGGAGTTATCAGGGGGGGGGGAAAAGGGTGGGGTTAATTTAGTGAGGACAAAACATCATGTTAGACCAGGGGTCTCAAACTCTAATCACCTGGGGGCTTTTATTCAGGTGGTGGCAGTTGTAAAATAGTGCAGTAAAAAGTATCTCATATGTTTTTCAAGTGTAAATTACATACATGTAACTACATAATATGTTAGCTAACAAGGTAGAGTTTGGGGAAAAAAGGACTTGTTATTGTTTCGGTAGCACTTTACAGATTGGTAATAAGTAGGTAACGATATGGTAATTTTATAGTAACAAATTGTATTTATTCATTAATTAGATGTCATTTCCTATTTGTTACTAAATAATAAATCAGAAATTGTAGTGAGTGTTAACAAGCAATTTGTAGTGGTAACAAGGCAGTAATGTAATAGAAACACAATGGTAGGAAGTTGTAATTTCCTAAATATTATATGCACATCTTCTACTCATTAATAAATGAAAAGAAAGTCATTGTATCAGTATTTAGTAATAAATGATAAAAGCAGTAACCATTACCATTGTGTTTCTATTACATTACTGCCTTGTTACCACTACAATTGCTCACTTATTATACATAAAGAACTATAAAATAAGAAGGTAATTTTTAGGTAAGTACAACTTGTTATCATTATTTTACCATTTTATAAAGGCCTTGTTAACAATCAATACAATTTCTGATTTATTATTCAGTAACAACTAGGAAATTGACATTTAATTAATGATTAAATACAATGTGTTACTGTAGAATTACCATATCATAAAGTGCCACCTTTGTCATTGCTTATTAGCAATTCTTCTGTCGATTCAACTGCTTTTGTGTAACATTTGCTTATGTTGAGTAACCAGCCACAAGGCCAGGTGGGTAAAGGAACTCTCCCCAACAGATGTTAATATCATGCTAATAAAAAAAAAAGTTATTTGTGGCCACATTTAGGGATAAATTGATGGGCGTATGAAGCTGTTTGCTTCTGGAAGTCCAAGATACTTAATTTAATGTTTTAATAGGATGTCGAAAATGGAAAATAGCTGTAGCTCTATGTTAGAGCTTTTTACTGAAAGAGTTGCATACCGCATACGATGCTATACTTTGTCTTTTACAAGCTCCAAAAGTCTGTGTTTAATCTACATAGTGTACTACATTGCGTGCACTAACGTTTGCTTAGCGCTAAGGTACAGTCATAGCAGTCCTTGTGCCCTTTCAAATATCAATGTAAAATGATTCATCTTTCAGCCCTTGTTCAAGAGCAGCACAAGTACAGTTTGGGTTCTATAATGAGTTTAAAGTTTAATTCTCTGGAGGGGAGGCTTCTAGAGCTTCCACAAGAGTAAATGGCCACCCTCATAAGGGAGCAGAAAATCAGCTTGGGGGTCCCATGTTTTCTCCTTGAATACAAATTTCTGAAACAATTAGCTTAGATCATCCACTCTCACTCACTCACAGCTCAGAACATTTAGTAAACCAGCTAATCAGATTAGTTCATTTTAAGAGGGAGGAGTACCCCAGATAGAAGAAGGAACCCCTCAGAAAGAGACATGTAATAAAAATTACCAGCTGGACTGTCTGGTCATGGGCTTCTATCTGTGGCTCATTTTGCTTAGGGGGATCATCTCTGATGCTCCATCTGAGAGAACAGCGTTGTAAAAATGCTAAATTGAGACTAATTCCAATCTGTTGTTTCTGGGTTTAAGCTGGCAGCCAAGTAGCACTCGCTAGGAGCTCTTACCACTATGCCAGTGCAAGCCCTGCTGATTCCTGCCACCTGTGCTGGTTGGTGGAGGTGTCAGCAATGACATCTGCAGTCCCCATATACCCACCATGCATCGTAACTGAAAAATATCATGTGCTAAGGCATAATTCTGCATGTCGTTAGCATTGTTGGCCAGGTGTAGCTAAGGCTTTCTTCGTCATCTTGAAAATCTGAATCACTTAACCACACTTAATGCATGGATTTCCAGTTTCCAAGTGATATGGTTTTACCAGTGTGAAATTTTGTCTTCAGGGACGTCTAAGCAGATCACTGCCATATAGGACATGACCAAACCAAAGTGGCAGTGAATGTAAGTGTGGCTCACATGATTTGTAAGTGGTTCCCTGTTTGTCACTTGGGAACTAGTTGATCATAACAGAACCACAATGTGGAACATAATTGATGGATCACGCTTTTACGTGGACCCCAAACACAAATTTGGAAGTTAGCAAAGTTAAATGGTAATAGTTATTCTTTTGTTGAGTTGGTTAAATCAGGGATGTCTGATAAAGTTAGATTTTTACTGACATTGAGAAAAGAATCATCTTCATCACAATTTCTAAACACCAGATCTAAATGGGATAATTAGAAAAACTGGAATACTTTGACAGAGGATCAACTTTTTAAAGAGGGTCGTTGAAACCAACCAAAAGCACAATGTTCAATTCCAAACTCGTATTTCCAAGTAACTAGACAACCTTGCAGAACTCCAGGCGTAGGCTACAAAGACTTAGAGTTATAAATCTGGGCTCCAAATTTATTCATTTTTCTTCTGAAGTTAAAAGAGAAAGAACATTTCCATCTTATGCTCATTGCTAATTAGCAGATAGTGGAAAATTAAGCTGTGTTTGTCATTAAGGGTAAGTGCACATCAATGCTACTGAATAAGGTCAGCCCCCAAAAATCACCTCATTTCAGTTCAGTCGCAGTGCTGATGTCACTTAACACAAATTTGTTCCAGCCTGTTAAGTGTGCTAGCTCTGTTATCTATGTAATGACTGTAGCATCAATTTCCAGGCATTTCTATTGATAGCAACCGTACCATCCAGCAGTGTCAGTGTATTTGAAATATATTATAACTCTGTCATTTTGTTCTGTTCAAATATGAATGTCGACCCACAGATGGACTTTAGACTAAGATAGTATGGTTTAAGATAAGGCTGAACAATTTGGACATAACATCTAATTGGGATTTCTTTCTGGCCATTGTTGCCATTGTTATTCATGAATTAAGGTCCAGGCCACACAGTCTAGTGTGTCCAATTCTTCTGTCTTAAGGTTTGAACACAGCCAGCTAACATGACAGGCTGCCAGTTAATTATGGCTGTGTTCATGTGTACAGCACCTGTGTTGTTTATGATTGGTCTCCAGGTGGTTCATGTTATGTTAAAATTTCCCTCTTCAAATTTGTTTAGGCAACATACTGTAGTTGATCATGAAGATTATTATTATTATTAAAATTGCAGCTCTTTCAATTAGAAAATCGCACTTATTTGAATTGCAAATTTGATGTGAAAACGGTTCATCTTTCTGCCGTAGTTTAAGAGTAGCACAAGTACATGTTGGGTTCTATAATGAGCTTAAAGTTTAATTCTCAGTCTTGCAACTTTACTGGGGTGGAAACACAACCAGCCATGGAAAACAACTGTGGTCTATTGCAACCAGATTCCAGTCCATACAGTATAAGGTGGTTTTCCTACAAGGATTGGCCTGTAGCAGGCCAATTAATCGGGGTGGGGGAGGGGCGTAGGAGAGGATTCTAGACCTTTCAAGAGTGCCCTGTGTTGTTTCCTTGCATAAAGATTTTGGTAACGCATTAAGTGTTGACTAACTAGCATGAGATAATACATTAGGTAACATGAAGTAATACATTAACAATGGTTAACTAATGTTAAGTAAACATGGAACAACTGTTGCATAAAAGAGACATGTAATAATACTACCGGCTGGGTTGTCAAGTCGTGTGCTTCTGTCTGTGGCTCATTTTGCTTAGGGGGATCGTCTCTTCAGTCTGAGAGAACAGCGTTGCAGAAATGCTAAATTGAGACTAATTCCAAATCTGTTGCTGTGTTCAAACTGGCAGCCAAGTAACAATCGCTAGGAGCTCTTAACACTATGCCAGTGCAAGCCCTGCTGATTGCTGCCACCTGTGCTGGTTGGTGGAGGTGTCAGCAATGATATCTGCATTCCCTATATACCCGCCGTGAATCATAATTGAGAAATGTGTGCTAAGGCATAATTCTGCATGTAGTTAGCATTGTTGGCCAGGTGTAGCTAAGGCCTTTATATACATAAACACAGAACTGCAGATTATAGTTTTGAGTTAATAAAGAGACATTCCACTGTGGAAACAAAGGTGACAAGGAAAGAGAGAAGGATGAAGATAGGTGAAGAAACAGAAAGAGGAGAGAGAAAGACAAAGCAGGTTGTTGGTAGCGTCCCAGAGGCTGATGTGATGGTCTTTGCTAACACATTCCTGTGGCTAGCGACAAATGTGAGATGGAGAGAAGCCGTTAATTGATGTTGCCTCTCCCTCTATACCCAGCTATAGACTCTGTGTGTGTGTGCGTGTGTGAGTGTGTGTAAGAGAGAGAGAGTGTAAGAGAGAGAGAGAGAAGTGAGCTGAACCAAAGAGAGGTACTGTAGACTGAATAGGCGTACATACACAGATCTGCCATAACATTAACATGACTTTTTGTATGGTCACTCATTGTCCGTTTTATCAGCCCTGCTTACTATATAGATGCACTTTGTAGTTCTACACTAACAGGCTGTAGTCCATCTGTTTCTCTGTACACTTTCTTAGCTGGAGTTTTGCACTGGTGTGAGTGGGTCAGACACAGCAGAGCTGCTGGAGTTTTTAAACACCTCAGTGTCAGTGCTGGACTGAGAATAGTCCACCAACCAAATATGTCCAGCCAGCAGCGTCATGTGGGCAGAGTCCTGTGACGACTGATGAAGGACAAGATGATGACCAACACAAACTCTGCAACAGCAGATGAGCTATCGCCTCTGGCATTTGATGCTTAGTGTGCCTGTATAGACTGAATGGACTGGGGAGTGAATGATTTTGAGCCATTTGGACCTCTCTCTCTCTCTCTCTTTTTTTTTTTTTTTTTTTTTAAAGTAGGCCCTTTAAAACAAACATTTTTCCCATAGATACTGCTCTCCCTCATGCTAGGGGAGAGGAGGATAGGGAGGTGAAAGAGAGACAGAAGAACAGGAAAGGACAGAGAGAGAGAGAAGTACAAAGAAAACACTTTTAAAGTATGGAAGCCCTGAAGGGTCATGAATTTGCATCTTTTATTTGCTCATGATAAACAGTTCTGATCTGTTTTTTTGATGTCTTGACGTATTTGTCATTAAAACATTGTAACAAATGTTATTTTCCTGACATAATTATATTTAAATCTCAAGAAATTAATTACTGAATTAATTAATTAATTTACTGAAATTACAGAATTAACTTGACATCTCATGTTTTTCTTTATAGTAGCATTGTTGACTTTAGAAAAAGGAGCAAGCAGTTTCGGTAAACACTGTGTAAAACAGTGTGTGTGTAAACATTAACTTTGTGTTTGCTTTTAGAGTGTGTTCTGGAAAAAACAGCATTTGTCATGTTGCGATAATGACATAAATAATTTGAGATAAACAAATAATGACTAGTTTTCTCAGGAAAACAGAGTAAAAAGTCCATGGCCTGTTAGAGCTTCTGTGATAAAGAAAGAGAAATAGAAGTAAAAAGAGCATGGTAAGGAGAGAGAAAGTGGGAGAAAGTGAGAGGAGGGAGTTAAAGATAAAATGTATGTGGTTGGTCAAAGAAGGGGATGCAAAAAAAAAAAAAGTGACCCAAATACTGCACTGTCTTCCTGTAGGCGGTGTGTGTGTGTGTTTTGCATAATGCCTCCATCACAAATCCTCCCAACTCAAACTTCATTCTGTCCTGAGTTTTAAAGCTGTTCTGAGTTTAAAACCTGATCAGAAAATAATTGGTCAGAATATTGCACGCATAAAGAGGCAGGCCCTTATCTGACCTGCTCAGACCCAATGGACCATGTATCTGAGTGCTCTGAGCACAGCCCAGGTCATGTGACCGGGGCTGCGAACAATGACCTCACAAAGGAGGTCAACACGGAAACACCTCCCACATGTTTTATTGAATAGACTGTGAGGCATTAAACAGTCATTGTAATGGGAAGCTGAATTGAGGATGGACAGTATTGGGCTCCACTGAGCTAAATAACAAATGTGTTGTATAGCATCTGTGTAGATATGCAAATATCAAGCTGAGGATACATTTGTTGATTAATAAAAGATGTTGATATAATTAAATATGTATCATTGTCATATCATTTCAGATCATTCTGGGTTTCAAACAGTACGTCCAGATTGTTACCATCATAAAAGTTCAAAGGTCAGAGTCTGTCTTCTGCGATGGCACTGCTATTGCTGAAAGATATATGCTAGCTAAGCAACACGTTCTGTCTTCTAGACAACATATGTTTAATTTACAACCCAGGAAATGACAATTAAATTTACAGTCCTAAGACTGTATGTCAGGAGTCATATTTCTTTATGAAATACAGGCATTCTGGTTGAAGACATGGGTTTTAAAAATATGTTCAGTATATGCATCTTTGGAGTGAACTTTGAGATAATGGTAACAATGCCTAGTTTAGAAATGTACAGAAAAGCAGGAGGTGCATTAAATCACCTCATGAACACTGTATAAGTATGGAACCTCTGTACCATATTGTTGCCACTGAACTCGATCTGCCCAGGAGTGTGCTTTTCAGCATACACCTGAAAATAGAGTTAGAAGCCTTTTCTCTTTAATCCAGAACCCAGTGTCTGATGATTTTGTTTAAGAGTCAGTTTATTTTACAGGAACAGAATTTTTTTTATTTTGATGTCTGGCTTGGTCAATTGGAGTCACTAAGCCATGACACCCGCCTGACTCATTTGGACCCATAGTTTCCCGTTACCTGATTACTTAATTGAATGTAAACATGTTGAACAGATTACTGACTAAATCAGATTTTCGACAGTTATAGGATTATTAAATGTTATTAAAGTTAGCCACATACTTAAATAGTCAGTAATTCATAAAATTCAGATGACTGACCACCTTTCACCTGGTGGGTGTGCTGTAAAATAATATCACAGAATCAGGATGTGTGGTAGCTAGTTGTTGTACAAGAAGCATAGAAGTATGAATATTTGTCTTTCTCTTCTATTATTTCAAAACCAGTCACGTTCACATCTTAGCAGGCCATTAATTGGTTAATCTTTGCTAAATAGCATAATTAATATGAACAGTTTTGGATAGCATTTTGCCTTTATCATGGTAAATCTACAATGAATGTATGATCAGCATCACTGTGGGCAATGATAGACAACTTTGATCCAATGTAATGTTGACACTGAAATTTTAACCTTGACTAAAATGGTGGTTCTCTGGAATCTTACCCCTCCATCTGGAAATAGATTTGGGTAGAGAAAAACAAACAAACAAACAAAAACATTACACCCTTTTATGGATTAATAGTTGTTTTGTTTTCTGTTTTATTTATTTATTTATCTTATTATTATTTTATTTTAAAAAATTATGTTTTAGCAACCCCTGTATTTTCAGTCACACCACATGCTTCTGTGATGTCACATAGTGTACATGTTAATTAAATGGTTATTTGATAGATCAGTTCTGAATATTGTAAATTCAGCAGCTCTAATTTGAAATGTACACTAGTTTACCTCAGTAGCGTTGTTTGGATGTGTTTATCTTTCACAGGTGTCTGTGTATGTGTGCGCATGTGTGTGTGGCCCTGCTACACTAAATGGCACTCAGTGATGATGCTAATGTAACATTGATGAAAATAATTGCAGGTGAATGTCAAGCGCTGCCCCCAACCTCCCTCTCTCTCTCTATCTCTCCCTCTCTCTCGCTGTCTCTCTCTCACCGTACCATAATAAGAAGGTTAAGAGGGAAAATACTTCACTAATGTGTCATTAGTGTAAATGTGAGTGTTTTACAGTGGAGGTTAGGACATAATAGTAGAGCACATAGCAGGCCTATATGGGCTTACTTTTATATGTGTGTCATTGCTTTCATGGGTTCACTGAATGGGACCAAAAAAATTATTTATTTTTTATTATTATTAATTTAAGTAAACAGCACCAACATCACATAATTGAGGTATGATGATGCTTTGGGTTTTCATGTGTGGTAAGACTAGATTGAAATCCTATCTAAAGTCCTATCTGTTCATAACCACATTTATTTGATTTAAATATATATGTTTGAATTTACTGTGAACATCATGAGGTTTCCCAACTGGGAAAAAAACTGCATAGACCAGCATGGTTGGTCACTAGAAAAACCAGCATACGTTGTGTTTTGATGCTGGTATGCTGGTCAGCAGAATTTGAAGTTAATATGCTGATCACCAGTAAAACCAGCATATGTTGTGTTTTGATGCTGGTATGCTGGTCAGCAGAATTGGAAGTTAATATGCTGATCACCAGCAAAACCAGCATACGTTGTGTTTTGGATGCTTTTGTGTTGATGAGTTTGCGGTTTGACCAGATCGACTAGCAGAGACCAGCTTAGACCAGCATAGAATGTTTTTATCAGCAGGGTTGTGCCTGAATATGATTTAAGCCCCCGCTGGTTGTATAGACCTGCACAAGCACAGTGACCAAAACAGATTATTTTTGCTTAATTGAGTCACCCGCTGCAAACCATTTATAAGGTACATTTCAACAGGTTTGGTATGCCTGGAAATAACTGCCCAGCGGTGTTGCAAGGATGACCACCAAATATACATACTTTTACACACAGTTAACACACACTTTACCATATCAAGCTGTCTATTTTTAGATAACAGTTTGTCATACAATGTCAGAACCCACATAACCAAATCTGTATGAGATTATTTCCTGACTGCAAATGCAGATTGAAACAAGTCTGTGATTATTTAAGTATGCAGTTTTTTTACACTGCTAGTTGTTATGCTATAAGCTTCCACTACCATGGTGCATTTTTAGAGAAACAGTGTTAGGGAGGGATTCTGAAATAGCTGAGTGTTTTTCTCTGTGATAGGTGGGACAGTGAAACATGATAAGATTACACTTAAAATGATCTTTCCCCCACATGCTGGTGCTTAATGTTATCATCGGAAAAAAAAAGAGAAAAACAAGAATTTTGTCTTTAAAATGATATGATATCACAGATTCTGCTTAAAACAGTTATGTGAAAATGTATCTGATTAAACTTAAAAAAAAAAAAAAAGGTTCTCTGTCGGGACCTCAAACAGGCATGTTATTAAGTTAAGTATTTAATATTTAGGATTAGTATTAATATTAATATTAGTATTGGAACTGTATGGCCAGAGGCATGAACTAACGAGGTAAAAAGGGTCAATTTTGTTTTTGGTTTGTGGGGTTGAGTACAGGCATTTATTTTGTTTTATGCAATTTCATATGCACAAATATTTAAATGAATAAAATGTTTGTACACATATTTTCTCTCTCTCTCTCTCTCTCTCTCTCTCTCTCTCTCTCTCTCTCTCTCTCTCTCTC
>CM067493.1:13600891-13618647 GCA_034552555.1 Semaprochilodus insignis | reverse complement strand
CTCTCTCTCTCTCTCTCTCTCTCTCTCTCTCTCTCTCTCTCTCTCTCTCTCGTGTTGTGTTTACTCATGCATGTGGGATGTGTTGTAGACCACAGCTCGTGTTTGCAGGCTGTTTCTCTGATGTTTCCTCTTCACTAGGCCAGCCAGCCAGCATACTCAGCCCTCAGCAACACACTCCTGCCCTAAAATGGGATGCAGCTTATCACAAATGGTGTATTCTCCTAAGACCGTGTTTTTCAATACTAGTCCTGAAGTGCTCCTGTACCTTTTGGCTTTCCCCCTGCTGATTCAACTAATGAAGCTTATTAATTAGCTGTTCAGAGGATTTAGATATGTTAGAAGCTGGGAAACCCTGTAGAATTGTGAACTGAAGACTGCAGTTTGACACCCCCGTGTAAGGGGGTAGATCAATCATGGCTTGGGACCGTGTTACAGTCAGCACCATGGGAAATATTTTACTGGTAGAAGAAAGAATGGATTTGATTAAGTGCCAGCAAATTCTTTAAGCAAACACTGCAGTGTCTGTAAAAAAGCTAAAGATGAAAAAGAATGGCTTCTGCAACAGGACAGTGATCTTAAACACACCTCAAAATCCACAATGGAACACATCAAGAGGTGCTATCTGAAGGATTTGGCATGACCCTCACAGTCTCCCGACCTTAACATAATCAACTCTGTGGATAAAACAGTGCATACAAGACAGGCCAATAATCTCACAGAACTAGGAGCCTTTTGCAGGGAAGAATGGGTGAAAACCCTCTAAACAAGAACAAAAAAACTCTTAATGGTTTCAAAAAGCATTTACAAGCTGTGATGCTTGCCCAGGGGGCTTTTACAAAGTACTGAGGATGCAAAATTCCCAAACCTTTGCTTCAGGCCTTTTTCCATTTTGTTATTTTCAAACTGTAAAAGATGGAAATACATATGCAATTTTCATTAAAGTATTAAAGACGTGTGTAATCCTTAGTTTTGGAATTCAGATCATCTTTTACCCACTTAGCTATTCAGAGTAATATAAATCTTGACCAGCGTTGCCCAAATCTTTGCATGCCATTGTAAGTTGAGAAGGACTCGTTGACAGAAAGTCTTTAGCAAACTTTAGTGGTAGCAAAGAAGGAGATTGCAAATGTAGGTGTGCATTAATATTGTGTTCTAGTACAATGCTTCAGTTACAAAACAAGAAAAGGCGTCACTCTCTAGAGCTCGGTTATGTCATTTATTGTTTATATTATGTCACAAATGCTTATACGTGGATTGTTCTGTAGTACAATCACAGAACACACATTATCCAAATTACTTGATGTCACCATTCCATTGTTTCCACTTTTATGTGTATTAAATGATGAGTTCACTCCTCAGCTTTCCTCAATTCAACAAAATATGTTAATGACAGGTTTTACAGATACTAAAACTGTTTTACAACTTTGGATTGCCCCCAATTTTCAGCTTTGAAGTTCTGGATATCTAGCTTTTGGAATTAGTTGCCTTGGAATACCTTACAGCTAAGATTATGCAACATCTACTGTCTGTCTAGCTATTTATTCTGTATATGTGTATTCTTAGCAATATATGCTACCATCTTGCCTTACTTTCCTCTTACCTTCCCCCTCCCCATTTGTAAATGCTATTGAAGAGTTAAGAAAAAAAATTGCTTTTATGCTTTTGTCCTCCCACCAGTCTGTCCCTGATGCCATGCCTCACCCAGCTCAGGTGAGGAGTAGGAATAGGACAATACACAAACAGATTTGTTTTGTGAATCCAAGCAACTTTTGTAACAGCAAACACAGCTGTACAACACAGCTCTATGCTAAGGTGGTTTAGTAAGTTTAGTCATTGGGTATGTTGAGTTGTCTTGGTTCTTCAATTGATAGTAGGTGAGTTTGGACTGATTTCTGCCCCAGTCTGGTCTGTGCTGCCTTGGGTAGGTTTAGAACATTTTTGGCCACTTTAGGGTTAAACCCAAAATTTCAGACTTGAAGATTTGACCAAAAGCTCAACACAGAATATGCTGAATTATTCACAGGCATGTCGGAACATTCTGGAAACCCTTTTTACTGGAACCTAGTTTTCTGCCACCTGAAGTTTTCCAGTCTTTCACCAGAAGCTGAGAACTGCTCTATTTCTCTTTCAGTTTTTCTCTCCTCTTTTTATTATTTCTCTCACTTACACGTCAGCACTATTGTCTCTTCTCACCTAGAGGTGCGAGTTATCAGTCTTTCAAGCCAGATGATTCATGGCAGGCAGTCGCACGTGAGACACACATACGCAGTTCTCCTGCCAAGCTGACTGTACAGTATTCGGTTGATTGTGTGATCTGTGCTGCTGAATTTAGTTTTGAGGAAATGTGTCCCACTGAGCTAATAGTAATGACTTAATATGGATTATTCTGTATGGTGCTGCTGGCTAAGAGTAATGGTTACAGTATCTTTAGTATACTTCCTTTTTTAGTCTACTACTGTGCAGTGGTGTGTGATTATTAAAGGTATGTTGTTGTGAATAGTTAAACAGCAGATGTATCGTAAACCTACCCAGATTCTATGCAGCAAATGCAGGCCTGATATGAAGAAAAGCTGATAACACATCTCCTGCAGAAAAGATAACCAGTAGCTAGCAAATCCAAGATGATGTTGCTCCTGTTACTTTAAAGGGAACCAGTTCTCAAACTGTTAGGGCTGTAACAAATATTTAATGATATTGAAGAAATGGAAAAGCCATTCAAATAATCAAATAATGATGTCTTTAAATTATACAACTTGCATTACATTTATTTATTTAATTAATTCAATGATCTATCTATTCATTTATTTATTCCCTGCCACAGCTCCCCTCTTTGGAGGACTTCAAAAACTTTGTTTATTGAATTACTTTGAATTACATTATTCATTGAGTTACAACTGAGATCAACCCATAAAGATGAGCAGTAATAATAATAATAATAATAATAATAGAAACACAATCTAAAAAAAGAATTAAATAAATACTATTCAAATAATGTTAACCACATTTATGAACCCAGACACTTCTACAAACACATTTATCAAGCAAAATACTAGCTCAACACCTGCACACCGCTGCCTAAACACAGTTCATCATAAAATTCCCATTTTTCCATTGTCCTTAATGAAAATGTAATGACATCACCATGCACCAGGGTGTGAAATGAAAGTAATGTTAACTCACAATTTAATGACTTTGATTGCACATTCTGATATCAAGAACCACAGCACACCCGATGATGTGGCCTGAATTTGGCTTAAAACAAGTTGTACTTCATGTGTCTTTCTGCCATATAATGTAATAAAAATGGAGTGCTCTGGGAATTCTAATTAATGCTCTGGGAATTCTAAGTAATGCTCTGGGAAATGTAAGTAATGCTCTGGGAATTGTACGTAGTGCTCTGGGAATTGGATTTACTAAGCTAATTCTAGGAATGGATACATAGTAGTTATTACATTATATTTCTTTCTCATCTTTATCTGCAGATCAGTCGAGTCCTGAAGCCAGGGGGACGCTTTGTATCAGTGACCTTCGCCCAGCCACATTTCCGCAAGAGACTGTATGCTCGCAAAGAGTATGGGTGGTCCATCAACCACTATCACTTCGGAAACAGCTTTCACTACTTTCTGTATGTCCTTACTAAAGGGGAGGAGCTTAGCCCAGAAGACACGGCGCTGGAGAGGAGGCTCTGCACTGAAGCTGAGGCTTCGCCCACTGTGGTGACCTTTCAAGATGTGGAAAATGAGGACTTCCTTAATAACATTGCTCTGTAACGTCATGTGCCACCGCTGTCAGTCAAAGCAACCTAAGATCTATGGTGTCTTTGTACTGCAGCCACAACCAGTTTGATCTTATTTTTAACATGTTTTAAAAGGGCATTCGGTAGGAAATGGCTGCCTGTGATCATGAAATTCTCAGGTCTAATTTTAAATTTGTACCAATGCAGTGAACAATGCTGTGTAAGAAAAACTAAGCCAGTGTTTCTTAACCCTGGTGCTGGAGGCTCCCTGTCCTGCACATTTTAGTGGATGCCCACACCTCCTACAACTCTAAAGGGCTTGTTAATGAGCTGACAAGTTGAATCAGGTGTGTTGGGAGCAGGGAAAGCACTAAAATGTGCAGGGCACATTACAGTTGTTTGTGAGGTTGAGGTTGGGCTATCATTATGTAATCTCACGTGCTATTTATAGAAATAGGTTCTTGTAAGTAATTGACCTGCTTATGGCCTGTGTTCTATACCAACTGATGCTAGGTTGGACAGATCATTGGCAAAACTCAGTCCTACCACAACTAAAATGGACTTGACCTACATCCTCAGAAGACACGGCCTTCACCAAGTTCTGAACGAGTTTACTTTAAATGTTATTTTAACACAATTACATATTTCCACCTGACAGGTCTCCAAATCCTCAAATACTACATACTGTAGCTTTCAATGTTTTACATGGAGAGGTGAGGTAGTCATTTTAGCACAGGGCATCTGATTCACTAGGAATCTCAGTATGAATTAGACAGTTAACTTTGCTTTTTTTTTTTTTCAAGAAAATGAACAAATGCTTAAAAATGCTAAATTATATGACAATAGAGACAATTTCTCTAAATTATCAGATATCAAAATGCCAAATATCAGATATATTTTTGCAGTGTACAGTTTCTTATTAGGTTGACTGGGACTTTGTTGTACAAATCCTAACAACAATTGTAATAAAAGACTGCACATGTGATTAATACATGGATGGGTCAGTGTTTGGGTTGCCAACAATGCTCCAAGACTCTGGATGTGGTTTTAAAAAATCTGACAATAAAATCTTGCTTTTAGATATCTATGTTTCTCTCTTTTAGTTTTTCTCTCTCTCTCATTCTCACTTTCTTTCTTTCTCACACATGGCCTACTTCACTCATGCAGTGCTCTTGGTATCAGAGAGAAGTTGAGCTTCTTTGACATCTTTATATTCATGAAGATCCAGGCATAAATTCACGGTATGGCCAAAAGTGTACTCCATAATAATGACCATGGCTTTGGTAAAGGATGATGTCCAGCACGCTCAAATAGTGTACAACCCCAAACAAGTCATGTATGTACATGTTCTCCTCTAGGTTTTTAATATTACACTGGCCACCATGCCTTGTCGGCAGTCATTAATAAACCAGAAATCATTTATTTTTAATTTTGCTCTGAAATGTAATTACTGGCTATTTTTAAAGGCTGGAGAAGGTGCCTGCGCTTCAAGAATGACTTTCAGTGCAGAGGTACTGCAGATGGGAGCCGAGTTATGGTACTGTTATACTGAATGGAAAATCATGTTTGAACCTGAACAGATCACTCTTTTAAATAGTTGTGATAAAAACATTGTGTTATCGCATTACATTATTCTGTATCTTTTGCAACTTGGGATACATGCAGAAGCAAATCTACACACATCCACACAGTCATATGTGCAGTTTCCATGTATTGTTGCTTTTCTAACAGAAGATAAGTGCCCAACTTCCATACAGAGCATAGTTCTGCCTATATATCACAATTCAGAATTCATATTAAAGTGTTGATAGCTATACTGCTGCACCCTACTTGTTTTACTAGACCTCAGTTTCCTAGTCCTGGTCCTGGAGTACACCTGTCCCCTGTGCTTCCCTGTACTAAAACAGCTGCTTGAACATTTCAGAAAAGGTTATTAATCAGCTGAGTAATTGGATCAAGGGTGTTAGGAGCTGCAAACATTAATGCAGAGCAAGAGTATGCCAGTACCATTTTGGCACCGCTGTACTAGACCAATGTAGTGGTAACTAGAAACCTTGTAACATATCTTCAAACCACAGCCTAGTCAAGTAACTACGTAAGCCAACTGTAAACACATTTAGATTTCAATTATAATAATAAACTCTCTAACCAATTTACATGGTTTCTCCTTAGATAAGTACATTTACTCTTTACAGTGATTGAAAATATAATGATCTATTCATAATGAAGAGCAAAAAGAAGAATGCCCCCAGCCCCTGTACATGACCTATATATGCTCCAACCAAGTGTGTTCTTTCACAGAAACTGCTGTGAGATCAGACCAGATTCACAGAACAATGGCAATCCCATTAAACCAAGTGAATAAGTGAATTGATGATGGAGTTTAGATTTGCTACCTAACATTGAGTTTGGAGGTTAAAACACTACACCACTGAACCACACCATGTTGTGGCTAATCAAACTAGGCAGGTCAGAAAGAACCACAGTAAATGCCACAATACTAACGTTAGCTTGATTACAGAACACACGCATATATAATGAATATCTATGGAATGAGTAGCACTCCAAGTTCAAAGGTTTTAGCTGCATTTTCGTGATGCTGAATGAGCTTATTGCTCAACCTCACAGTTTCTACAAAAGGATGCATTTGAGGGCAAAGCGCAAATTCACTCATGCCTGGGCTTAAAGATCAGAGGCCTTTTTTTTTTTTTTTTACCAGATTTTAGATCATAGTAGCGTGTTGGAGAGTGTTCACTTCACGGATAAGAATGTTGACTTTGTACTGGTGGTGGGCTCAACGTGTCCTTCCACTGTTCACAGTCATTGTTTTTAACTGTTCCACTGAGCAAGCCAATGAATCATGCAGCATGGGTCCTCTTTCATCATGGAAAAGAATAGGAAACATTCATGTGCCCTGTTCTAACTGGCCTTGAAATCTAGCAAGGCATTCATTCAAGAATACAGTCAATTTCCACTGATTTCAGCACTGTATGAAAATAGTGCTGAGTTATGTGCCAACAAAAAACTGCTGTCAACTTGCCTATTAATATTTTATCTGATCTGAGCTGTCCAGACGTCCATGATGCATGATGGTTGATTGTACTGCTTACAGGCCTTTTCATCTTCCCTGAAGCGGCAGCCAGCTGTGACGCTGTGTCAGGTGCAGATTAGGTGACCAGCAGGTGTCCGGTGTCAGTCTCTTCTGCTGGCTCCTCCTTTAACTTGCCTCTCTGCTTTGCTGGCTTGAATCTTTGGGTGGGATGTGCTTGTGGTGTCCAATTCACTCAAGAAATGTGATACAAGGGACTCAAGGACAATAACACTGAATATTCTAACACCGAGGTGTGCCTTCTCTTGTTACATTACAACCCCTTCCCCTCACCCTAATTTCAGTGTTTTCCCTGCTTAATTCCACTATTGATTGGTTTGATAAATAGCTAGAAAGACTGGAATCAGGAATGTTCAGTAAACTGTTTAGGTTAGTGCTCCACTCTGCTCAGGAGTATATCTTATATCAACTGCATTAGGGGTATATAGTGTAGCTACAGTATCTAGCATTTGGCTACATAACTCAAGAAAATTAATCCCCACATACACAAAACAAACCAGATGGTTATCTGTCCACAATATCTGTAACACAAAATAGAGGCTGTGGGGTCACTTTCCAGGCCTTTCAGCTCCCTAAGCTTTCACCACCATTGTAAAGCCATACTGATGTTCACTCTGCTTTAAGGTGACTTGCTTTATCCAACCTCCTTTTGTTCAAAGCCTTCTCTATTTCTGCCTTTTTTCTTTCTTCTTTTAGAAGTTGTAAGTACCTGTGTAATCTGCCATTCTTGAAGGTACTAATGATGCCAGCTAGCATGCTAACATGGTATTGCCAGCTAGCATGAGGTGCTTTTACTTACAGCTAACTTTAGCATGAGCTCATGCTAATGCGGCATTCACATGTTTGTGTTGAAAAAAACATCATTCCACACCTCATGGCTGTACATAGCCAAATGCGACATGAAGCCACACAAACAGTGACAGCATTATTAGCAAAAATGAATGATAATAGGAGGAGAGGTGCAGAGGAGCAGAGGTGGAGAAAGGAAGACACTCTTATTTTACTTGGTCTGGAATTCAACAAGTTTGTGGTCCATGCTCCCCCCCCAAAAAAAATCAACATCCGGTTTATCCTACAGCTGCAATCAATGGCAAAATTTTGGAAAATGGAACTTCTGCCGGAGCTTTCCATTCCCTGCTGCGAAACGGAATTTTCTGTAGTGGCTCCTTAAAAAAACAATGGAATTTCCAGTTTGCTGCCGTCCATCTACCACAAACATGTGAACACACCATTAATCGCAGCGTCAGCATTCTTTCGTTGTTAGCTGTGTTAGCATTGCAATGTTGGATTACTCAGTTCATCCTATATCTCCTATATTGTTTGCACTCATTCAGTAAAAGGAATACTACCTTGTGCTTACTTTTAGGATTAGTTGTCTCATGTTCTTACATGAACAAGGCAGACCAAAATCAGTTCAGTTTCTATGACTCACTTGATAAATACAGATCCAGGTCTATGGTTTATTCCTCTGTAAAGACAGAGGTTCCTAGAGCGGGCAAGCCAGATATTTTTTTCCGGACAGAAACAGAGTTTGGGGGATGAGTCATATGTGATGGATCTCTCTCATTTATCTCCTTTGTTATATAAGGCTTGCCAGCAGGGAGAGTGTGTGTGACTGAGAGATAGCAAGAGTAGGACTGTGTGTGTTGGTCGATGGCATTAGTCGTGGTGCTCTGGATGGAGGTCGAGCTAAGTGTTTCAGTACAGATTCTTGTTTACTATCAGTGACTGCCCTTTACACATGGATGCCCAAAGTCACTTATTCTTTCCGCTTTCTGTGCCTCTGAACGTTTTTTTCTTTTTACAGTGTGAATTATAGGCCCTCCACCGTAATGTTATTTTTGGTTATGGTTTATCTCTATGTAAATTATTGTCCTTAACAATTTATTTATTATTATTTTTTTGTTAACTGATTCATCTACTTGAGTACAAGTCCAACATGCCTAAATTAGCTGATTGGCTATTTTGCTTCCCAGCAGTCAATACTTAGCTCATACCTGATGACAGAAACAGCTCAAGCTCAAATAAAGAAGCATTACTCAAAACTGCTCTCAGAAGATGTTCGTGACAGACGTTAAATAGCCAAACATTACTCACCACAAAATTATTGCATTCAGTGCAAATAATTGTATGTATCAATAGTGACAGGACTGCACAGTAAATCAACTACAACTACATGGTGTAAGTATTGAACACCCCTGGTAAAATCACATGATTTGTTGACTTTTATACTGAAAATGTGTATACATCATATATAGAGGAAAAAATATGGATTTTTTTGTGGATTTAGTGCACAATTTCTGCTTATTGAACAGACCTCATTCACTGGTTTTCAGCATGTTAAATTGTAATTGTGGATTAAAATATGCAGAGGTGTGTCCTGGTAGAGGATATATCAACTTACTTTCACAAAACAAGTAATCCAAACTTTTGCACACAACTGTAGTACAGCTAATGCTAAAGCTATTTACATTAGATTTGTTTACATTAGTCCATGTAATCATGACTAGGTGTGGACCTAAGAGCACGAAGTAGGAACAAAGCAGGGTAGGGTTTATTAGGCAAGCAATGGTCAAAAACGGAGGAACACCAGAGGACAAAACAGACGAAGAGTCAGGTTTCACAAACAAGGTCAGAACAGATCAAGGCCACACTACAAATGGGTAAGGCTCAGACTGCACAATGAATCAGCAAGACTTCTCAATGAGTGACAAAACTGAGGGAGTATATGTTACCTGTTTGTCAATGTATATGATATAGAGATTAGTATTACTAAGTGACTCACTGAAAATGCAATTGTACCACAACCATGAAGTGCTGTTCCACACCCCATATTGTCACTATGCATTCTCTTGGGATGGCAAGATATTATCTGTGCTTTAATACACATGAATCACTTCAACAGCTAAGTTTAAGGCTCTTCATGAGTCAGATCAGGTGTTTTAAAGCAGAAAAGTACTAAACCCTGTATTACGATCATGCAGAATTCAGTATTGTGCCAAAACCTCTTCACAGGGAATGGAATATAGAGATGAAATTTATTGAGCATCTTCAGGCGTGATGCTCCCCCAAACTTTTCAAAGGTATGTGAACAGCTGACCGCCACACTTATATGAATTCGTCGGGCACTCCCATTCTGAAACCACAGGAATTAATATAGAGGTGGTTCCAATTACATGGCTACATCAGCCTCCACTCTTCTGGGAAGGCTTTCCCCCAAATTTTGTAGCGTTTGTGTGTGTGTGTGTGTGTGTGTGTATAGAGAGAATTTTAAATCAAAAGACCATGTGTATAGTCATGCTGTGATGTTGGACAAGAAGGTCTGGCTTGCAGTTGACGTCCCAATTCATCCCAAAGAGTCCCTCCGCACCAAACATTAAGGCACCATGCCTTAATGGACCTTGCTTTGTACACAGGGGCACAGTCATGATGGAACAGGAAAGGACCTTACCCAAATTGTTGCCACAAAGTTGGAAACGTATAAAAATTGTCTAAAATGTTGTTGAATGCTGCAGCATGTTGTATCAGTCAGCATGTATATATGTGAACATAATATGTAAGATTATTGTGTGAATTATAAATCTATTCACCACAAAAGATTTATATAAAATAATAACTACTGATTAGTTGAATTGCTAGCTTTCTGGGTGTATTAGCTTCAGGTGCCTGTATTCCTCTGTTTGAGAGAAAGAAGTTTATGTACTGAACTGCAAGAACTATTTCACTGACCACAGCTGCTGTATTGGCTACAGTGTGACTGAAGCATGAGTGGGTATGAAAACACTATTTCTAGACCTAGACCTAGAGTCCCCAGATGCCATCCCAAAATATACACTGTTAAAAAATTAAGGTGCCAGAAAGGACTGATATTGCAGAAGAATTACATGGGATATCAGGGACTGGGAAAAAGTGATACCACATAGTGTTGTGATATTTTGTGTGGAAATTCTGTTTTGATACACAGATGCCAGATATCAATATTTTATGAAGTAAATTTAAAGCAAGGTTTTTATGACAGTGTTGGTGCTGCAATACAAAATATTCGAAGTGAGATAAACAGCCTTTTTTAGACTTAAGAACTTTGTCTCATTAGATAAAAGAATACAGAAGAAAAGAATTTGCCTTTAAAAAAGGTACAAAATCACAGTGTATCACAATGTATGTAATATCATATTGTGGGGCCTTTGGTGACTCCCATCCCTACGGAATCCGACCATTTTGTGCATAATTAAATTGTTAAAATATAAACAAATTAATTCAGAGTGGCTTGATGTAAAGTGCTCCTTTCATACTGCGGTGATGTTAACAGAAACAAGACGTCTGAGCAGTTTAATTATACTACCTCATGTAACGTTATTACATGAAATGGTTATAAATACACTGTCTGTTGCCTAAGAGATTGGTTTATAATAGCTTAAAGCATATTTAAAAAATCCATTCATTGTGGCAAGTTTCATGCAGGTAAAATAGTCCCCAAGAAAACATGTTCTTTCAGATTTTTTTTCCATCATTGGTGTTACATATAAACACTGGCTAGATAAATGAATGTGCCAGACAGGACTGTTATATTTGTGCTGTAGATCGTGACTCCTGGTTCCTATCAACACTGCAAAAAAAAATCTGATCAAATCACTCTAAATTACTTTTACATTTCACTGAATGAATTATTTAATTAAAAAAAACCTCCATATAATGTAGCGGTTCTATAAGGTTCCTAAGACCATCCATTTGAGCCAAGTATGGAAATGTAAGAGTAGAACAAGAGACACTTATGAGTAAGAGAGTCTGAATGTTGTACAGACTGTCCAGATAAACTCTTTTTACCATTTTGTGTACTGATTTAGGTTCCACAAACACTGGAATCTTGAATGCATTCTCTCAGACTTAACCCAACAGAGAAACTGCATGGAATCCAGGTGGTGGTTTAGCTGAGGTTCTCAGCCCCAGTCCTGCTGTATTTGCATATAGTGCAATTCTGGATTTTTTTTTCTGCTTGAATATGTTTAACATAGTTCATGTAGGACTTTATTATTATCTGATCATTTGATTCAGGATTGTTGAGCACATCAGCTCAGTGTTGTTCAACTAACAGCAGAGTTTCATTAGGTTGCCATTCTTGTGTTTGTGATTGTTCAGAGGTTCTACAGTGTTCTTGAACAATAGTCACCAACCCTGGTTCTGGAGGTCTGCTTTCCTGCAGAGTGTAGTCCCAATCACAATCTGGTCCTCCAGCTCCATGTTTTGAATATCTTCAGAGAAACCATTGATTGACTGGATCAGATACATTGATGTTAGGTAATAAGGAAGGAGCATTTCAGTTACAAGCTGCAACTCAAATCTGCAGGAAAGTGGATCTCCAAGAGGAGGGTTGGTTACCACTGTCCTAAAATGTCCTCCACCATTTCACGTTGGTTTGTTTGTGTAGTCTTCGCACTGCACATTCAGAAACAACACTGGCCCGAAACCTATGTAACTTGCCATTCGAGTGCTATTTAACTTTCTACCTGCTTGAACACAGCTGAAACTGTTATAATATCCGTGGTTAATGATTTAACCATTGATAAAGCTAGCAAAAATGGCAATAATGGCAATAATTAGTTTATTAATTATAATTACCTAATTAGCTATGTTACTTCAGCAAACTCTTTGTAACCCGACACATCGCCATTCTAGTTCATGTTCTGGTACACTTCGGCATTGTTCATACAGATAACCCAAAACCGATTTTTTGCCATTTTCAGATTGTATCCAGACAGATTATGAAATATGATTCCAATTGGATTTTTACAGCTCAGACGCTCTGGCCTCAAATTAGATTTCAAAGTGACAAACAACAGCAACAACAACCATGTCAAATCGAGAGTTATAAAAGTGCTGGTTACTGATGCTAGATTGGTCATGTCTGGACACAGATCTGATCACTTGCAAATTACAGTGAGGACAGTCGTCGCAAAAGATCTGATTTGAGAAACAAATCTGATTTGCCTGCAGTTTGAACATAGCCTTACTGATTGTGTAAAAGTGCTTAGAAGCTTTATCCTATATGGAAGAGTATAGATTTAGCTAAATTGTAGTTGGCTTGAGTTGCAAGTGTAAAGACAGAGGAAGACACTCTCAAGTCCTGTTGATGCCAGTCTAGAACTAGCAATCTACCAATAGCGCAAAGGAGAAAGAAGAAATCCCTCTGTTTTCTGGTGCTAAAGGTTCTGGTACTTTCTGCTGCAGAAAAACTGCTGCAGTGGTCCTGACCACTGAAGAACAGGCTAAAAGAGACTAACAAAGTATTTAGAAGAACAGATTGACTATAGTCTTCTAATCGCAGAACTACAAAGTGCACCTATATGGTAAATGGAAGTGATAAAACAGATAATGGAGTGTATATATGAGGAGGTGGTTTTAATGTTATAGCTGATCAGTGCATGTTTGCTGGATTGCAAATGTTTTCGTGTTAGTGGGGTTTAAACTTGCCCATGGACAGTGATCCAACCTGCATCTACCACTACCACCAATGCTTTTGATGCTTCTAATGCTAACCAATCATAAACTTCTTGAGAAGTTAATTAGTTGGAGCAGGTGTAGCACATTACAGTTGGGACTAGACTCCACAAGAGAACACATGTCCAGGACAAGGATTGCCCTTGAAGCCAACCAGTGGCATGAAACCAGGGCTTCGTTCATCCAAGTCCAACCCTCAAATTGGTTTAATTTCAACTCCCTAAACACCTGAGCCAAGTTATCAACACCTGATCAGCATTTAATTACCTGGTTCAAGAAGCATGAGTGTTTGGGAGCTGGAAGAGAGCATCAGCGTGGGCTGGTTGGTTTGGCCTAACTACTAGCTGTAAGTGATGTAATCCCTAGTGTTATATAGGCTATACACTTCCCATTGCAAATGCTAGTCAACTAGGAGATAAGCATGTCCCAAATGACCAGAAAACGTCCTCATTATCGTATTTTCCCACCATTTATTAATTCACCAAGTACAGTGAAAATGGCATCATAATATACAATGAATCATTCTCAGAATGTCATTACATTTTTGTTGCTTTTTTGCTTCATAAAACGATGCTCCATTGTTTAAAAATATTAAGGTTCCATGCACAACAAACCATAATTAATTTCTTTAAAAGAATGGTACAAAATAACAAAAAAAGAGAAGAAGAAAAAAGAAAAACATAGCTATAATGTTCAGAACTCATCAAATAACATGTTATTTGAGGATACTCGTAAACAGTGCAGTAAAGTCTAAAATCGCCATTTTTTTTTTCTAACAAATTCATCAACGAAGCTCAAGTCACAGTATACGATTTCTCAGTAAATAGTAGTATAACATTGATGTGTGCAAAAACAAAATCCGAAGCACATTCATTAAGTCCCTTTAAAGAAAAAGAAAGAAAGAAAAATATATCCCCACACCTGATATCGGAGTCCTCCTGTCCCATTCTGAAAATCCTTCCCACGATACAAACACCATAGCTGATGAATCGTAAGACGATATACTAGCATATATTCGAAATAACAAATATTTAGATACAAAAATACAAATATGACTTTGTTTGTTTGCTTGTTTGTTGTTGTTTTTTTAAAAAGAAGCGTGCCAGGGTCTAAGGGTGGTGGAGGCACCTGTGTTGGCACCAGAGTAAAAGTTCATGCAAAGAGATGGAGAACCGGAACTCAAAACAACAACTTTCCTAAAAGTTCAAATCAAATGGCTTCGACGTGTTTGCATTTGCAGTGGGTTAATTACATCAGGCCAAGTTACTCTAAGTTGAGCCCCGTAGTAAATATTGATTATGTGAGTTGACTGCGCAGGGTCTGCGGATCGTTGATGCGCAAAAGTGCGCTGTAACACTAGGCAAACCTATGGACTACCGTCAACACGAATGAACCGCGAAGGCTGTACATGTTTCTAGACCTCTCCTGGAAGGGTCAACTCAGGCTAAAACGACGAAAAGGAACGAGTATATATCTATTAACATTGCACCATCCTCGTGTTGACCTGCGTACACTGAACTGTCAGGGTTCTCGGAGGCCTTCAGAGGTCTGTGTGGTAACTTCTATAAAAGAGCTCTAGCAGCAGCTGGAATGGACTCTAGGTTTGGAGTGAAGGCCGCGCAGTGCAGCTTCCATCGGCTCTTGTTTGAAGCGTGTAGTAGCTACAGGATAAAGACAGAGTCTTTTAGTTTAGTTTTTTTTTTGAGATTCTGTACAACTACGTTAGAATAAAGCTCGTGATGTGCTTCGTCCTCCGGTTGAAAGTCGATGCTTCTGTATACGGCGCTTATTTTCTTGTTGTTGTTGGAAGAAGATGGTTTAGTGAAGTAATGGCAGGTCCATCCATCTTTAAAACAAAGGCCAGAGGCTGCAGCTCCCATAACCCAGCCGCTTCAACAGCTTTCACCAGAGCAGCGACGCTGTCAATCGCCAGCAAAGCCTCCTCAAGTCAATGTCGTCCTCTCCATCTCTCCTCCACATCTCCCCTTTCTTTTCTTCCCCTCTTGCCACCTTTGTCCGTGCATCGTAACCTTTTCCAGCTCCTCACCGTCCTCCTTCATGCACAGCCGACAAAGTGCTTCGAATCGGTGGTAAAAAAAGATTTTTGTTTCAATGTCTGCTAAATAAAGGCATCGTTCAGCGTGTTTAAACGCCCGGCGACGACTTGTCCGTCATCCCCTTCAGCACCTCGTCTATTCGGTCGTCCTCGATGACCACTGCGGGAGAGAAACGCACATTATTAACATCGCTACTGCAGCGCGGGCCGAAGACCCCCCCCCACCACCACCACACACACACACACACACACACACCTCCCATCAGTCCGTCGCAGAAGCGGATAACACAGCGCGCGGATAGAAAGTGCGCAATAGCGCTTCCACAAAGAACAGCACGACCTAACGCGCGCGTTCAGCGCAGCCCACAGCGCATTGCGAGCTCAGCTCGCGCTGGAGGAACACAGCTGTACAGGACCAGCACTTAAACAGCTTCAGCTCGATCACTGTGACGCATCTGCACAGTGATACACATGCACAGTGCTAAAGTGATATAAGGATATGTATTTTGTATTCATATTCATATTAATTACTTAATTTATTTATTAATATGAAGTTGATCGCTGCTCGTTAACGTTAATCTAACCGTGAACGTCTGCCGTCATGTCTGGCAAACTGTGAAGCTCACATGTGGCTCATTCATATAGGGCACTC
Organism: Semaprochilodus insignis; assembly: GCA_034552555.1. Classification (NCBI taxonomy): domain Eukaryota; kingdom Metazoa; phylum Chordata; class Actinopteri; order Characiformes; family Prochilodontidae; genus Semaprochilodus; species Semaprochilodus insignis. Next base: position 13,602,599 of record CM067493.1, on the reverse strand, counting down.
ATATATGTGCAGGGTCTATTGTCTCCTCAGCGCGGCTGTTATGACGCGCTTTAAGGCGCTAAAGTTTAATTAGGACTATTAAATGACAGATTGCGCTTAAACGAATAATGGCTATAACGGGAGGGGATTTCAGTCTTATTGTGGTCTTATTAGCTGTTATTTCAGTTTATTCTGGCTGTGTTTAAAGCTACTGTATGTTTATGTATGTCTGTATATCAACTCGTCTATCAACGTACATCATAATAAGAATGAATCTGTAATGCGCTTTAAAATAAATCCTCCAGAGAGAGAGAGAGCTGTGTTCTCTCAGGTCTTTGTGCCTAAATAAACTCGTTACTGAGCGTTATCTAATCGTGTTTCTTGAGTGGTGCCGTGCGTGCTCACCTCTCTTGGCTCTGCCTATCTGTCCGAGTTTGGGGGGTCTCTTCGCCTGCCCCGCGCCGAAAAACGAGCTGGTGTCCTGCAGCCCGCAGCTGAAGGACATCTGGCTCACGTCGTTGTCCGCTCCGTAACCGCTCATCTTTCCCTCGCTGTACGGCAGGACCTCGGACATGGTGATCGCGAGCGGCTGTTGCTACTGACGGTGATCCCGGCACGGACACGCGCGCTTTATCCTCCGGTTAGAGAGAGAGAGAGAGATCTGGTGGAGTTGCTGCTGCTGCTGCTGTTGGTTGTCTATAAGCGGCCGTGTGAAGAAGAGCGGGATCAGACGCGCGGAGGAGGAGCGCTCTGTGCGCGCGCTGCGTGTGTGTTTGTGTGTGACTGCCGTGGGATGTGGGAGATCCCGCGATCATAAAGGGAACCCGGGCGGAACGGTGAAGTCATCCATCCGGGTTTGAAGTGGAAGCGTGTATATGAGAGAGAGAGAGGAAAACGAGAGGAGAGGAGAGAGGGAGGAAGGTGTAAGTCCGACCCCATCAGGTGGTCGTGGGAACTGCTGGAACTGTTACTGTAACGGAAGTTCCAGGCTGCTGTTGAAGCTCAGACAGTCTGTGTTGAAACCCTTTTGAGATTCTAGCTGTCTGTCACATCACGCTGGAGGTACATAATGCATTAAATGAATACGAGCTTCCTTTTTACACATTTACTAAGGGGCTCAAAAGTCAAACGAACTACATCGTACAATGAAATTGTCAAATACTTAACCAACGCCATAAACATAATATTGTGAGGGGGGCACCTCCACATTTAGAAATGCTCATGCCATCCTCCCATACACTGACGTATAAAAACGCAAATAAAATGTTCCACTCACTAACTTTGTGTAATATGTTCCCATCGGTTGTTGACGGGACACTATTATAACCCAGTACCACCATATCACTATTTCACTTCGTCATAATAATGTTTCTGACTTGCAATGTAACTGTGGAAAGCAATAATAATTAACTATTAATTAGCATTAAGTGTCACTAATTGTATGAAGTGGAAGCAAACATTATGGTGAATATGGGCTGATTTGTGAGTACCAATCAACCAGCCATGGTTAATGTTAGCCATTATAGCTAAACTACCTGGAAAGTTAATTAGCTGCACATTCACACCGTGACCAACAATGGTCTTGGATGTACTCAACTAGTGTTAATGTCTTTATGTTGTATTTGTTTGAATGTAGATTGCATTTGTTATAAATTTTAGTACAGCAGGAAATCAGTTTTTTTTGTTAATACTCTTTTATGCCCCCTTCCCATTTGGTACATTTGGCTGT
>CM067493.1:13575377-13600847 GCA_034552555.1 Semaprochilodus insignis | reverse complement strand
CCCCCCCCCCCATGCTTTATTGGACTGATGTCAGGCGATTGACTTGGCCGGTGCAGACCATTTGATCTTTCTTTGGGTCGTTTTCACAGTGTGCTTTGGGACATTGTTCCCATCCTGTGGTTATGAAGCATTTCACTAAATCTAAGCAGATGATAGAGCCCCTCAGAATTCATTCTGCTGTTTTTGTCAGCAGTCATCAGTAAATACAAGAAACCAGTTCTGTCAACAACAATACATACTCACGCCATAACACTACCTCCACCATGCTTCACAAATGAGGTATAATTAGGATCAAGAGCTGTTCCTTCCCTTTGTACTCTTCCCATAATGCTAGTCCACGTTGATCTTTGTCTCATCTGTCCAAAATGCTGTTCTTACTGTTTGAGTCCAAGGGTTTACCTTCTATGTTTACTCTAGTGAAGTCTTTTAAGTCTTTATACTCTGGTGAAGTCTTAAAGTGTTTCAATCAAAGAATTTTTATTTTTTTAATATGATGAATTGTGCTTAATATGACCAGATATATGACAATAAATAAAACTTCAGAATTTCACAAGAGGCCGCTTGCTTTGGATTTTTTTCTTCTCTTTTTTCAAAGCAGCAAACGGGTTTAATTTTTACCCAATTCTTGGACATAAAATTCATTAGCTTAGTGGACTGACTGCCAGAACAAATGTTGATACCTACACATCAGACTACACCTCTGAATGTCATACAAGCCATGCCACCTAATAATTTATAACCAATTATTATTCATGTTTTTATTAGGTCAGTAAATGGCACATGATTCACACCAGACTCAGGAGGAAGGTGTTTACTGTAAAAGAAACATGTCTGCTCGACCTGCATTTGTTTTCTCAGGGGGATTCCTAACCACGAGCCAGAAAGTGTCGGCAAACCACCTCGGCAGGCTGTATCATGCAGTGTCAACAAAGGGCACCAGCTGTTTCTCAAAATGACGTATACACTGACACCGTAATCATCCTTTGAGTCACTTGTTGACAGTCGTTTGTTACTGTAAGACACTTCACCGTACCATCTTATGCAACTTTCCAATTCAAGTCTGTAAACGGCCTGTAAACATGCGATTTACAGGCTTCTGAAAGCACAAGAAGTATCTCAAATAGTACAGACAGGCCACAGTCCAGGTGCTCCCATTTTGTCATGGTAATCATATTCACCCCCTTGCCAAATATCTCCTATATTATAAATCAGAGCTGACACCATTAAGAAAGTCTTTTTGCGTTGTCAAATTCCTGAATGTTTTGGGAAATGAAGGTGGGATATTTGGCACCCTGTTTACTTTTCATATACCCCATCAGGTGGCAGTAAGAGGATAGACTTTCCAGGGTGGTACCAACACTACAATAAATTGTAGCAAGTGAAAACATCTTAAATATAACAAGGATATATAATATTTCTCATTATGATATTGACAGATTAGAACTGTCATGAGCAGTTGTGAAGTAACATGAGCCCCTGATGTCAATATCTCTATACTATAACACTGTATATTTAAATAAGTTGATCATGCAAACTCAGTGCCTAAATAAGTTGCTTAACAGGATCAAGCTTAAAGAACTTATGAGTTATAGTTGATTTCTAATTTTCAGTGATCCACACTTCTGCAACAAAGTTAACTCAATCATTATAAATATTGTCCACCAAACACCCTTCCGTATACAATGTGGATGAAGAAGAAGAAGAAATCTCTTTCTGAATTAGAAATATAAGAGTTAATTAACAAAAACATATTAATACAGCAGAAATTTTTCACAAATTACATACGTGAATACTTATAAGAATACTTATGAATACTTCATTGCCCGGCTGCTGCACCCGCGGTGTGTGAAGGAGAGATACCGCAGATCCTTCCTTCCGGCCGCCGTCAGACTATATAACAGCCGCGGCCCTCAGTAGTCTATTTCTACAGTAATCTATTTCTACTATGTGCAATAAAACNTTTATTACTGCTCTAGTGCTCTACTATGTGCAATACCTAAATTCACCATGCATAGCATAATCTGTTTACCATCACCATGTGCAATGTTTCCTCTGATCTTAGTCTTCTGGATTTGAATTTTTAGTATTATTGTTTATATTTTCTGTATTTTTTGTATATATAGATCTTATTTATTATTTGTATATTTCCAGACACTTCTGTTCTTTCCTCTGTGCTGCTGTAACATTGTAAATTTCCCCACTGTGGGATTAATAAAGGATTATCTTATCTTATCTTATCTTATATAGAATAAACTTATTCTGGTTCTTAAGCAACATGACAGTGTTTGGGGAGCGCAGTACAAAGTAACACGTTACAGTAATGTGAATGGTATTTTGTAGGGAAGTAATGTAACACATTACAATTACTATAACACTACAGAATCCAACTGCAGAGATGCAACAGCACAACTTTAGATCCCACACTTTCAGACCTGCTCTTTCAGCTCCCGACGCCTCTGGTGGCAAATATTGGAACTGCAGGAGCACTTTCCATTCACTTAGGAGTACAGGAGTGAAAGATTGACAGGAGCCCTACTATATTATGGTAGACTGAACATTTTAACAGAGAAACTATTTGTTTTTATGGTCATATGTTTGGTTCTTTCAGCTCCAAAGTGTGTTTTGGTGTATACTGCAGGACCATAATTAATGTATAAGCCAGTAAAGAGAGGTAAGACCACATCAGTGCTAACCATTGTTCATTTATCACATTTTCTTACAGTACAGTACATTAGTAAAGTACAAGGAATGTAAGTTAGTCCAGAAAAAACACATCAACTGCCTTTTTGTGCTGTTCAGTTCAGTAAGGGGTGTGTATGTTTTACCTTTAAACTAGGCCCTGTGCATTTTGCATAAATCTTTTGAATGTGTTTGAGTAGTTCTGCACGCTCTGGTGACAGGCTCCAGCCTACTGAGAAGATACAAACAGGCTGCAAGCTGCTGTTTGCGGTGGATTTGGGTGCAATCCATCACCAAAAGTTTGAGAAGTCTGTATTCTCGTTACATGATCATGTCTAGCCCTAGACTAATAGGGTCAAATTAAACCTTCCAAAAATTGATCAAAACGTCATAGAGGAAAACATTCATATATGAATATTAATTGAATGGGATTTCACTCCGAGTTATTTTAGGCATTTCTATTGGTCTATTCATCATGTCATGTTCATACAACATAAAGGGCAAAGGGCTTTTTCAGGGGTGTTAAAAGGGGTATAAAATGCAGTTACAATGCTATGACATGACAGCAATGATAAAGTGTTTAACATACCATGGAAGCTCCTAAACAAAATCCCTGAGTTTAAAATAGCTGTTTGTGCGTCAGTGCATCATAAAGGAACTCCCTGACACAGCTAAAACAGCTGAGCGTGAGTCCTCAAGGAATTACCTGTCATATATCTAAAAAGCTCTGAACAACACTCTGTGTGTCCATGTCCAAATGGAACTCCACCAATCTAAAAACTGGACCAGTGTCAGTATGAATGATAGAGCTCCCCTGACCCTTCCACTTGAGCCTTGTCAAAAGGTCGCCAGCCTTGACTGTTGGATGACCAGGTCACACACACACACACACAGACACACTCATCATCAAAAATAGTTGCACCCAGAAGGAATCAACTGAAAGCAATGAAACTTGGTGGGACAAGACACAGATTACATATCACAATAATATCAGCTCAGAACTGAACAGTGCTATAACATGAAGCAGCACTGCAAACCAAAATGCTAACAGCTAAGGGCTGATCACAGCAGCCACACTATAATAGCTCACTACAACTGCAGTTTAAACCACTACTATGAAAGTTATGACATATTAACATACTCATTAATTCAAGTTCTCTTTGAAAGATAAACAGCCAGTGCTGTCAGAATCACTCGCAGCGTCTGTAGCCATGACTGACAGTTTCTTGACCCTCATCCATCATGACCTACAAACTTGACAAGGACTTGAACAATGATCTGCATCAAACATACAAGGTTGCCAGTATCCTAAGACACAGCAAGAATTTATGACACTTTGATGGCCAAATCTGGCATAACAAGCATCATGAAAAACAAAAAAATCATGTAGTGTGATCCTGGCATAATCCAGATATAGTCGTAGTTAGGCTTTACTTCTAAGAATTGCTGAAAATAGTATTAAACCCACTCTGAGTAAGTCAAGGTTCAGCAGGATAGGTTGGTATTAACAAAACACTAGAAAACTCATTAAATCACTGATGAAAAACAACAGTAGAGTAGTGCTGAAGTTTCTTGGAAGGCTTTACATTGAAACCACTAAATACTGACATAACTGACATAAGTCATGGGATAGCAGTATGTAGACTGATTATGAAGTGGCATTATCTCAGGGGACAGCTTGGGAACTCCAACATCTGTACAAGTTGTGAGGGGTTATACTGAGCCAGGAGTTTGGATGAGGTAAGGTCGACTCCATGTTTTTTCTATCATAATCGGCTGGAGGGACATTCTGATGGAAGAGAGTAGTAAAGCAGTAGAGAGTCGGAGTTTGAGTACTGAGAGTTTGATTATCCACTTTAAACAACATCAGTACAAGCTCTGCTCACAAAAACGGTTTCTTTACGCCCTGCAGCGCAGATCTTCCTTGGCTCCATGATTTGGGTCCCAGTAAACGAATATTAGACATGGAATAAGGAACAAAAACCAGAAACAGAACTTTGTGAAAAAGAGAATGATGGTGAGATTTGCTCCTTTTTTCCAACTTCTTATACAAATTTCCGTTCCACCTTAAATGGCGCTGCAGGTACTTTCCGGCACTACCGTTTTATTAAGAAAACAGAGGCATCACTGAAGGTGGGTTGGGGGAAAAAAATAAGACACTGGAGAATACAACACCACCTTCCGCCTCTTCAAAAGAGAAACGAGTTTACCTTTCACTGTTTTCATTGAACTGAACGAGTTTGAAAACAGTTATACAGGTGCTCCTGCTGACCCAGTATCAATCAGGTGAGAACTATTGACCAATCAGAGCCCTTGCTATTGGAATTTGTAATTGGGGGAGGAGCCTAAGCCTTAAAAACAGCAGGACTAGAGGACGTTCGGTTTAAATTGCATGCGTTAGTCTGCGCATTAGCTGAGGTAGCTACTAGCATATCCACTCACCAGGTTTACAAGCGTTTACAATCGCCTGTGTCAGGGGTGATTAGATAATCTACCGGCACTTTGTTTAACTTTGCTTTAACTATCCGCGGCTCTGCTGAGTTTAAACTTGGCGTGGGCAGTTTTAAATGGTGATCGGCACAAGGCTGACACTCGTTCTTCGTCCTAGTTTGTTCGTCCGCCGTTGTTGCTGCACCCACAGGTCCCGTGGCACCTTGCTAATTTACATATGATCTGCATTTCCCAGGGAAGCCGAACAATCTTCGCGCTAAAGAAGACAAATTGTTTCAGCAAAAAGTCCCACACCCTCCGCTTCTGATTGGTCGCTGGGGCAATTGTTTCACAGCGGCCCCGTGCGATTAGCCAGAGCGGCCCGCATGATCACATGACTTGCTGACGAAATGTTTCAACGATTTGTTTCTAAACGGTCTCGTCTGATTGGTCGAGAAGTCCGAGGCTCCTCCTGACTGGGCGGAGCGCTCGGAGTTTTTGACAGCGTCGAGCGGGACTGTTAACAGCATCGGTACGTTCAGCGCTTGATACAGGTAAGTCCGTTACTATGCCACTATTTCATAAAAGGATCTAGGATCTAGATTACGTGCTGGCTCGACGAAATATGGCGCAGAGATAATCTTATAAATGCGGCGAGTTTTTTGCTAAATCTGAGAATTAGCTTTCTTGGCTAAATACCATCAAATGTTAGTTATGTGCTTAAAGCGTTAAATTGGTCAAATATTAATAACCACGGCTTTGTACCATGACGGTCTTGTGTCCTGTGGGCAAAAACACGCTTCTGAGAAAATTGTGATTTAAGGGTGGGTAATATGACAGTATTGTCATGTAAGCAATTATAACGTTGCAAAACAGTTTTCTGTGCAAATTGTGATTTAAAGAGCGTAAATTCAGCATTTAAAGGATCCTGACAAACTGTTTCCTGAAGAAGAGAGCACAATTAGTCTGAGATTCTGTGTACGGCATGTTGACCAAAAAGTCTTTGTACTCTTAGATTTTAATAGTCCTTTTTAAGATGGGGCATCACTGCAGCTTTTTTAATTTCATTGAAGCATGGTGTTATTTAACTATTGTGATACACCTTGTGTACCATGAAAGAGTCTACAACACCGTCTCCTAATAATTATTTCTTTTATTTTGTCTTTCTGTGTTTTCCACTATGGATTCCAGGCCAACTTTCCGGTGGGAGGACAACGGGGAACTGACCCTGCGGGCCAGACCCGCAGCACTTGCTGTGGAGAGGGAGCACTTTACCCACATTGGGTCAGGGACCCCTTTCCAGGTTCAGGACCCCGTTGTTGTTTGGTCGGAGGCCAAANGCGTGAGGGTGAACCGCTGGGCTGTCATCCTGCAGGACTACGGCAGGATCAGGAGGCAGGTCCTGAGCAGTGATGGCGCTTCAGCTCTTTATCAATCAGCGCATGCTGTCTGTGTGGAAAGGCCCCCTGAATTAACATTTTGAAAATCATCTTGAACCCTTAAAGTCCATTTGCTGAATCCTGGAAGTGTTTTATTTGTTTGTTTTGATTTGCAGAAGAAGCAGTTCCAGCTATCCTCATTTACTGGTAAGGGTACATCTTAAATACAGATGTTTTTAATGGAAGGTGGTGTGAATAACACATTGTAGATCTGTTAAGGTTACTTTTTCGGTTGAAGTGTCAAGTTGAGAGGCTGTTGGTGATCTTTCTATAAAACGTTTTTAATTTTTTCCTTTCTTTTGGTTTTCTATTTTTTTATTTATTAATTTTTTTTATTTTCTGTCAAACCTGTGATAAATTAACATTAGTTTGCTAAATCTGAGAATTGGCTTTCTTGGCTAAATGGCATCAAATGTTATTTTTGTACTTACAGTGGCCAAATATAATATTATATTATACAGTGGCCAAATATTATTACCAGGGCTAGGTAAAATGACAGTATTGTGTCGTGGGGCGAAAACACTCCACACTCTGTGGAAATTGTGATTTAAAGAACAAATTCAGCATTTAAAAGGACCAACTAACTGCATGTTTCCTGAAGAAGAAAGCAGAATTAGTCTTGCTCAACTGAATTCGGTGCACAGCATGTTGAACAAGAAGCCCTTGTACCTTTTAGTTTTTAATAGTAATTTTTAAGGCGAGGCATTACTGCAGATTTTCAAATTTCTGGAAAAGAAAATGAAGCATATTTAACTATTGTGATACACCTTGTGTACCGTAGAAATGTGTCTCAAACACCGCCACGGTACAGAATTTTTAAAACGCCTAATAATAATTTCTTTTATTTTGTCTTCCTGTGTTTTCCAGTATGGATTCCAGGCCAGCTTTTTGGTGGAGAACCGGGAACTGACCCCCACCTGCAGCACTTGCTGTGAAGAGGGAGCCCTTGACCCGCATTGGGTCAGGGGCCCCTTTCCAGGTTCCGGACCCTGTTGCTGTTTGGTCAGAGGCCAAGCACAGAGTGGTGGCCGGAGGAGGAGACCCTCGGGACAACCAGCTGGTCGTGAGTGAGAGCTCTGTCCAGGTCAGCCAGTACTGAGGGAAATCCTTCAACTGGCTTTTGGAGATCAACTTGGGGTACGCTGTCATGGTCCTGGCCAGGCACCAGAAGGAGCCAAGGCCATAAGGCAGCAGAGGCAGCGGAGCATGCTGGCGGATGACTGTTCTGTGGGCTTTGGTGCGCACAAGATGTGCACCTATAAGGAGCTGTACGAGTCTGCAGGGAGAAAAAGAGGTAAAGACACATTAAAATACACTGTTAGTAGCCATGACAGTAGAGATTTAGTAGACGTGTCATTCAGATGGCTTATATTATTGATTCTGTCTTTTAAACAGCTATGTCCGGTGGCTCAGATGTCGGAGGAGTAAGCCAGGAAGCCAAATGGACACGCCGAGAAGAGAGACATGGACCGCACAGTCCATGGCTCCTCATCCTCACTGCGGTCCATGTCAGCTCCTGTCTGTCCTCTGCACAGTCCTGCCTCGTCCCAGGAGCAGTCTCATAAAGCTCATGGTAAGTTTTATCAGCGAGCTTACAATTCAGCACAGCGAACAAAATCACATGGAGACACTGTGTATAATCACTTTAGGTGATTTGTCAGAGCCCACTGATGAGCTGATGGCATGTGCCATGGACAAAGTGTGTGTTTCCAAAAGAATATTTCTGAATGAATAATATGTTGCATATAAAACCTGAAACGAACATAACTTATTGCAATACGTCAATGTATTTATTCGTTTTTATTCAAAAATGATGCAGAAGAGGTTAAGGTATGTTTTGTTACTGACCCTTGGAACATTAGCCCCACTCATAGCACTTGTGACTTGGTGCATGTCCTGGCCTTTTGTCCTTTGCTTTGGTAGGATAGAAAGCTCCACAGCATCGATGGCTGGTACTTCATTGCTACCGAGTACCTGGAGTACCATTGTTGTCGGAAGAAGGTTGGCAGGGTTTGGTCGCAGGACATCCTGGAGCAGCTGGACCCCGCACATTGTGTGCCATTTCCAGCTATTCTCACATACCGGTAAGCATTTAAGATAATGTTAACAAATTTTAGACCTGTCAAGGTTACTGTGTGGGGTCAAGTGTCAGGTTAAGAGGGTACTAGTGGTCACTCTTAATCCTCTTAAAGTGTGTCTGACACCTCACCTGTATCGCACCTTTTGATGTCCAGGTTCTGGAATGTCTTGTCATTTTTCCCAGGACTTGCAACCCCCTGACTCCTTTCACTGCCACTCCCAGACTTTGATGTGTGAATGTGTTTGCTTACAGGCTGTCCTGTGACATGAAGGTCGTGCTGCTAATGAGACAGAGGTCCCTCGGAAACAGACCTCTGACATGTGCTGCGGTGCTATAACCAGCAGCTGCTCGGCCTCGAGCTGGTGGAGGACTGCACCAAGCCTGTGGAGTACACGGGTAGATATTTTTGTCTAAATCGCCATGTATGAGATATAATGCCAACATATTTTGCATCACTTTGTTCATTTGGAGTGTAATTATCGCTTTGTTTCGAGTACCCCTCCTCCCAGCAGGGCAAGGAGCCGAGGGAGGACATTGGCACTTTTGGCCGCTGACCCTCACCACAGGCTGCTCTCCATCCATGCAGAGGCACAGGCAGAGGCACATGCAGAGGCGGCTTCTCCCCGACCTCCATCCGATGACACCCCCACAGAACCTATCCTTGCCTCTTGCGACGTCCGGGCCGGACGATGAAGACCTAAGAAAAGACTAAGATTTTAAAAACAATAATAAATATGAGCACAGCCTACATTTGAATGAAATGAATCCCCTTTCTCCCTGTTTCTGCTGTATTTTCTCAGGTATTCAGAGAAATACCGACGGAGCCCCTGGATACGACTGTGTGGTCAGGCTGGAGCTGCGCAACAAACTCTGAGAGACACGTCGCCAACGTTGTCACGCTCTGGACTTGTCTACCAGAGGCCGACAGGCAACGTGTCTCCTACTTGCTGAGACACAGGGAGTGGCTCCTCGAGGGACGGTTTAAGACCTGCTACTCGAAGACTACAGTCTGCAGCGGCACAGAGAGCTGGAAGCGGTAAGGGCATCATACACGCAGAGAAAGATTTTATAGACTACATGCTTTTTAATGTCTAATTATAATTTGTCAGGGATTCTGTACTTTTACAGCTGTTTGCTGGGGCAAGGCACAGGGCCTGTGCAGTGGCCTCATGCGAGCCGCCTCGTCGTCATCTGCCTGGAGCTGTGTGCCATTCACCCTCGTGGCCAAAAGATCACCGCCATGAGGGTGAACCGCTGGGCTGCCATCCTGCTCTACTGCAGGATTAGGAGGCTGGTCCTGAGCAGTCCAGGGCTTATGGCAGTAACAGCGCTGTCTGTGTGGTAAGGCCCCAAAAAATCATCTTGAACTCTTAAATGCCAATTATTAAGTAAACGTTTCATTTGCTGAATCCTGGAAGTGTTTTATGTATTTGTTTTGATAGGCATAACAATTTGCAGAAGAAGCAGGAACTGGCTGCCCTCTCTATGGAAATCCCCAACCCCAGCTTGACAGCAGCCCTCCTACTGTCAGAGCCCAGGCAGTGCATCCTGGTTCTGGAACACCTGAGGCTATTTGCGTTCCTTTTTCCTCTGGACCTGTCTGGGCAGTCTGTACGACGGGGACCGCACCCAGTTCCTGCTTCTGCTCCCACAATGTTCCCGCCTCAGCCCGCCCAGCCTACACCCTTTCAGCCTGGCCTGAAAGGTCTGGAGTCAGACCAGAGTGGAGAAGGAGGAAGGCAGCAGGTCCTCCCTGTCCCGAGCTGGTTGCCCCACATGCAGTACAATTGCTCTGTGTGGACAGCCGAGGACCAGGGAGTTTTGGCATAGCAGGGTGCGAAACAAGTATTTCTGCGCCACGGCAGGGGGAAGACTGTAGAGTAGTGGCGGGCTGATGACAAAGAGCACTAAATATAAACTGAATTATTGATATCTATATATAAATCTGTACAGATAGGTGGTTGTTGTTGTTGTTGTTGTTGTTGTTGTTGTTGTTGTTGTATATAAAGCCCTTTTAATAATATATTCATAATTCTAATTTATAATTCGAAATTCTACAATATTTTATTACAATTATCACTGTCTGGTATTATCTACTTAGGTACTCTGCTTTTAGATGCCTATATTAAATTAAATACTTATAATAAAGTACTTGTTCTATTTAAAATAATTCATTATCATAATTATTAAGCCTCTACTATTGTCTTTGCATGTATACAATAATATTTATTATGCTGCTCTCTTATATAACGACACTGTGTACTTTAATAGCACCTTATTTTTGTCACACTATATACACTTGGGTCATGATAGCCTTTTATTTTAACACATGCAAAAGAAAGTATTCATTATTTCTATTAACATTTGTCACTTTGATCCTGTCCGGCTCTTGACTTCTGCTCCGCCAGCCAGTCAGACATGCTCCGGTCAGCTTCCTTGGAGCAAAAACTTTTGCCCCTGGCCACAGAGTTTGCAGGGGCAGTCTGAAGTAGGGGCGTGAGAGGCACCAGCCCTGTGTATATCATTTATTTTTTACTTGATAATTTATTTATTACTTTATAAGCGATGTCAGAGTGGTTTGACATGGAAACCACTGTTCTAGAGAAATATTCTAGCGATATTTTAACAGATTTTAATTACATGTGTGAAAATCATAAAAACTAAAAATGTAGTACCTCTACATTAAAATATGCTGGGATCTGGACTAGGGTTTGGTGATGCAACAAAAACATAATACCACAACTAAAAAGATAACATATTGCATCTACTTACATTCATTTTTAAGTTATTTGCCTTGAGAGATATTAATTTTATTACTTAATTCTTAATTTTATTTAGCTTTCTTAGTCATTTTACAATATTTTAGAACTACATTCATCAATCTGGACACATCTAACATTTCGTAATTGTTACCTTGGGTCCTAGGTAAATGACATACTGAAGGCGTTGACATCTTATTAAAATGAATATATTGCCTCGCCTGCTCTATTTGTTTCAAATGATCCCTGCTCTGCTGCCTGGTAAAGCTATTAAGCAACTGAACAGCTCCATTACTTCATTTATACATGTGTGTGTAGCAGCCCCTTCCTTCATGTTATATCAACTTTGTGCTCAGCTGCGATTCATATCAGGTGGCCCTAATTCCACTTGGTTAGATGTGGAAGCTGCAGCACTTAAATCAGTACCACTTGGCAATTTGCTATTTGTATCATCCTCGAAGGTACCTTTAATTAGGGCTAACATTATACTGAAAAACACACTTTTGTTATGGTCCCAGGTTCGGAAAATTGAGGCGCTATTCTAAAAAGCTCTCCCTATTAACGCCATTACATAATAACCCAGACTTTCCTGTAGTAGGTGATATTATTGAAGACAAACGAATTATGTCATTGGATAAAATTGCTGTTAAATATAAAATCCACAAAAAGAACTTCTTATCTTACTATCCGATTTGTAGCTTTATAAATAAGAGCCTTAAATTATTTTTAGAGGGTCTTGGTTTATCACCAAATGAGAAAATAATCTTCATCAGTAGCACAACAGTTCTACAAGACACTGCTGAACTGTCATACCGACAATGATAAGGTAAAATCCCTGTGGGAGGATGACCTTGGTATTAGAAACATATGATAATGAATGGAAAGATGTCCGTATAATACCTCACATACTTGCATGTAACTCTTCCTGGGAAATGCAATTCAAAATACTTCATTGATTACGTTTTTGTTATTGCACCAAGATTAAGATTTTTTGGTCTGAGATTGACAATGAGTTTTTGGTTGCCCTTTACGATTGGGTCCTAAAGCCTGTATATTAGAGACTGATGAGGAATTTCCCACTAGATTTAAGAATGGGTACCTGCATATTCTTCTTCATTGTGCTCGCAAATGTATTCTTATACAGTGGACCTTAGAACAAAGCCCCTCCATTGGCCTGACCTCAGGTCTTTTTCCTAATGAAGCCATGTCGACTGCTGTATGTGATGAACCCTTTAAAATATGGGACCCTTTCCTCAAACATCTTGGAGTGGTGAAAGCACAAAAGCTTGTTACTGGACTATCAAATTTAGCATGGAGAGATTATAAAGCTTGAGAGCATTTGTCATTACATTACAACGCACCCCCCCTTTTTTCTTTCTTTAATTATTTAGTTTATTTAATTTATATTTTATATTTTTTTGTATACATAGACTATATTTTTTGTATACATTATTATATATGTATCATGGGTATTCAATGCTTGGAATTTATACATGCCTGCAAGTGAAATCATGATTGATATATACAGAAACCCTCTGCGATGCCATCAAGTGCCATTAAGGTTAAAAAAATTAATACCATATCATAAAACACCAAACTTTCCAAACTTTTGAACAATCATTTCAGACTTTTGAATGGTACTGCAAGTAGTTCAGAAAAATAAAATATCAGTTCAGTTTCTATACTATACACTTCACAAATTAGGTGATTTTTTTGCAGGATTTTAAATGAAGTAAACAAAAAAGATCACAGTGTGTCACACTATTTGCATGTTAAAATGTATGTAATGTAGCATTTTGGTATTTCACACCCTAGAACGTTACCTACAGTACTGTGCAAATTATTCTGTATGAGGTTAAAACATTCTCATTCAACTAAAACAAGTCTCATTAAATAAATCTAAAAGTATTTAGTGTCTCCACCCTTCACCTTTATTACAGAATCCATTTATTTAAGGAGAACTGTTTTCAGTTTTTCATAGAAATCTGCAGGGATATTTTTCCACATCAAGTTCTAAGTTCCATCGTAGAATTTGGTTGCATTTTCTTTTTGTTACATTTAATGATGTCAAAGACTGGAGAGGTTGGCCCAGCAGGTTGTTTTGCATTTTTTTCTTTTTCTCAGTATCAGTTTCTTGACAGATGCACTTCCTTACAGATCCATAGTATTGAGTTGATTTTTCCACAGTGGAGGATGGACACCTGTAGATTTTTTTCCGATCTGAAGGTGGAGTTAGAGTGGGGTTTGATTACTGGTCCATATCTCTGATGAAAGATGAAAGCTAAAATGCTGTTTACCTGATGGTGACAGGTCTGACAACTGCGAGGACACTCATGTTTTTGCATCTTTGAATGTTTTTTCACATCTGATCTCCTTAGAAATATCCTCTGAAGTAGAGTAATTAAATAAATGAGGGCTGATCTCTGACTCTGCACAGAGCTGTATATTAGACTAGCCTAACTGTAAAAAGTGGCATAAAATGGAAGACTGTATTTACATTGGTACAGTTAAATAAGGAGAGTTCAGTGCATAGAACTGACATACAGTAAATCTCAAACACTGTTGTTTCCTCTTCAAATACAAATCCTGCATTTATGATAAGAGGTTAGTAAAGCAGGCAGATTCCAAAATCCTGAACTGTTACATCACAGTTTTAACTCATTAATGTTAAAATGTACACCCCCCAAAAATTTACAAACAACAACAACAGAGCAACAGCAAATGGCAGACTATGTGCTGAGATCGTTCTGGGCTGTGAAGAGGACGTTGGATTCTTTCGTACCCTTTTCAATGAACCAAACTATTATCGCCATGGCTGATGTTCATCTTTAAGCGAGGCAGATGCACCTTAAATACTACAGGCTCCAGAATGTAACTGCAGCACCATTTAAGGCTAGAACAGAAAAAATGCTAAACAAGCTGGTGAACAGGAAGCCGATTTCAGCCTTTTTTTCTTTAACAATGTGTTGGTCTGTTCTGCACATTTCAATCCAGACAGTTTCTCAAACCCTGGACAATATCAAGCAGCTTCACTCAGCGTTTGACCTTTAAGAGACTGAAGAGTGAAGCAGTTTCACCTTTATTAGCATCACAACTACAGTTGGGCAACATGGACCAAAAATCATATAGGTGTATGTGTTAGTATATGTAGCGCTGGTATTAAGTGAATCAAACAGCATTACTGCTGTGTCCACTCACTGTCCATTCTATTAGACACACCTGTCTCTCTACTTTGTAGTCAGAGACTATAGCTCATATGTTACTGCACAGTCCTCTAGTCCTTAACCTGTGGTCAGGGGACGCTGTTGGCTGGTGGATTATTCTCAGTCCAGCAGGGACAGTGGGGTGTTTAAACACTCCAGCAGCACTGCTGATCTACACACACCAGCACATCATACACTAACACACCCCCACCACGTCAGTGTCACTGCAATGCTGAGAATGATCCACCACCCACATAATACCTGCTCTGTGCTGGTCCTGTTCATTGAAAAACAGGGCAAAATGGGGATAACGTAGCATATAGAGAAACTACTGTCTGTAATTGTAGAACAACAATGCTCCGATATGTGGAGCTGATAAAGTGGACAATAAGTGTATATACAAGGATATGTACCTAATTAAGTGGCCAGAACAGGTCAAAAAGGCAACTGTTTGAAAATGTCACATTGTGTGTATAATATGCCTTACATGCACAGAAGAACTGTCTCATAAAATATCAATATCAAGCCTTGATATTAAACCATTGCTCAGTATGGCTCAGTGCAATATGAAAACAAAAGCATTACATGTAGAAGTAACAGTAAGACTAATAAGAAACACTGAACCGTCATCTGTATAGAAGGACTGCCCTGATTTGAAAAAATTCTGATAATATTCTGATAATTCTGATAATCAATCTGATAATACTTGCATTTTACAGAATATATAAACAATCTTTTAAAAAGCTTCCAAAAACCAAATACAGAAACAAATGCCAGTGTAACAAACACTTCAGACAGCGCTATATCAGATATCATTTTACTATAATTATAGTTTAATAGTTGTTGGAAAGTGGTTCATTTTATATACTGATTTTGTGATTTTGTCCTAATTCTGCAAAGTCATTCCATAGGATTCTGTCTGTATCTTTGGGTCTTTTAACCTTGGGGGAAAGATTGTTTAGGTACAGTGAGGCTGATAGCACCCTCTATAATCAGTATTTGCTCCTGCTTTTCTGCAGGAGAGAGTGAAGAAATGGAAACTTGTTAACATCTCTGGATGAAGATGTCTTTTCCAATAAATCCAACTTTCTCCTCATAAGTGCACGACTTTGTCTAGTTTAATCTCAACAACGTCTCCAATGACCCCATATGTCAACAACTGGCGAGCCAACCAGAAGCTTTTAGACTGCAATCAAGATTCATCTTCTGATGAGGTCAATGAGTCAAGTTTGTTAGCCACAAGCTGTGCAGACCTCAACAGCTGTCAACCCTCAGTCAACCCAATTGATTACTTAAATTTAACTAAATTTTTTTGAAATTTGATAATACACTAGACAGAGTCGTGGACTTGTGAGGAGAAAATTGGATTTATTGGATAAAGTTAAAATTTTACTTCTACTTTTACTTTTACTGACATATCCCTCTTCGTGTTGTTTCTCCTCTCTTGCCAAATGAGATATTGCCAGGATGGGAAATAACAATCTGTCAACACTTCCTTTAACTTAAATAAGTAAGCTGAAGCCAATAATCGAGACAGGTGACAAAACTTATGTTAAAAAGTCGTCTGTACTTTAAACTTGCATTGCTGAGTACTAACAGTGTCAAGTTCATTTAACTCTTCAAATTTCCATTTCATTAAATTCATTTAAAAACTGCAGTTGAAAGACTGAAAGCTAGTTCAATAGTTAGCAAGTTCATTTAATAAGTTAAGATAAATAACAAAAGGATTTTATTATGGCTTATTGCTTAAATACTTTTTTACAGCATAGAGAATGTTAATCACCCTCACTAGGCCTAAACAATCTTCCAAGATTACATGACCTAGCACCACAGTTATATAACCCTGAGGAAAAGTACTGACTGGTATGAAAAAGCCTTACTACTGACATTAGGTTTTCATGAATGATGCTTCCCATCATTTTAAGATGGTTTTGATTTTTTTAAATTAGTTTTTATATCCATAGCTTTGAAACTCTGCAGGGTAACAAGTGGGTTAAGTCAATGAGTCAGTGTACAGTGTTAATGCTACTGCACCTTCAAGTTTCACTGCATTGGGACAGTAGCAGTGCAGCCAGAGCACAGCCATCTGTGCTGTCCTTTAGTAGATTGTCCACCAGGGGGAGACAGAGTGCAGGCTGCATCTTAGAATCCTCCGTCTTGTACCGTGTCTGTGTGGGTGACAAAACACTATGCTTACTATGAGAACAGAGAAGCATACATAAAAAGACAAACACGGTGCAGCATTTAAAATACAGGTAAGCAGGGAATAATTCATGTACTTTGGAAAGGAATCATAGGTGAGGATATAATCTGTATATAAATAATGCTATATGTTGGAGCAATTTATTGATTCACAAACAGTAAAATTTGTAGCCTGTGTGGGAATGTGTCCTTATTAATACAAACACAACTGCCGAGTCTGAAAGAAACACTTGGTTTGGTTGTAAATGGGTTAGAAATGTTATATTGATGTCTTTGTTGGTGGTAACACAAACTACTAGGCTACATGTTGTTTAAAAAGGCCAACAAAATATGTAGAGTCATGTATGTATCTATTTGGTTGTGCATATTTTAAGAGGGTGTAAACTAAATGCAGGACAGCATTTATTTACAAATACATACATGTTTTGCTTTCCACATCAAATTACTCACATGTACAGCCAAAGTATTCACTCATCCATCCAAATCACTGAATACAGGTGTTCCAATCACTTTAATGGTGACAGGTGTATAAAACCAAGCACCTAGGCATGCAGACTGCTTCTACAAACACATGTGAAAGAATGGGTCGCTCTCAGGAGCTCAGTGAGTTCCAGCCTGGGACCGTGATAGGATGCCATCTGTGCAACAAGTCCAGTCATGTTCTTAAGGAGTTGGGCTCGGCCCCTTTGTTCCAGTGAAAGGAACTCCTAATGCTTCAGCATACCAAGAGATTTTGGACAA
Source organism: Semaprochilodus insignis (assembly GCA_034552555.1). Lineage (NCBI taxonomy): Eukaryota > Metazoa > Chordata > Actinopteri > Characiformes > Prochilodontidae > Semaprochilodus > Semaprochilodus insignis. The sequence goes on along the minus strand of CM067493.1, from coordinate 13,583,314 downwards.
TTTCATGCTCCCAACATTGTGGGAACAGTTTGGAGATGGCCCCTTCAGTTCTAACATGAAGGTCCATAAAGATATGGATGAGTGAGTTTGGTGTGGAAGAACTTGACGGAAGTTCTGACCTCAACCTGTTATAACACCTTTGGGATGAATCAGAGTGGAGACTGCGAGCCAGGCCTTCTTGTCCAACATCAGTGTCTGACCTTACAAATGCATTTCTGGAAGAATGGTCAAAAATTCCCATAAACACAATTGAATTCGAATAAACAGATACCCATAAACACCCTAAACCTTGTGGAAAGCCTTTCCAGAGGAGTTGAAGCTGTTATAGCTGTAAAGGGTGGGCCGACATCATACTAAACCCTATGTATTAAGAAGGGGATGTCACTCAAGTTCATATGTGCGTTAGGGCAGATGAGCTTGCGTTGAGATTTGCTTGTATCATTAACATCAACAGTATTTTCTCCATACAATTGTTTTTGTGCCAATTCAATTCCAAAGATGGCAAAAAGCATCCTTGATATATTGTTAGATTTTGCTTTGTGTAATATGAACAAGAAAGAATAGAATCTATCACAGTTGCACAGTTTAATCATAGTAACAGGAACAGAGGGGCTCTCAATCGAAATGAAGCCTTCAGCACAAGAAGGGTGAGGACATTCAAATTCCTTCCTCTTGTTTTTGGTCCACACAACCATAGTAGTTCTGTGTCCTAAACATTTCTGAAAATAGTTTTGCTGGTGCATCTCTGTGCAGTAGCTACTTGTCCTGCACGTTCTTCTAGTTTCACTCCCTAAGCCTAACTCAGATGTTCTTCTTTGCTGGCATTAATCATCCACTGTACTAATGTAACGTTTCTGACAGGCAGGAAAGCCAAATATTATTTCGATTTTAGTTATATTTGTTTTATTTACTGATACAACCCCAGTTCACAGCTGTCTAGACGTATACTGATATTATCTATAAAAATGCAAATAATTTATTTAGATAATGGTTGAAATTAAATTATATCTTGACAATTTCTTTCTTCTATGGTCTACTCATTCTAGAAATAAAAAATAATGTTTATTATTATGTGAACTGATTTTCAAGTGATGTACTGAACTGCACACACTTGAACTGATGTGTTTAGTTTTCACAAATATTATTTAGATGCCACAGTGATGGCAGTCAAAAAAATACAGTCTTAGTTCTGTCTTAGAGGCATATCTGTTCAGACTAATGTTGGATACAGGTCACAGATAATGTAACAAGAAAATAATATCCTACCAAGAATATCAGATTTGGTTCACTTGTATGAATGTAGCCTTACATGTGTTTCTCTACTCTACCATACAGTCTTCCACTTAGTAAAGGATTTACTGATGAGCTGAAGGTTAATTTAAGTGTTAGGAGCAAGAAAAACACTACAATGTGTAAGGCAGGAGAATTCCAGGACCAGTGATGGCAGTAAATAAAATTTAGTTCCGTCTTCCCACAAAGTGGCCTAACTTGTCAAGGTGCTGGGGTTTTGGGTGATAGTACCATTTGGTGGAAGACAAATCTAAAAGCAAATCTAATTGTATCTAAATAGCTTGCTCTGTGACCAGTTTCAGTCAACAAAGTTGCAGGAAACACTGTAAGAGAGGAATCCAGTCCTAGATCAGCTTTCCTACTCTAAAAGGCTTTGGGTCATGCCTTACAAATCTTACATTTCATGTTTTGTGACATGACGGGCGAGCCTTTGTTTATTCTGGGCGTAGCCTTTGGTACATCTTAAAAGGAAAAATCAAGGACAAGAGGCAGAATGAAGTGTGTCTAAATTGTCTTTGGAACCATGTACCCTTGCAAAAACACACTGTTCTGAATCTGACATTTTCAATTTTAATTTTTTGCATACTTCTATGTGTCTATGTGTCTTCTTTGTGTCTTTGAAGTCTGACACTTATCCAATATGCAGCGACGTAGCTCAGTTTATGTGACTTTTACGACAAGAGGGTTTGACATTGGTCAGAGACCTCAATAATAAACATGGTTGAATAAACATTTGTGCTGATGTTTCTGTACAAAAAAGTACTTCTCAATCACTTTGTGTTCAAAGAGATATCAAAAGAAATGGCCAAACGTGGCACAAACACAGCTGTAGCATCAAGAAAAAAAAGAGAAAGCAAATTTACAGAAAGCAAATACTGCGAAACAAAGAAGTGGCCATGGCCAAACAATATGCCCTTTTACAGGGAAATGTACTCTGTGGTAAACCGAAACCTCTGGGAGTGGACCTGCATCCATCTGCAGTCACTGTTTAGCTCTGGATGTATATGTCACATGAAGCATTCTTCTTTTGCTTATGCGGGTAAGTTTAGGAGCGCGATCTGTTCAGACTAATGTTGGATATAGGTCACAAATGTGAACAGCCTAACAAGAAAATTGGATTTGGTAAGAAAATTGGATTTGGTTTGTGTGAACGTAGCCTTACGTGTGTGTCTCTACTCTAACAATCTGTCTTCCATTTAGTAAGCGTTTATTAAAATCTGTGATAGGGCATGTCTTAACCTGGGTGGATTTGACATCTGCCTGTAACAGCAAGATTTAAAGCAGTGACTTCTAAACTTGCATGAATAAGTATACATACATTTGGACTTTCTAGAGAGCCTACACTTGAGCGAGAGAACAGAACAGATACAGACAAATGCAAAGATTGTTTAGCGTTTGCTTTAGAATCTTGGTGATTCATTGTCAAAAAGCAAAACTGTCACTAACCAACTTGTAACTTATTGTTACAAATCCTAAAAGCTAGTCAAGAGCAAGCACATAAGCAACTTAAACTGTTTTTCTTGAACTAGACACTTCAGTTACAATCATAAATTAATTACACAGGCTGTGGATGAAATGAAGCCCAATTCACTCATTATTAGTTATTATCATTATTGTGCATTATTAGTATTCGTTCGTCTGCCTTCACACACATATGAACTTGAATGACATCCTATTTTTAATCCATAGAATTTGATATGATGTCAGCTTCAACTTTTCTGGGAAGGCTTTCCACAAGGTTTAGAGAAGCATATTTGTGAGTTGGATGGCATGGCTCGCAGTCTCCACTCTAATTCATCTCAAAGGTGTTCAATCGGGTTGAGGTCAGGACTCTGTGCAGGCCAGTCAAGTTCTTCCACACCAAACTCACCCATCCATGCTTGGACCTTGCTTTGTGCACTTTTGTGCACAGTCTGCATGCCTAGGTGCTTGGTTTTATATGTGGAAGTGATGGGACAACCTAAAGTCAATGATTTGGATGGGTGAATGCTTTTCGTAATATAGTATCGCAGACAGCCAGCGAACCCAGGAGATTGCGGGTTTACATCCTTGGTGGACTGATCTGTGTGGACATAATACAGATGCAGACCTGGCATCATGGGTGTGGGACTTCCTGCAGGTTCTCCTATCTTCTGTTTCTTCCTTCAAGACCCCCAATATTAATTTTAACATTGCGAATATCAACACTCTGATCTGATCCAGTAATGAGACTGATGAAGTGTTGAGAAGACTCTCAGTGCACTTTGGTGTACATTCAGTGTACCACACATTCAGTACTAATGCAGTGCTCTCAAAATCACTCAGGAATTCCATTTTATACTAGCAAATGCAGATCCATTTCCATCATAGCATTGATTTGTATATGTTTCTGTGCATGTAACACCCCTTTTAGCTGTGTTTAACTTTGGAATATTCTGTTTGTATACCTATATCATCATTATTATCAGTGTTTTTTTTTCCTGGGAAGAAAGGAGATATTGTGTTGAACTTGCAGTTATTTAATTTGACTAGCTGACTTGTGAAAAAGGCCTAACGACAAAAAAAACCTCAAAGCAGATGCAGGAAGGAAGAGGGTGTGAAAAGGCCACATAGATGCATAGAGATAAAAATAAGACGACAAGTGGGTGGATAGGACCTTTGAGATGATGGCTGAATGGTTGAAGACAGCATAGAAGAGTTCAAAGATCTTTGTCATTCACTTTAGTTTATTGTACTTTTGCATTAATATTCTAACAAAGTTTACTAAATAAGAAACTGCTCTGAAATGGTGTGACTGAAGTTTCAAAGGCCTAACTGAATGTTTAACATTCAAATATTAATGTTTGCTTTTTTTGAGATATATTCAAAACTTATATTTTCAAGTTCAAAGTCATCAAAGGTAGGGCACTTGTTTTTCTAAGGGTTGCTACTGTTACCAAAACAGCACTGTCATAGGAGGCAGTGTCTGCATTTCACTAGTCACTCCCTAAAAAAAAAAACACTGGGGCAGCGCTTAACCATATAAAGAGCACATTCAGCTTTCAATACAAGGCACAGCCAACTGAACCTACAGTCAGTCACCTTAACAACAAGCTTTATCATTATTGCTGTAATATCTGTGTGTATACAAATCCATCTGAATCTGAAAGAGCTAATACAATCAAAGCAGCTCAGGTAAGATTTGTTTAATTTCTATGTCCATTTGAACCATGAATAGCATCTCAAGATATGCCAAACATTATTGTATTTGTTGTTACAAATGGCCAGAGTTGCACAGATCAGAAGTGTAGATGTAAATATGAAGTTGTTTCAACTCTGAGTAAATGACACACAGTTAATTAGACAAATCTCTCTTTTGTGTTTATTATGCAGATGTTATGTAAGGCTTACTGTTTCAGTGGATCCCAACTAAACACTGTTAAAGTGATAAACACCGTTCCATGCTATACTCACGTTTATTTAGCTTGAGATTTAGAATTTTTATATCGTTAACATTGTTGTGTTCATTGCGGGAAACGCCCAGATTGAAACAGGATTGAAATGTGCACTGTAGCCATCTGCTTTATGTATTGATTTAAGAAGACCACTGCACAGTGCAAACAGTGCAACACTTGTTTATTGTATTCCACTGATGTCATGCATAAGACTGTTATAATCGATCCAGCAAAGACAGCAAAGAAGGTTTTTGAACACTCAGCATAAAACTTTAAGTGTATTAAATGATGTATTTGAGTGTTTTTACACACTGTTTAAGCAATTTACTTTATATGATTGTTTCTGTAATGAGATCAAATGAAAACTAAAATCTAAACAGCTGAGATGAGTTGAGCTATTATTAAGCTATTATTGCCACATTCCAAAATAAGTATAGAAGTGTTTTGTAAAATCTCATGCGTTGGAATTTCCTGAACTTAAGAGGTGTGCAGGTTGTATGGATCCAGTGCAGTAGTGTCTACATATCCTTTTATGGATTTGTGGTCGTTCTGGAAAATTTTACTTGATCTTTATCTACCTGCAAGGTTGTAGCTGCTTTAACAGTGACGAGATGAGCAATATTAACGCACGTTTAGTGTTGCTGCTTGCCGCCCCCCAAAAAAGATGGGGTCGTCTTAAAGAAGCAATTGAATAATAATATATCTACACTGTGTCAAACATAGTTATAACACAGGACAATATATAATTCAAGGAAAACATTCCTTGGTGTCCAAAACGTGTCTAGACATGCTATTAGAGCACTTTTAGTTGAACTGTGGGCCACATTTTGAAGATCTTCAAAGCAACTAGCACATTACTTGTAATATTGTCTAAAAGTGGAAAAATCTGTGTGGTTTTTTGGCCATCATATTATGATGAGTCCGGTTACACCCAGTGGTTACACCCAATGGTAGCCTAAAGCCAATGCATTTAATTAAGATTCTGTGGTCAGAATAATGTTTTTTTTATATACATGTAACAGTGTTATTTGTGATTTATTATTTGTCACTTAAAATCTTCATATTTTACTTGATGTTCATTTCTATTTCAGTAATGGTAATTGTTAAAATATATTTCTTTTGTATTTTCTTTTTTAAAAAAGTTGTTTTGTTTTCCTATAGGTATTTTATGCTCTTCATTGAGAGGCCAGTTAAGTGTTCTATACGGTGTAAAAAGTTGTAAATATGTAATATGAAGCAGGATATGTTTAGAGCTTGTAAACTGTGTGTTTTGTTGTATATTTTTTATGGGATTACTGAGTAAAGCTGTTAGAAGTTAGCGTGCCATAGCTGCCTGTAGCGTGCTATGCAAATCCCTTCCCCCACATTCTGTGGTTTCCTCTGTGCACAGAGGCTAACACGGGCAGACACGAGGCTGGGTGTTCTCACTGTTTATCCTTTGTGTACATCCAAGTATGCTCTTGCTCGCTTCTTTTATAGTTTTCATGTCTGTTGCTTGTTTTTTTATGTTTAAAAATGTTTTGTATAAAAAATATTCATAAAGTGGTACACTACGGGGAACTCATTTAAATGTGTATAATCTTTTAAACTGGTTTTCTTCATGGTATTTGTAATTATTGTTTGGGAAAATTTCTGTGGCGACTGTCATGTTTTTTTTTTATTTTATAGTCATGTGTACAATTACTTCGACTTCCATTATGGAAAGGTTTATAGCGAGTCTGCTTAGAGCACTGCTGGAGAGGCTAACACGGGCAGACACGAGGCTGGGTGCTAGCCTAGTTCTCACTGTTTATCTTTTGTGTACATCCAGATTGCCACAAATAAACCACTCCTCATGTATGGTACCATATTGAGGGCCCCGTGGTGGTTCTTCCTTCCCAATCCCACAACGCAGAGCAGGGGTGACCGGGTTCCAAATTGCACCTGTGCAACCTGGACCAGTTACACACACATTGCATTTACAATAAACAAACATGCTTTGGCATGACTCTTTTATGTTTATGACATCAATGCATGCTTATACATATTTTGCTTCTTGACACTGAATCAACATTTGTTCGATTTTAACTACATTATGGTGCTATAGACCTGTACATCTCATGCAAAGCAATCACTGCACTGAAAAGGTATCAAATCAAAGAAATCAATCATAAATCAACCACAGTCTGATAGGTGTACAAACAAATACTCACCTTTGCAACTGCAAGTGTGGTCTCAAGTGCATTTCTTGCTGTCTGCTCTTGAGCCAAGATCTCTCTTAGGTATTCATTGACCTGCATTAAAAAATATACCCACACACATGCCACACAGTGAGATTTTTTTCCCATCCAGATCAAACATGCTAAACTCAAAAGAGAAAAGAGGGTTGGTCTGTAAATTAACTTTACTGATGCCAATCCCAAGCCCAAAAATCAATGCACTAGGTTTTTTTCTAAACTTTTTCCCGAAACAAGAGAGCAGTGTAATGAGACTAGAACTTCCCTGATGGCCAGAATCTGTCATGCAACTAACTCATGATGAACATGAAGTTAATTAACCTAAACAATAGTTATGAATGCACTGAGAAATTTGCTCATTAACTACATTACTTTCAGACAGTGTACGTTGTTACTGACATGATTTTGTTTAATTGACATTACTTATTACACAAATGGTTTATACAGAGCAATTAGCAACGGCAGGTGAAAGTAATGACTCTTTTTGGTATGTTATAGGGGGATTTCTGATTCTGCCTGAACATGCCAGCTCGGAACCTATCCTCCTCTTGGAAGGTAAGCATGTAATCCACTACATTACCCAGGTGTTCCTACCAATTCCTACCTAACATTAACTCCACTTATGGAAGCCTTGGTCTTACCAGAAATAAACAGTGCCATTTAGTTGAGTAAGACAGAGATGCACTTCAGTAGGCTTTTAGTCTAACAATAGGCTTAATACATGTTTAAAATAATAAAAATCGATACTGGCACCTAAACACTGTGTTAGTATCAGCAATGGGGATACTGATTCCTTTGACCAATACCACCAAGTAATTTTCCAATAGCTCGCAAACTGGTAGATGAAACAACACATAGGCAGTCTCAGTTAGCAAGCAACAGCTTATGTCTGTAACACCAGTGTTTCGGGGTAAGGCAACAGTACTGCATGATATATATATATATATATATATATATATATATATATATATATATATATATATATATATACACACATACACCAGATAAAGTAATATAC
>CM067493.1:13537950-13575094 GCA_034552555.1 Semaprochilodus insignis | reverse complement strand
AGGCTGAGGTAGATGAGAGATGCAGGGTATATACAGGGCATAGAATATTGAGATATATATATATATATATATATATATATATACACACACACACATACACCAGATAAAGTAATATACAAATAGTATAAACATGCTTACAGAAGCCCCTTACCTCAAATGATCAAATGAGTTATCTGAAGTATCTCTCATTTATCAGTTACAGTTACAGTTAATGTTACAGAGTTAATGTTAGTTCAGGTTGTTGTTTTTTTTCCTTGTTTTCACAATGTCAAACCTACCCACCAAGTTTCATTCCTGTCAGTGAATTCCTGCTGGGTGCAACTATTTGTGTAAGTATTCTTTTGAAGACGAGTGTTTATTCCCATATATATTAAGGTTGGGTGACATTATCTTTAAAATAAATCATAAATAAATCAGTCGATATGAATAATTATCATGATCAATAAAATTCATGGTAGAGTGAGGGAAAGCTAGCTTCCCAGAAAATGTCTTTACCAGTTGGCAAATAGCTAATTTATGCCCCTGTTACATATAAAAATATATCAGCTTCTGACAACAACAAATATACATTTACATTTAGGCATTTAGCTGACACTCTTATCCAGAGCGACTTACAAGGTTATTCGTTTTACAGGTAGGCCAGTGCAGTGTTAGGAGTCTTACCCAAGGACTCTTATTGGTGTAGCTCAGCATTTGCTACCTAGACTGGGATTCGAACCCCCGTCTCCCACATGGGGTGGTAGTTCTCTGGTGGGTAGTGGTGTTAACCGTTGAGCCACACCAACCAAATATAGCAACAGTGGAGAAAGTCATAATAATGTGACAAAGAAAGCTCCGTCTATATCCATATCTGCATATAATGCTGAGCATAAGTGAGTCATAAGTGGGTGAGTGAGTGAAGTAGCACTCACACACACACACACACACACACACACACACACACACACACAACATGGTGTGTGAGAAATTTTGATTTGAACCACTTTTACTTGCTGAGTGACTATAGATTTAGATTTAATATCAGTAATGGTCAAAAAGGATCAGATACTGGTATCAAAAGGGAAAACTGGTACTGGTGCATCTTTAGTATACAGTACAGCAATGTGTGAAAAATTGCAATCACAAAGTAAAGTGTGTGGGAGTATTAAAACCAGTCCAATGGTATCAAATTTCTTCTGCATTGAACTTCTGAGCAAATCACTGCCAGAAAGAATACCTTCTAACCTGTTATTCTGCACTTATTTTTACAGTCACACAAATTCCTATGATTTAGTGAAAAAGACCTTGCTCTTTGGACAATGAACCACAAAAGTAAACGCCCTCTTACAGTCGAGGAGTGGACAAAAGAACATGTTCACCAGTGGCTGACTGAGGAACTGAGGGTAGACCAAACATGGGCTGACAAACTGTTTGAGGAGGAAGTATCAGGAAAAGAACTCATCTGCTATAAACCAAGAGATTTATGTGAATTAGGCATTAAGCATGGTCCAGCAGTCAGAATCATAAATACATTAGAGACCTTAGTCTCCATAAACTCTCATGAAAATGTGTCTGTTTCTGATATGCACACCAACACCTCCACAACACAATCAAATTCAGCATCTCCTGGATGTTCACAAACACAGCATACTAAGCCAGACTTATTATCAAATGATATGCCCGTTGATGCAACACAATCAAGACAGAAAACTAAGAAATCAAAGAAGAAATCAAACAAAAAATATGTACCCAATCCTTGTACAATTTCAGCATCCAAAAGCCCAAATGAAGCACCTCCTACAAAAAAAAGGACTGAAACAACAGAATTACAGGTGGGAGAAACACACTGTAACATAACTGAAAGTGAACCAACAGAAATGTCCACAGTATTGCCCTCACAAATAGAGCAGAACAAAAGCAAACCAAACGTGTCCTCCAAGAATTTGCCTGCTAAAGTCAGACAGCAAGAATCTGTAGAACCAGAAGAACTTACAACACAGGTCACAAGCACAAAAACACCACCAGAAATTCAAAAGACTGAGAGAAAGCAGAGAACATCAAAACAATGCAGTTTCTATCCATTTGACCAGCAGTCTGCCTCTCATAGATATATTGAAAAAAATATTCTACCACCAGAGACAGGACCAAGTAATCTAGTTGACACCGTACACGAGTACAAGTTTTTGGGAAGAGCAGAAGATATTCACATAATGAAGAAAAAAATCAACAAAGAGGTTTTTCGCTTTGCAGCCGGATGTATGAACACAAGAACAAATGGAACCATCCATTTTGGTGTAGCAGACTCCAAGGACTCTACATACTGCCATGGTGAGATTGTTGGGGTCAGCCTTGATAAAACCGATATCATCATTGATCACTTTAATCAGGGCTTTAAATCATATTTTGAAAACAAAGCTGACGATGCAAAAAGATGCATTAGACAACCCCGCCTTGTGGAAGTGTTGGGCTGTGACTGCACTTCAACAAGCAAATACGTCATAGAGGTGGATGTTGTCCCGAGTCACAGTGTAGTTCAGGGTAAAATATTCTACACCCAAACTCTGGATGAAGAGAATCAATGGAAGAAAAGCAAAGGAAGATCACTATTTGTTAGAGACGGAGCGGCAACCAGAGACATATGCAAAATTGGGAACCCCAGAGATATGCAGGATGAATTAGCTAAACTGACTGCAGACCTGAAAGTTCTGGACACGATGAGAAAGGAGGCAGAAAAGAAGCCTCAAAGCAAAAGAAAGTCAAATCAGGGAGAAAAATTGAAGAATCTGTTGACATGTGGAGGAGGATCTCTCAATCATTATGATTACTACATAATTGTAATGAACAAAAGCCATTCGGAACAACTGCAAGATCTAAAGTTTCTGACTGCACTGAAATTATTCTGTGTGTTAGACTTTGATCCAGATTCAGTGAAAAATGGATCCTGTCACAACTACAGACAAAATAGAATTGCAAACCTTCACACTCCAAGGCAGTTTTGTGGGGACCCAGGAACAATAATGCAAAAACTAAACTTGTACAAACAAACCAGTTGGGTGTTGTGCAATGGAAGAGTGGACATTGATAAGGAATCTGATAAACCACTTTCTCCTAGTGAGTGGTTAATAAACAGAGCTGGAGAGGTGCAGGATATGGTCTCCTTCCTCTGCAATCCAGACACCCTTCCAAGAGGGAGGTTCTTAGTCATCTTCCTCCTTCTGTCTGTTGTTGAAGCCATGAATGATCCAATCTTTGACACGTTCATGTCATTTTACAAGAATCTCGGAGGAACTCACAACATTATTAGCATTTGCACATTAAACAACACTTTTCAGAAATGGAAAGACTTCATCCAAACCAGAACAGAACTAGACATCAACGGTCAAAGCATCTATGATTTAGAACTCAGTGAAATTAATGGAACTATACTTGAGAAACACAGCCAAACAACAGACAGACTTCTACCTTCTGTTGATGGAAGCTCAGTGGTTCTTAAACAAATAGATGAGGATTCAATGCCCGCTCTGGATATCCTATGTCTGAACCAGTGTGAAAATGTGTACGATGAGGACAGTGAAGAATTCCAAAACTTCAAAATAAAAAAAGAGGCTGAATTCTACCGGGGTGACAAAGTGGAATGGTGGAATTTCTACTTTTCAGACAAAACTCCAACAAAGCCTTTCATAAAACGTGACAAATATACCCAGGTCAGGACTATGATCAGATCTCAAACCAGGGACCCAACAAGTACATGTGTCATGGTGAATCTTTTTCATCATCCTGGATGTGGTGGCACGACTTTAGCCATGCATGTGATGTGGGATCTGAGAAAAGAGTTCAGATGTGCTGTGTTAAGAGATAACACAATCTCCAAAACAGAGGTGGCACAACAAGTCGCTTACCTTGTAAAGTGCGGAAAAACTGAACGTTCATTTAAAACGCCAGTCTTGCTATTAGTGGAAGACTCGGAAGACACAGAGAACACACAAGAGCTGCAGCGCTGCTTAAGGAAAACCATTGGTGAAATGGAAGCTTTTGTTGTAATTTTGAACTGTGTACGCTCAAAAAGTCCAAAAGAAAAATACCAAAACAGTGGAAATGGCAGCCAGTACATCACAGCTGCTTTGTCAAAGGATGAACAAAATGCTTTTGAAGTAAAGCTTAAAGAACTTCAAGAAGTCCATGACAAACCTGAAAACTTCTACAGTTTTATGATCATGAAAACCAACTTCAATCAGGAGTATGTGGCAAACATTGCAGGTACCATCTTGAGTGATGCTGACATTGGAAGCAGAGAAGCACAACTGCTCTCTATCTTGGCACTGCTTAACAGACATGTGGCAGAATCGTCCATCTCTGTGTCTCTGTGTGAGGATTTCCTTGGCATTAAAAGGAGACTCTGGGGAAAAGAATCTGTAATAGATAAAATGGAGCCTTATTCATGCTTGCTAATTGAGTTCCAAGTTGAAGAATTTGGAGTTTACAGAGCTGTTCGCTTTGTACATCAACGTATTGCAGCAGAATGTGTCAAGGTTTTAGAAGAGAGGTACAGCTGCCCAAGTTCTGACATAATCCTGAATTTGCTGCACACTGACCTGTTTTTTGAAAGAGGAATAGGCAAAGATAACCTACTGCAGTCAGTTAAGAGCATGCTGATTACAAGACAACGCAAGACAGAAGGGGATGAGAAGGACACACTGTTTTCACCACTGATTGAAGACATAAAATCTGGAAATGACGGACTGAAAAAAATTCAAGACATTTTAACTGAAGCATCAAAGAGATTTGACAAAGACTTCTCAATTCCTCAAGCTTTAGCAAGGCACTTCTACCTGAATGAAAAAAACTTTGCCCTTGCGAAGGAATGGGCAGACAATGCTAAAGCCACCAAAGAAAATTCATACACCGTTGACACTATTGGACAGGTCTTACGAAATGAACTAAAACATAAAATCGATGGCAAAAAGCAAAAGAAGGAACCGCACACGCCTGAGGATTTCAAAGAATTTCTCAAGCTAGCTAATGCTGCAATAAAAGCTTTTCAAAGAGCTCAAATCTTGGCAAAGACAGATGATACTGCTGATACTGAGGAGAGACGTTACTGGAAGCAAAACACCTACAATATATCTGGATACAAGAATGAGATTGACATTGCTATGACAGTCTTTGACATTGTAAAAGGGCTTCCACTGTTTCAGGAGAACGACTCCATGAAAAATGAGTACATTAAGCAATTTTTCAAAGGAAAGATGCCATTGTCCTCAATTCCCACTACTAAAACTGATGCCAACAAGAATTTTGTTGATGTTCTGACGGACTATGAGCCATTTCTTATTTCCTTGAAGTCACATGTTGACAAAGCTTTTGAATTCCTTGAAGTGTTCTTCACCTACACAAGAGAAAAGGGTGTGGTTGACACAGAAAAGCTGAACAAAAACAGGAACTGGATCAATGACCACTTTAAAAACTATATCTCTTTATTTTGTTCATCATCAGAGGAAAAACTCAGTGCAAAAACATGTAAACCCAAACTTAGCTTAAATATGGAAATCGAAGAACGCAGGACGTTCCTTGAAGAAAACAGGGCAAACAACTTCCCAAGAATTCTACAATTTTTGGAGGTTCGGAAAGAAATGATCGAACAAATTGCTGAAAAACATTCCTTCATCTACCAGAACTGTACCACCAAATCTCTTCAGGACAAGACCCATCATTTGCTCTCACACATAATCCTTAAACTGATCCAACCAAAATCAAAACTGGCAAAATCCCAGAAAGAGCTGATTGACCTTTTGAAGGAAATTTTACAAGAAGCTGGATTATCACATCAGTATCCAGAACCCTACTTTCTTGCAATGCTGCTAATGTGGCCTGGAAAGACAAATGCTGATAAACAAATAGCTACATACGTGGAAAAGATAAGAAATGCCTCTCGAAAGCAACTTTCTCCCATCTTTAGAGCAAGACCCCCAATTGCCCATTTATATTTAGGAAAGTCAGATGGATTAGACAGGTTGGTTTCCAAAACAGTTCTGGACAGTGGTTTCAGTGGAGTTTCACGGCGAAATATTCTCTGGCAGAGCGCAGATATCTTCAAGGAAAAGGGAATCAAAGACAAGCTCCTTAGAGTAAAGGGTATTATTGAGCAAGGAGAGCTGTACGCAGAGTATGGCAAGCTGCAGATCCCTGTCCGACCTACCTACCTTGGAGGAATAAGAAGTGGGCACAGCACAGAGAAAGTGTCCTTCTACATAGGCTTTGCCATCGACGGACCACTTGCCTATGACATTCAATATGAAGACAGCTAGATCGTAAATGTAGGGCTTGCCCTCAGTGAACCTCACCAATGAATCACAGCTAGATCATGAACAAGACAAACAATTTCCTGCACCTGTTGCACCACACATTCCCTCCTGTGCAGAAAATAATGTGAAATCTGATCTACATGCCAAACACAAGTCATCATTTTTACAATGGAATAGCCTGTTCGGAGAATCAGAGAACTGTAAAGTCTCTTCATCCAGGACACACATTTTGTACAATAGATATTGTCAGAATCTTTCCATATAGACTTCCATTTTATGACTCACTAATCTCCAGTCTGCATTCAAATTTATTATTGATGGTTTATTGTATTATTTTGACTGTGTATATGTATTTTCTTTTGATGTGCACATGTTGGGTTAGTGTTTCTGGATTCAGAATATGCATATGTTTGTTTTAACAAAGAAAACCTTATAAAGAGTCACACAAACTCTATACAGAACAATGCAGTGTAAATGCAATATATAGTAAAACTACATATTAAATTGTAATCTACACATGCCAATATCTAGTATTAATTTTTGGTTGGTTAAATACAAGGCCAGATTACCTGAGTCATTTATCAGAATGGGTTTAGTGCACAAATCAGTCAGATAAGAAAATGGTGTTTTACCCACAAATGCTCAAGGTGGGCATTGATGTAAAAAGAAGGATGGATGTACAGAAAAAAATAAATAACACACTGCTAATTAACCCAACATCTCTTTGCCATAAGTGGCCTTCTTTGCCTTTTGTGCAAATAGTGCTCCCTGCTGGAGAAATTGCAGACTGCAAGTGATTTTCCAAGTTGTGCACACATGCTTTAATCATTCAAATATTAGGTGTTTTCTGTTGTTACAGCAGATTCACACTGGAACTCAGCAATCAATGCCTTTAGAAAAGCATAGAATATTATTATTTTATAATTTAACCACTGGACTGACAGGACACTCAATATGTACTGTAAATCAGGAAACATCTAGGGAAACCCACAGAAGAGACTGTGGGGGATTTACTCTAGTGTTGCTTTTTAATGTCCCATAATAACCCAATGATTTAACAATAAAAGCAAATAAAACATTGCATACATATTGTTTCATATTATTTAGCAAGCTGTTTAAATGTAAATTCGTTCTCTCTAGCTCTGTATCAGTTCATTTTCCCAAAATATCTATATAATAACTATCACCTTGAAAGCATCATCATCAGATTACTTGTCAATCATCGATGATATCCCATTACATCGCCATATCCCGCCTGAGGCTGAATCAGTGATCTCACCTTAATCCAGGTGGTCACAGCCTCTTCTGCATCATAAGGGAAGTCTTCCTCAGGGAAGAAAGGTGAGTACTTCTGTACACAGTTCAGCACTCTCTCCACAATGATCATCTCCACTGTATAGGCCATCATTTTAGAGTGTTGATCATTGCCAGGTGGGAGCTCTGCAAAAGTGGGGAAAAAATATAGAAAACTGGCAGGCTTGACTGCAACTGCTGAAGAGTTCACAAACATTGTCATAAGTAACAAAAACAACACTACAGATCAACAGTATAAACACACAAGAAAACACAAGCATGCAAAATGTACAACAGTAGAGCTTGCAATGTTTCCTGTCCACTGACAGTGTAAGTAATGTGTTATACTATTTATACTGAAATTGCTTTACATGTTAAAGTAAGTCCATATTTTTCACTTAAGAAATGCAGCACATATTTACACCTTACATTTGCACATGGCAAGCAACTTATGCATTTATTTGTATGTCTTGTTTATGACAATGCTCACCTTATTGGCCTTGCATCTTAAATTTCAAATTCTACAACAGCTAGTCTGCTATGTACATCTACCTCTGTGTGATACCATAGTACACCTATGCTTAAAGATCTGTGATCTTGCAACATGTGTCACGTCTGCGGGTCTGCCTGACTCCAGTTCCCAGAGTGCACAGCCCGATGACGTCACGCCCACATGCTCGTGCTCCGCCAGTCCTCCCCGGTGTGACTCTCCCGTTTACTGATTGCCATCAGCTGTCACACCTGTTTATATATAGCCAACTCTCTCGTTGCAATTCTGAGTGTTCTTTTCTGCATCTGTGATTACTGGTTTTGACCTCGTTTCCTTTTCTACTCTTCTTTTTGCCTTCTCCTTTTGCCTTGTCTGCCTGTTATCTGCCTCTCTGGTATCCGACCCTTTTCTGATCCCTCGACTTCGGCTTTACTCTCCCCTCTGGTTTTGTCTGCCTGTCTGCTTGCCTCTCTGGATTTCGACCCTCGCCTGTCCCTCTTACTCATGGCCAAGTATTGCCCCTTTGTATTGCTGTCTCGTTCTTTGCTGTTGTGTGAAGCTACTGGTTTGTTCATTAAAGCTCATCTGTATCTTAGTTCTGCTAGCGTCGCACCCAGTTCTTTGTCCCTGACACATGACAATTATTTTTTGTAATCAGTACGATGAGTATCAGAAGACAGCAGAACCAGGAGAGATGACTGATGCTGCAGTCATATGTTTACAGTAGACAGAAGATAGAAGGATATTCCCTTGTTTTCAGTGGTGCCACAACGATAAATTCTGACACCGTAAGCAGTAACATTTTGCAGAACCCAGCACTGAGCAGAACGCTCTGGCAATAGTTCAATTTTCTCTACTTCAGTTTTTTCCAATGCAAGCATGTCAACAAAGCATAACAGCTCAGCCCCGCCATCAATCAGTATTAGGCTTTTTAATAAGGAGTAGTGTAGCAGAGAAAGGTTGTAAAATGTTGAATAATAATAATTTCATAGTTTTTACATATGATACAAACACATGATATATATATATATATATATGTGTGTATATACACACACACACACACACACACGATTCAAAATTAAAATGAACTATGGCAGTTTTTTTCCATGTTGCCCACCCCTAGTATTACTTTTTACCTCTAATGCCTTTCATGACACTGTTACTACAGAGGAACATTAGGAGCAAAATTAAGATTAAATGTAGTAGGTAAAATGGCCATATATTAATATGACTTCATGTTAAATTCCTGTGGTTTAAAGCTATGAGTGTACAACCACTTCCCACACAGTCTGGATGTGAGGGCCCAGATGCTTCTGTAGTTCTTTCCAGATGGTAGGAGGGTGAAGAGTGTGTGTGAGGGGTGTGTGTGGTCATCCACAATGCTGTTTGCTTTGCGGATGCAGCATGCAGTGTAAATGTCTGTGATGGTGGGGAGAGAGATACCGATGATCTTCTCAGCCGTCCTCACTACTCACTGCAGGGACTTGCGATCCAATACAGTGCAGTTCCCAAACCAGGAAGTGAGCAGCTGCTCAGGATGCTCTCGATGGTTCCTCTGTAAAATGTGGTGAGAATGGGAGGTGGGAGATTTGCCTTCCTCAGCTTTCGCAGGAAGTAGAGACGCTGCTGGGCCTTCTTGGTTATGGTACTGGTGTTGAGGGACCAGGTAAGATCCTCTACCAGGTGAACTCCAAGGAACTTGGTGCTTTTGACGATCTCCACAGTGGAGCCGTCGATGTGTAGTGGAGAGTGGTCACGCCTTGTCCTTCTGAAGTCAACAACCATCTCTTTGGTTTTGTCTATGTTCAGAGACAGGTTGTTGGTTCTACACCAGTCCGTTAACCGTTGCACTTCCACTCTGTATGCTGACTTGTCATTCTTGCTGATGAGACCCACTACCGTCATATCATCCGCAAACTTGATGATGCGGTTCGAGCTGTGCATTGCTGCACAGTCGTGACTCAGCAAGGTGAACAACAAAGGACTGAGCACACAGCCCTGGGGGGCCATAGTGCTCAGCGTGGTGGTGCTGGAGGTGTGTCGTCCAATCCGGACTGACTGAAGTCCAGGATCCAGTTACAGAGAAGTGTTCAGGCCCAGTAGGTTCAGCTTTCCGATCAGGTGCTGGGGAATGATTGTGTTGAATGCTGAACTAAAGTCTATGAACAGCATTCGAACATAAGTGTCCCTATTGTCCAGGTGGGTGAGCGCCAGGTGAAGGGTGGTGGCGTCGTCCGTTGAGCGGTTGGGACGGTACGCAAACTGCAACTACACCAATGTGAGTGGGACTAAAAAAAACCCTCATTTTTGTTTTCAGCATCCTTCATCGCTTCTACTATAAATGAATCTTAGTGTGTATAATTAAGTGAATACATTTTTGTTCTTTCTAACATTCTAAGGAATGTTGTCCACATTGACCACATAATACCAATGCAACAGACAGAGATTAGGTTGATTTGACACAACACAATGACCCAGTTGAGACCCTATTGTAACTCTAAAATAACACTGCCATGTCACAACAGACATGGACACAATCATCAACTGAAAAAATGAACATACATGCTGCCACATGCATTGTATGGCCTTAAGTACAGAAAGAATACAGTTCAACATCTGTGACCATCAACATCTAGCCATGCCAATGCAGAAGAAAGGATCTCTATGTTCTAAATAGTACTCCATAATTACAGTGTGCTTAAGAAGCCATTTACGTAGTTGATGACTAAACAAAGTTGGGATATATTTTATTTACACACATTTAGATACAAAAAAAAAAAAAACAATACGTATTGCTATATGTATTTTTCCTGAGGTTAATAAACAAAGGCTTCTTATCCACTGCAGGGCTGGAGAGTTCCACACGGACATGGTTACACACGGAACCAGACTCAACACGTTTTTCTGGCATTGTTAATTAACCATACTGGTTAAATTTTAGCAGTCTTTAGCCACTAGTCATACAGTCATGCAGGTACTGTATCAGCGCATCCTTCTGCAAGATTACAATCAAATAAATACAGATAACTCACACAAACATCAATCCACCACCCCTTTAATGTTAAAGCTTCAATCCAACCCCAGTTTCTAAATGATAAACAACACTGCTAAACCAGGTGAGAGCAGCTGGTTAGCATTAGCTCAGCTAGCAAGCTGTAGCTCTGTTCACCACCAACAACAGGTTTGATTCTGACCAACAGAAGCTGTTCTGATGCAAATTAGGATAATAATAACAGTAATAATAATGGATAAAATTAATAATGGCAGAAATTAAACCTATATGGGTTTTTTTATACTGTAGTCTCCTAACTAAGCTAAAGCTAGTAACCTAAGCTAGTAGTTGTGGGGGGTGGGGGTAGTGATATTGAACTGGATCTTGGCTGCATTAACATTAAAATGTTAGAATGTTGCAAAGTTGCAAGAAAGTCTTCGTCATAGTTTCAGCAAATATACCAATTAAACACAGTAAAAATGGCACAAATGGTACATAGCTACATTTAAACGCACATCTTAAAGTAGTTCATTTTAATGTTTTGAAAGAAAAAACATCTATATTGGTAAAAATAAAAGTATCAGTATTGGCACTGAAAAGGAAAAAGTGAAAACATATAAAACTAATATTCAGGAATACAAGTAACCTCCCTAGTAAGAATCCCTGTAAGTATCTGACCAAAGTATCTGTAAGTAAGTATCTGACCAAAATTCCAGACTTTATTCCATTTACTACAGTGAAAACCTAAACCAATTGGAATGGTCCAGCAGCAAACAAGGTAAATACTGTTTTTTCAATGATGTGTAAAGTATGGACTATTTCAGGAAACAAGAATTTAAAAGTTAGAAATGTCCAGTAGGAGTTCCCTCACTTACTCACTTGTTCAAGAGTCCTGGCTTACTGCTGAAGGGTGCGGTGCCACAGGAAAGCCGACAAATCTTCGTGCTAAAGAAGACAAATTGTTTCAGCAAAAAGTCCCACCCCCTCCGCTTCTGATTGGTCGCTGGGATAATTGTTNGTTTGGTGGGCTTTGGTGCGCACGAGATGTGCACCTATAAGGAGCTGTACGAGTCTGTCGACAGGGAGAAAAAGAGGTGAAGGTGCATTAAAATGCACTGCTATTGGTAGTCGTGACAGTAGAGAAGTAGTAGGCGTGTCATTCAGATGGCTTTTGTTAACTGATTCTGTCTTTTAAACAGCTATGTTCAGTGGCTCAGATATCAGAAGAGTAAGCCAAGAACCAAAATGGACACTCTGAGAAAGTACATTGAGAAGAGGGATGTGGACCAGATGGTCCATCGGTCCATGGCTCCTTGTCCTCAGTGCGGTCCAGGTCAGCTCCTGGCTCTCCTCTGCAAAGTTCTTCCTTGTCCCAGGAGCAGTCTCGTACAGCTCCCAGTGAGTTTTATCAGCAAGCTTATAATTCAGCACAACCAACAAAATATAGTGGAGACATTGGGTATAATCACTTGTCACATTTTTAGTGATTTGTGGTCTGTTTATTTGTCAGAGCCCACAGATAATGAGCTGATTGTTTGTGCCATGGAGGTGGACATACCAGGTGTGTGTTTCTGAGTTTCCAAAAAAAAATAAAAAATTCTGAATGAATAATATGTTTCATATCTTAACTTATTGCTATACGTCAATGTATTTATTAGTTTTTATTAAGGAACGATGCAGAAGTGGTTAAGGTAAGTTGTGACTGACCCGTCGAACATTAGCCCCATTTGTAGCGCTTGTGGCTTGGTTGGCTGTAGTGCGCATGTCCTAGCCTTTTGTCCCTTGCTTTGGTAGGGTACGAAGCTCTACAGTGTTTGTCTCCATGCTTATATCACTGCGTGGCTTCGTCTGGGATTCACTTAAAGCTTCCATTCCTGCATTAATCCACTCTCTCTTTCATTTCTTCTTTTAATCAGCATTTCTTTCCATCATCGAATTAACTAGGCAGTAGATGTAGCAGAACGTTTATTGGTGCAAGAGTAACTTTGTAATACAAATAGAATACAACTTCACATTGTCCAAAAAGTGTCCAAAAAAAAAAAAAAAAAAAAAAACCCCCCCAAAAAAAAACACTTTGATGTGTGAATGTGATTGCTTACGGGCCGTCCTGTGACATGAAGGTTGTGCGGCTAATGAGACAGAGGTCCCTCGGGAACAGTACCGCCATGCTGTACCACAGACTGAAGCACAGCCCAGCGAGGCCACCCACAGCTGGGACAGCAGCCTGGGTGACCAATGTGGGCAACGAGCAAGTGCTCATGTCCGTGCTCACAGCTCACGAGGGATTTTGATCAAGCAATGTACAATTATTTGGTGAGGGGAGGGCCAGGTAATACCTTCAACGGGCCTAGCGACAATACTAATACCATGATTGAATGGAAAGGTTTAGTTTCATTAATTTAATTTCGTGTAAAGGTTTAAGTGATCTTGGTTCTATAACCAGGTCTGTGGTAACATCTGTTCTTGAAAATAGAAGAGGGAAGACATTTTAATGTTCATAGACACACTAGATGGCAGCAAAGAGGGCTAGAAACCCACAAATGGGCGTGTCTTGCAGAGGGCCCTGTTATTTAAATAAGCCACATTAATAGCAAGATGGTGAGTAACTTCATTTTGCTCTGTAGACCTACACAGACTGCTCTCATTCTTTTTTGACTGACAGTCCTGGACCCGATGTCCTACAGTCAACGGTAAGGAGGTAAATATCCTCCGTTTGACTGGTAGGGAAAACTGCTCATGGGTTGCTATCAAAACCGCTCCGTCCAGACTTAGCCCAAGGTAGCTCTACATGTTTACTAGTAAAAAAGATGATTTGCTGAGAAGTGTTCACATGTTGGGACAAACTGTATTTGTGTAGCTTTGGTTTTATTCTGCATTTCTGGTTTTATGTTTTTGCCCTAAAGAATGATGGGTATTTCACTCCAGGCGGTGGAAACTCAGCTGTAGACGCATCCTAAAGTCTTGTATTTTTACATCAGCGTATTTGAGACTTCTCTCCATCCCAACAGTGATTTATCCTGTCCTGCATAGCTACATGCAGCCAACAAACCTGATCCAACTCGGGTGACGGTCAAGCCAATTATGAACTTGGATTGGTGGGAATGGGAAGAGTAAACTGTCCATTGCAGAAGTACTTGGATCAGACGCCTCATTTTAGATCAGTGGTCACCAAACTTGCTCCCAGTTCTAACTTCCTGTAGACTCCACCTGATTTATCTGTGTCTCCCGAGATTAGCCAAACAAAGTGTGTTCGATGCGAGTTGGACATGAATTGAACTAATGAAGCGACAGTTGGGGGCCGGAGGAACCAGTCTTCGTCACTGGTTTGATTTCCTGCACCAAACAGGACACAACTGACGTCCCCGGGCAAGGCACCCAACCCCGAGCTGCTCCCCAGGTGCCATGGATAGGGCTACCCACCACTCAGTGTGGTGTGGTCACTGCCCTTAGTGCGTGCGTTAGAACGGTGATGCAAGCCTTGCATGTAGCTGCTTGGCCGTAGACACCCATACCAGCACGCAGTTTGTGATGTTAACGTCTGTGGTTCCTACATGCTTCCACTTTTGATATCACTTCACTCACAGGTGATTGCAGAATATCTAAGAGGAGGGGGTGAAAAAAAAATAAATAAAGGAAGGGGGGGTGGTGGTTTCACCGTACAATCCACAAACTCAGTGAGCTCTTAACTGCCCATTATTTCACAGATGTATGTAATTGAATTAAGAGGTCTGTACTGATTTCTGTCTATATAGTTTACGTCTTGTATCAAAATGGTTCATGGTTTTTTTTTTTACACTCACACTAAGTTACTTATGTCTAGGCTTTACAGTAAGAATCTGAGGGCAAATATTTTGTCCCGAGGAGAACCAGGAACTGACCCTGCAGTCCTCACCTGCACCACTAGCTGTGAAGAGGGAGAAATTGACCCGCATAGTCAGGTGCTTCATTTTAGGCAGAAGCCAAATGAATAGTGGTGACCAGAGGAGGAGACCATTGGGTCTACCAGCTGGTAGAGAGTGTGAGTGCTATCCAGTGTCTTCGGGAGAATTACCTGGACTATGCTGCCTGTCTGGGCACCAGATTGACTGGGAGTCAAGCAACCCGAGCGACACTACCCTTATAAGCAACAAGGGATGCAATCCTCAGACATGCCAGCTCCCATCCAGTTACAGAAACCATGTGTCCGACGTGTCCAGTGGCTAAAGATATCAGAAGAGCAAGTCCGGAACCAAAAAGGATGCATTAAGGAAAATGCATCCAGAAGTGTGATGTGGACCAGGGACTGTATCGCTCCTTGTCCTCACTGCATCCCACATGGCTCCTAGCTTTCCTCAGCACCACCCTGGATAATCCTAAGAGCAGTCTCTTAAAACTCCTGACAAGTTTTAGGTCAATGAGCTCATTTTTCAGCAAAAACAATTTACAGAGGAAAAAAAAAAAAAAAGACATACTAGGTATTTTTGATATTGTATACTTTCGAATGTTTATCATAACAAAACATGGACGTGGCATAATTTATTGGTGCATGCCAATGTATTAATCATCCTTAGGAAAGATGCTGATGTTATGGTAGGTTTTGTAACATTAATGTTCACAGCTCCTCCACCAGCTTCAGGTCATGTTGCCTGCTCTTCCAACTCCATAAAAGAGGCACCTCCTGCTGCTTCTGAGGTGATATCTTTCTTGCGCACCATTTTTTTTATTACTGTACGAACAAGAACTATGCATGCCAAAAACAAAACATGCTGACAGAGTGCTTTTAGAGCTGAAGGCATCGTTTCTCTAAATAACAGCATGAGTGGATCACCTGTGCCCTTTTTCAGAAGAACAAGGCAGGGAAGGCTGTTTTTGTGGACAGCCTACATATGTGGTGGCACCACACACTGTCCATTTTCAGCCACAGTCTTACCCTGCCACCTTCACTCATCCTTTCAGTCACTGGATGCCCTGTTGTATGTGAGCACATCCACCTGAGGACTTTTGTATTCCCTTGATCTGCCTGGACAGGCTGTACAACAAGGACAGGGTTCAGTTCCTGCTTCAGGGTAACCTCTGCAACTTGTGCAAGCACTACAGCCCCCAACAATGCATCACCCTGCACAAGCACTACAGCAGTCCACATTGGCTTTACCACACCATCCTGCCCCAGGTGAAAGTCACCTCTAGATCTACCTGCCCCGCTGCCACTCCTTTAGCAAGGGTGTAGACCGAAAGGAACGGTCCAGCTGAACTACAGACTGAAGAAAGAGGAGAAGAGCAGCTTGACCTGCAAATTTGTTCACAGTGTGGGCAGCTGAGGACAAGGGAGTTTGGGCACAATAGGGTGGGAAACAGATTTTTGTGCTACAGCAGAGGAAAAGACTGTAGACTAGTGGCAGGCTGAAGATAAATTTCAGTTTTATAGCTGATATGTATAAAATGTCCTGCTACTCTAGAAAAAGGTGTGCAAGAAAGATGCCATTTGAAGTGAGGGTATAGTTGCTGCACAGGCACAAGAAAAGGAGTCCACTCCTTTAGTTCCTTAATCTGCAGATTTTACATTCATTTTATAATTTGTTGTCCACTTTATTCTGGTAATTCAAGTTTCTTCAATATTTTAAGCTATAAACCAGTAAGGTGCATTTTCACGTGTATATATATATCCAGCTTCGTTTCAGCTCAGAGATGATGCAATACTTAACATGAAACACACTCAAACAAAATAGAAAAAGGTTTTCAAAATTTAAGAAAAAAAAACAAACAAAAAAAAAATAAAGTATTTTTCTGTGTAGTTGTTTGCTGAGCCAAGTCCCCACACAGTAGCCTCAAGCAACCTGTCTTGTGGAGATAATTTGCTTGGAGCTCTGTGCCATTGACATTTGTGATCGCAACATTGTCAGTATGAGAATGTGCTGCTGGGCTGCAGGACTATAGCAGGCTTAGGGAAACAGTGCTTCAACTTGTTGAAATCCTTCAGAAGTCTGTGGCAAGGGTCTTGAGTATTGCTGCTTAAAACTCTCTTGCAAAAGTGCTGAAAAAGCTGTCCCTCAGTGTACCACAAGTTTAGACTGGATTGCACGCACATGACATGGCAGCACTGGAATAGTTCTCATTTCCCCCCCCTCGCCCTCCGTTTTTTTTTTTTTTTTTTTTTTTAAGATGAGAAAGGGACTTCAGAAAAGCCCAGGAAAGAAATACCAAAGAAACCCTGAGAGGAATGCTCAAGAGGTTTGGCCTGGCACAGAAAAGTCAAGAGAGAAGGGCAACCCAAGAGAAAACTCAAGGATCTTTACCAAACTACCAGCTCAGTCTTATCTAGCCCTCTGGCATAAAAACCCAAGAGTAAGCATAAAGCTTCCCCTGAGGTTCCCTTAAGTAGGGGAGGAACAGGTGTAGCCTATTGCCCCTAATCACTGTGGAGTGGCTCGGTGCCTCCCTCTGGTGACTGGGGGTAGCCTAGCAGGTGGACCAGTCACAGTCTGGGCTCTTATAGAATATAACATCCTTAATGGTTTTTACAAAGACTCTTAAGTGATTAAATGTAGCAATTGTATGTGTGCATGTGTGGCCAGAGCTACAGCTAGGGCAGCAGACTGGGTGACCACTGTAAGTACTGAATGTCATATTCGTCAAAGCTCCTGTTTGCTGAAAGAGGCTGCTGTCCCAGAGCAGGGAGGTCATTTGTGGCACCAGCTATCAACTCTATGGCCTCTTTATGGTGAAACTCTGTACCTGTAGATTTGTGGGATGCAGCAATTGTGGCTTGTCTGTGATACTCTAGAGGAGAAGCAGAGCATGGTGAAGTGAAGACTAGCTCACCAGCAAGCTTGCATGGGAGGCCAAGGACCTCATTTGTCAGGTGACTTTTGGTGACATGACGAACACCACTGGCATTTTGGACAACGAAATGATGGGTGCTAGGCCTGGCCAATGTCCAGAAATAATTCAATAATTTCTAGTAAAAATTGTGATCATTGTTTAGCCTGCAAGTGCTTTCCAAAGCAATGTCCTCATGCTTTATATATTTAAAAAATTTTTATTCTTCCCTTCCAGCCAGTCAGAGGCACAGGTACATTATTTCAAACAGGTTTGACCTTGTAGGTCACATGACTAATTTTTACCCTCTTTGACTGGCCACAAACTTTGCAAGGCAGCCTACTGGGTCCTGTTGGTGACAGACTGTTACGTCTCTCCTCCAGACTTTTCTTCCTTCTCTACACTGTGGCTCATGTCAGCTGCACTACAAGTGCAAAACAAATTGAGATTTTATTCAAACAAAAAGTACCCTGTTTAGAACTGCTCCTCCTCTTGGCCTGAGCAGTTTGGGCACTCTAGCTTTCTGAAACCTCTTTTTCTCTGTATTACAGAGATGATGGGTGGTCAACAGGATGGCAGGATTAAGATGCTCTGCTCCTCTTGTCCTCTGTCTTTATGCTGCTCAAACACGTGTGGACCTACTCCTCCTGCCACTCCTTATAAGTTAATGAGTGGAACAGGATGGCTTGAACAGTATGGGTTCACTCAAGCTTTCTTCTGACCCTTTTCCTCCATCTCTCTGTTATTGAGATCACGGGTGGCAGCATGGAGGGCATAGCTGCTCTCATTTCTACCCCTCACATGTCATCACCTAAGCATCCATGGCATACTACATCCACCCAGTCAGTAATGAGCCTGCCAACTGTATGCCACAAAAATACAAAAACAGAGAGAGACATGAAAAATGGACAAAAACGTTGATCTGTCATGTACTAATGTGTATTTTTTATATTTCTGTATTTATTTATGGATGTGTATTCTGTCTCTTGATGAAAAAAAACAACCCAAAAAACAAAATGCTGCTGTAAATGAAGAAGTGATTTAGGAACTTTTTTCCCCTACCACCTTCTTCCTCTGCCCCTAAAAAACAACAAGGAAATAAGAAGTCAAATTGAACGCATTGTACAAAAGTGCCACTGAAACATTTTTAGCTGGTAGACTTCACTGAGTGAATCATCAAAAGACTGGTACACATGATTTACACTAAAAGTTCTGCAGTTTCTGCAGTACAGACAGAAGATTTCTGAAAGTCTATTTAGTATTAATCTCAGACTTTTTGTTTGTTCATATTTACCATTAGTAATTGTAGAAACCGTACCAACAGCACGCTTTGCCAGTGTGTGGTAGTGAATTCCTCTTTACAGCATGAGGGCACATAAAAAGAAGTAAGAAGAAAAAGAAACAGTAGTAATCTGTTGTTCATCTGATACTCGCTGAAACATCACAGATCTTTCCCCTCTGTTTATAGCTTCTGCACTCAGGTTAATTCAGTACAGATCCAGCTTAATACCAGTACTGACTCCCTGATAAGATGATTTAGACCAAAAAAAATATCAATTATTCTTTTAATACTGCAGTTACATTCAGACTCCTGTGGTGTTATAATAACTGCTGCACTTCTTAAGTTGGAACATGAAAATTCAAATAAACAGCTGATGACAAAGGCTCACCTTCATGAAGGATTAAAAAGCATGAACGGATGAGCATTGCTCTGTTTCTGCTGGACAGGTGGCGAATATTAACGTATGCTAATGTTTGCTGTTTCGCAAAACCAATAGGTCAGTATTGCTTCGTCCCAGTTCAGTACTGTTTATAGCTTTTGAAAACCAGCATTTAAGGTGGAACAGAAAGATTTGAACAAGAAGCTGGTGAATAAAATGCTGAAGTCTCACAACACTGGCAGTACAGGTAACTCAGTTACTTTATATTTTAACAGCTTTATAAAGGAGTTTTTAGATTGTAAGTTTGTTGTACTCACACAACATTTGGCAGTGGCATTATACATTATATTTTAAAAACAATGTCTCGTTTCTATTTTATGTATAAAGTGCTGAGTTTTTAAAATAATATAGTCTTTATATATTACCATAATTATGCCAACTATTGCCAAATTGCTGTGTTTCTTGTAATGGAATCATGTTTCTCTCAGTTAAGTCGAACAGGAATATTTGAACAAGAAGCTGGTGAATAAAGCCTCGTAACACTGGCAGTATTTTTGCCAAGGACATTTAGACTATCAAATTAACCTAGCTAGAGCTTTTCTGTACAGAGATGTCTATAAATGTTCGCTGTGATAAGACATTTCCATCACGTAGCACTCGCCAGAACACCACTTAGCCCGACTTACAATTTGATGCGCAGTGTCGTTAGCTTAGGTTTAGCAATATTAGTATTCCGACTCCTCGACAACCTCGTAATTCTGAGGATCCGGTGAAATTCAGGAGAAAAATGTACCCAGAACATTGTTATTTGTTTATTTAGCAAAGAACATGATGTGGCGATTTTTTAAAAACCTCATTCATTTTTGCCTTTGCTTGCTACAGAAATCGCTGTGTTTAATTTTTTGTCCGCATAGAATCATGTTTCTCTCAATTAACCTGTTTCATTTTTAGAATGGGTTTTTCCTTTGTCAGAGTTTTTGTAACTATTCTCTGTCTTTTCTGCACTTGCCAAATCACTGAAATGCTTTTTACATAGAAATTTAAAGTAAGCTCACATTATTGCTATTAGTAATTAGGGATGGGCAATATGACAACATTTAATGGTATAAGTGATAAATTATATTGCAGTACACTTTTCTGAGCATATTGTGACTTAAAGATTCAATTTGTACATTTTTAGTTCAAAACACTGCAAGGTTAGCTAAGATTATCAACAGAATGTGAAGAAATAACAGTTTTGCTGATAAGTAACAGACTATCTATGTATCTTGTTGCAGAGATATCTACTATAGTTAGCATGCTAACCAGCTAGCCCTGGTCTGACCTGTCTCAGAATATCACTTTGTATCTCAAGAGGTGATGGTGAGTCACTGAAGGGTTGAGTCAAATCAGTCCAAAATGAGAGGATGATAGTGTTTCTAATCTCTTGTCAAACATGTTGAAGGTGCTGCTCCCAGTTAGATCATTTAAGGACAGGTAGCCAATGAAAGAAACAGTAAAAGCTACAATGCTTCTGGCAAGCGACTGTTATTCCCACTGCTGCCCACTTAAACAAAACAACAAAAAATGTGTTTCTCCTATTTGTTTGGAAAATTAAATCAACAGGTTGTGCCACCTTACAAACAGCTCCATTAAAGAGCATTTCACAGCTCCTTCTTCAGCTCCAGTTGCACCACCTGCTTTGATGACCTTGTCCTGTTCCTCTAGAAAAGCTGTGCAAAAGAGGGAGGCATCTCCCTGGTGCTCCTGTTCCGACTCGGCCTAGGGTCAGGCCTGCAAACAATGGTGGGGTGCAAAATGTATGCTTATTGGATGTGTGTGTAGTGTGAAATGTGTAATAATGAGACAAAACAGTTACTGTTCTTCACAGTACATCACAATCGTATCATTAATCCAGTCCAGTACAAACACCAGTTTAGGTTTACTCATTAACTCTACCACTAACCCGAAGAGAGACTAACTAAAGAATAAACAAAAGAGGGAAAACAGCTTACCCAACTCCCTGACTGACACAAAACACTGACTTCTGCTTTCAAAACTGGATCAGTTTGTGTCTTCAGTCCCCAAAAGATTATTAAGAGCTGTTAAAAGGAAAAGTGATATAACTCAATGGCAAATATGCTCCTGTCTCAACCTCAATCTGGAGTGTGTTATAGGCATCACAGTTTAAATGAGCATTTATTTACATGAATTCATGAAGTTAAAGCATCTAATATTGTGTTATTTGTTTTAATTTTAATACAAGTCAAACAGAATGTACTGATCGTTTCTTTCTGCTTTTGTAAGCATTTTGTCTGTATATAAGGAGAGAAAAAGAGAGAGGCATTTTAATTGTAACATTTTAAGATAAATACATTTTAATAGTGAAGCAGTTGTCCATTTATTCTGTCTCTACTGTAAAAGATTACTGTACAATGCTATATTTGAATACTACAAAGACAACATGTCAAATGTTGAAAGTGACAAAATTGATCCTTGTTTGAAAGGCATGTGCCCATTTTCAGTTTCATGCCAGCAACATGTTTCAAAACAGTTGGGACCAGGTTCATGCTTACCATCGTGTTCATCACCTTTAATCAACACTCTGTAAGCATTTGGGAACTGAGGATATCAGTGCTGTAGTTTTGAAAGGTTTGAAAAGTGTTTCCATTTTTGCATGATATATGATTTTAGCTGCTCAGCACTTGAGGGTCTTCGTATCATAATGTGCCAAATATTCTCTGTATGTTACAGGTCTGGATGGCAGCACATGTCGTTCATGAATCTTACATTTTGATTTGTTGGACCACAGGCCACTTTACCACGTCACCTCAGCCCATCTTACTTTAGCCTTAATCAGAGATAGCAGTTGCGTTTCTGGATCTGTTTTTATACGGACTCTTGTTTGCATGTTAGCGTTTTCACTTGCATTTGTGGATTCTGTGCTGAACTGTGTTTACAGACAGTGGTTTTAGTAAGTGTTCCTGAGTCCACACAGTGATTTCTATTACAAAATCAAGTCTGTTTTTAATGCAGCGCTGCCTAAGTGAAGATCACGATCATCCAATATTGGTTTTGACTCAGCCTCTCTGGGATGTTCTTTTTTATACCCAATCATGTTACTATGTTGCTAATTAACCTAATTAGTTGTGCGATGCTCCACCAAGTGAGTATTTTTAGCATTACATAATATTACCATGTTTTATTGCCCCGTGCCAGCTTTTTTGAAACGTGCTGCTGGATTTAAATTTGACATTAGCATATATTTTCCAAAAACAAAAACATATCTCAGTTTCAACATGGTATATTTTGTCTCAGTACTATTTTGAATTAAATATAGGGTTTAAATGAGTTGCACATCATTGCATTCTGTTGTCATTTATATTTATATTTTTTGGAATCAGGGCTGTATATTCATGTCCTGCTTAAGTACCTTACCTTATGTTGGCAGACTATTTGTGTCCCTGCCCGTAGTTCAGCACACAGCTTTTTTCATGGACTGGAAACTGTACAGTATACTAATATAGAGTAGCATGCAGTATAATGTATTTACTGGTGCAGTATATTGTACAGATTATGCTATTTCAAACACAGACATAGTCTGACATAGCATAACTGGTCAGGCACACATTTGACGCCTATCCTCTGTTGGCCTGTGGTTGGGAGTATATTTAGTGGAGGGGACAGCAAGCTCTTATTCCATTTAACAGAATGGCTACAGGCACAGAAACAAGTTTTCAGGCTCCTTTAGCTCATGATTTGCACCTTGATGTTTTAACATGTCCTCTTGTTCCTTCTCTCTTTCTCTCTCAGGTGACAATATCTTAATGATGTGTAAGCTCGGGTGTGCGCAAGTTCTGTGTTCTGAATGTCCTGAGTTTCTGATTTTGCTGAGTCATACAGCACTAATGCTGACTCACCTTGTGCGCAGCAGAAAAACCTCAGGCTTCAAGCAATCAGAGAGTTGCAGTAAATAACACCAGCACAATGCAGTGCTGCATGACTTAAGGAGAGTGTGTGTAACATTTTAGAAGTATGTTTATTCCTGCTTACTAAAGAGCTGAGAGGGATATGACATCAGTATTTAACCAACAGATGACCATGCAGTATCACATGTGCTTCACTAAGAGTATATTTTTTTTGTCGATTTGCTTTTCTCAGTAACGGCTTCTATAAAGCTAACAATCTATTTAGACCCAGAGTGCTGAGTTGTCTTCTCCCAGTGGTACGATGGACAGAAACATCTTTACATTTTTGCTAATTTGAAGTAAGAGTGGAGCTTCATTTTCTGTCTCAAAGACGGTGACTGTTTTAGTGGTCTTGTTTACCAGATCTTGTTTGGTTGTTAGGGGTCCCATTTTCTCACTCACTCATCTTTTAAACCGCTTTATCCTTCTGGGTCACAGGGGGTGCTGGAGCCTGTCCCAGAGATCACAGAGCAGAAGGTAGGAAACACCCTGGACAGGCTGCCAGTCACACACATTCACTCGCACACTAACCCCTAGGCATGTCCAGTTCACCTGACTCCCTGTCTTTGGACTGTGGGAGAAAACCAGAAAACCCAGAGAACCCACGCAGACACAGGGAGAACATGCAAACTCCACACCCGGACGCCTCAGCCAGGAATCAAACCCAGGCCCTTCTTGCTGTCAGGCGACAGCACTACTCACCAGAGCTGCCTCTCCCACTGTCTCAGTATATTTTAATCAGATTTTAAATGTCAAACTTCACTCTTGTTAACAACTGTTATTTCCTCTTCTTTTGCATGTGGACTATCTTGTAGCAAATCCCTTAAAAATTAATAACTGAACAGCTTTTTGGCTGTTTTGAAGGGTGGTCACTAATGTTTGCACACCACTATATGTGCATGTTTCTATGGATAAAATTTTCTGAAGTCTGCAGCGGAATGATGGGATAAATTCCTGATAACAAGCCTTATTGTCATGCCTGTGTTATTGGAATGACTGTGTTGGCTTCCAAATGAATGCAAGGGATCAGGTTTATATGTTCAGGGTGACCAATTCCACATTATCTAACCCGTTAGAAACATCATTTAAACATTGATTTAGCCTCCAGAAAGACAACGTCACAAAATGCCCTCACCGCTTGTCTTTGTTTTCGGCCTTGAGACTCCATCATTGATGTTCGGGTCACAGCGGAGGCCCTTGAGCTACGTGGCTCTCTACCATATTACTGATAAATAGGACACACGTTTAAGTTGTCTCTTCCTCTCTCTTTTTCAGCCATACACACCACACATGTATAGTATATCGGTGACAAAGGGTTGCTTCACACTTTAAGTAATGAAACGTTTTATTGTGCTTACCACAGCATTTATATACATTTTCATACTTTTCCTATAATGAACGATTTTACCAAAGTGGTTTAAAGTCAGTTAACAAAAAGTTTTCCCACCATGACTTTAGAACGTAAACCTAAAATCCTTTTGCTTTGAAAGCCTTCAATATGTTTGTTTTATTGTTGAAATAAATAACTGAACTTTACATTTTGTCATCTGTATCAAATGTTTAAGTAGTGACTGTTTTCGTAATGGCAATTTTAGCTACTTATGAACAGAACTCAAAAATGCTAGCCACTATATGACTAGCAAACACAGCTTTGAACAGTTTTACTCAAATATATTCATAATATTTTTCATAAAAACATGCAAAATGTTTCTTTAATTACAGAAAATATGAGGTTCAGGAGTGATTTTCAGATTTTGGGACACATTTATGTCAAAACATTTGCTCACCATGGGGCCATGAGGGGCAGGGATGCAGTCTCACCTCCTGCTCTAAAATGGGGGTGTGGCTAAAACCAGGCTCCACCTATGGACTAAAAGTCTTTGTGTTTTAGTAGTGATATGATAACAGCAGAGTTGGCACTGACATCATTTGGTTTAACCTCTTATAGGTATTTCTCTGTGGTGCAGACTTGCAAGTCTGACCGAATCTTGTTTACTACCATGTTAATGAATGAATGAAGGAAATACATAATGTTTAGACCCTCTTGCTGATGTGTCCTCAAGCCCGGAAGAAAGCTCTTTACACTGAAACCATATCCTGAACATGCAGCATGTTTTATAAAAACATCAGTGCTAAATATACATGGGACTGGGAAATAATTAAATAATAGAACATCATCATTACGAATAATATCATAGCCTTAAGCAGACTGGAGAATGGTCTATTCCAAGTGAAAATACCGAACCTGATGAAATCCTGATCCTGCAGAAATCTCCTAAAGAAAACTTGACAGCACTTCCACCTCAAGGTAAAGCAAAGATGTTAGAACTCCCTAATGCCGGCTAAAATATTAGCTTGGATATTGATCACTAATAATTCATTATTTGTTAAAGGCTCTTGTGCTTTTGACTTCAGAATGCATTATGTACCTTTGACATCAAGTGACAAAACCAAGGACACACACAAACTCCAATATGGATTCCCCATCACACACTGACACAGGAGCAAGGACACACCACCACTCAGCTGCGCGTATGTACACACACACACACACACACACACATACACACACACACAGCTTCAACATGAATTCCCCCTGGATGAGCTACGTTTGCCAAGGAGACATCATCTTGTTAAAGCCAATGAATATGGATGGGTTAATGAAGGATTTGAGGGCTAATGTGTACACAGCAGGGAATGCTTGAAGCTTGCGAGATTCTTTACTGCTAAAAGAAGAACATAGGCTTATCTAAACGACCTGTTCAAGCTGACTAACCTGAAAATATAATGCTTGTGCATCACCTAGTGGCTGGTCTTAAAATAACAGCTTAGCATGCTCTGTATGCGAGTACTGTACTGTATGCAAGTGTGGACTGTGTGATTTTAATTTCTTCACAGAGTGAATAGAAATAGTATGATTATTAACTGAGCTGAATGTTTTATGAGCTCAGGTCTCCACAGCTGTCAAGAAATATGCAGGGGTATTTCCTACACCTACACCACATTGAAATTCAGTATCTGGTTGCATTTTCTGTTTCTGATGATCCAAGTAATTCCAACTTATTTCATGATGTTGAGGTCTGGCTTCTGGGATGGTCAGTCCATTGTTCTGAGAATATCAGTGACTTCTTTTTTGCCTGTTGTCTCAGTAATGGCCTTTCAGACACATAATGTTGAGTGAAAGTTGAAACATTTGTTAAAATCTGAAGCAAGAGTGGAGCTTGGTTTTCTGCTCTTTCTCAAAGATGATAGTTTTAAAGGAGCCGTTTGTGAGATGACACAACCTGTCAAGTTCATAGTTCGTACAAATAAGGGGCAACACTGGTTGTGGTGTCCACCCTTATCGCAAAACACAAGGAAATGATCAGTCCCTCTCCTTAATCCGTAACAGTCTGGAGTTCAGCATAAAACTTCATCCCTTTAGTCACCAAGAATGTTTTCAGAAGTGAAAACTAATGCCAGTGTTAACTCTTGTCTTGCTATTTATATCACTTCCTTTGTTACTGCTAAACATGGAGCAGTAGTGCTAATGGTCACTTGCCCTTGTTGTCCTTACGCTAAAGCAGAACCTTTACCATGATTGACAAGCAGCAGTGCTACTTCTTTATCCTCTCATGCTGGACTGAACTCAAAGTTGCAGTGACTCACAGAAAGTGGTATTAAAAGACGGGCCAGGTCCTGGGCTAGCTGGTTAGCATGCTAACTTCTATAGATATAACACAATACATACATATATACATAAACTTACCATTAAAACGGTTATTCCTTCTGTTCATACTTGTAGCTCATTTTGGAAACTAAAGATCTTAAACATTGCACCTTTAAGCATAGTTTAGCAGGTATACATGGATATTTGCGCTTCAGGTAGGACTTATGGTCTTGTCCCTCGGTTAAGTTCACCTGGCCTATGCTGTTGTCTTACCTGTTTAATAAAACTCATTTGACTCTTAGCTCTGCCCGTGTTGAACTACATTTGTTATTCTTGACAAAATACTTAGCCGCGGAAATTGTGATGGCTGAGCTAAAAGATCAACACTAAGCAGTGAGTAACCAAGGCCAACTTCTTGATCAACATAATCAATTCTTCGATTCACTCACTAGCTCAGTTGGAAGTTTGGCACAACAGCAAACCGAGCAGCATGTGTACTGTCACGCTTCCAGGTTACCCTGCCACCTCTTCCGAACTCCATTTCCCAAAGTTCACTACCTGATGACGTCAAAGCCACATGTCCGGAATTCTCCAGTCACCCTTCACTTTCCAGTTCCTCCTCACCCGAGTACTGATTTCACACACCTGTTTCTCATTCCCTCTGTTTGTATTAAAACTCTTCTCACCCTTCACACACACACACCTTGTGAAGTATTGTCAAACCTAGTTTGCGTACTGAGTGGTTTCTCCTGTCTTCCTTGTTTGTTATCGCTGGTTTTTCACTCTCTGGTTTATTCTCCCTTGGATTTGTTTGCCTTATCTCTGACTCTCGACCCCTGCCTGCCTCTCTGTTCATGACTCTGCCTGTTCCCTCGATTATGTTTGCCTGGCCTATGCTGTTGTGTCTTATTATCAAATTATCAACTTATTTAATGAAACTCATTCGACTTTTAGCTCTGCATGCGCTAAATACATTTGTTATTGCTGACACTTGCAGTAGTCAATAGCAATAGCAATGCTACTTCTTTATCCTCTTATGCTGGACTGAACTCGAAGCTACACAAAGTTGTAATAAAAAAAGACTTCTGTAGATATAACAATACACACACACAGACACACACACATATATATTAAAACATTAAAACGGTTATTCCTTCTGTTCATAATTCAAACCGGACAAATTTAATAGAGCTCCAGATCAATGCTGAGGTTTTCTTCTTCAGTGTTCTATTTTCTTTTCCAACTCCCCTCCTAGTTCTGATCAGTCTCTTATATCTTTTGTTATCTCACGTTTAACTGGCAAGGCTCTGGACTGGGCCAATGCTGTATGGTCTACCTATGAACACAGCACCTATGGACGCTTCATCAATGATTTCCGGGCTGTGTTCGATCACCCCAATGAGGGTAGATCTTCCGGAGAACTTATTGTGCAACTACGTCAGGGGAACCACTCTGTTGCGGAGTATGCACTGGAGTTTCGCACTGTGGCTGCTGGCAGTGGGTGGAACAAACCAGCTCTGATTACTGTGTTTCACAATGGACTTAAGCAGGGCATTTTGAAGGAGCTGGGATGACACTGGACAAACTCATCTCTTTAACCACCGGTTGGATGGAGGAGAGGTTTCATCGTCTTTGCGGTGGCCTAAAGAGATGACTTATTGATTTACTCTCCAGATTTACCTACTGTGAGTTTTGTTTGAGTTTGACCTCGTCTTTGGGATATGTCATCAGTCCAGAGGGCGCCTACTAAACCTTTTGTTGTGGAGGTCGATGCCTCCAATGCTGGAGTAGGTGCTGTATTATCCCAGCGTAGTGGTGAACCTGAGAAATTACGCCAAATCACTTATTTCTCACACAAATTATCTCCAGCCGAGCAAAATTACGGAATTGTCAATAAGGAACTACTGGCCATCAAATTAGCCTTTAAAGAGTGGCGCCACCGGCTGGAGGGCACTCAACATCCATTTCTCGTTTTTGACAGACCACAAGAACCTTGAGTATCTCCGCTCTGCCAAATGTCTTAATTCCCATCAGGCTCGTTGGTCTGTTTTTCTTTTGTTTTAATTTCCAAATTACCTATCTTCCAGGGACTCGTAACACTAAAGCTGATGCCTTATCCCGAATATATATATCAGGTCGAACCAAATAATTAGGTGAACCCCAAGAACATTCTCGAACTGAGAATGAAATCGAGCAGGTAATCTTTGTAGAACATATCCTGGATTCATGCCCCCCTGACAGGTCTTTTGTTCCACTGCAGTTCCGTGACTGTTTATTGACATATGCTCACACTTCTCTCACCTCAGGTCAGAACTCTCTAGAACTCTCCAACTTCTCTCTGGGAAGTACTGATGAATCAGGAGCTTGGTAAATTCTTGAGAATTTATTGTCACGATGACCGAAACGATTGGTCGGTGTATTTGCCCTGGGCTGAAATGGCCCAGAACTCACTCACCAGTTCCACCACATCCATCATTCCATTCCAATGTATGCTTGGTTATCAGCCCCCTCTTATACCATGGTCATTTCAGTCGTCGGATGTGCCCTCTGTGGAATATTGGATGTGACAGAACGAGGTATGCGAAGAAACCCATCAACGCATCGAGTCTGTGTTACGGCGACACAAGCATCATGTGGACGGTCGGTGTGGCAGCACCCCCTCATATAGCCTTGGAGCCCGGGTGTGGTTGTCAACCAGGGACGTTCTAAGGGAAGTAAAAAACTCATGCTCAAATACATTGGTCCATTTAAAATCATTGGTAAAATTAACAATGTTAATTACAAACTTGAACTTTTGACACAATACTGTGTCTGTCCTTCATTTCATGTGTCCCTGTTGAAGCCTGTGGTTCCTGGCCCATTAGACGAGGCACTGCCCGACGTCACTCCTCCCCCACCGGTCACTGTCAAGGGTGCTCCTGTGTATGCTGTTCGTCGGCTCCTGGACTCCAGAGCGTGACAGTACCCCCCAATACCTGGTTGACTGGGAGGACTATGGGCCTGAGGAGAGGAGCTGGGTACCTGCGGCAGATGTACTGGATCTGGTTCTCATTGAAGAGTTCCATCGCCACCATCCGTCCCGTCCTGGTCCCGGGCTGAAGGGTCATCCTAGCCAGTCGTCCTTGGGTCTGTCTGCTGGTAGCCGACAAGACCATCCAAGGCGGCTGTCCCTGAGCCCGTACGCTGGTCAACGTCCTGTTGGGAGGGTCCCTAGCTGTGACAGGTCCGGGGCTACCTTCCTCAGGGGAGTAGTCAGCGTGGTCATCCTCGTTCATCATCCCTCCCAGACTCCTTGGGGGGTACTGTCACGCTTCCAGGGTTACCCTGCCACCTCTCCCGAACTCCATTTCCCAGAGTTCACTACTTGATGACGTCATAGCCACATGTCCGATATTCTCCAACCACACTTCATTCTCCTGTGCCTCCTCATCCGAGTACTGATTTCACACGCCTGTTCTCATTCCCTCCGTTTGTATTAAAACGCTTCTCATACACACACACCTTGCGAAGTATTGTCAAACCTAGTTTGCGTACTGAGCGGTTTCTTCCTTGTTTGTTATCGCTGGTTTTTGACTCTTTCGACTTTTAGCTCTGCGTGTGCAAACTGCATTTGTTATTCCTGACACTTGCAGTAGTCAGTAAGTAATGTTTCACAAACATTTAAACATTTAAGGTTGGCTTTACACGGTCAAACCTTGATGCAACTGTAGTTACTTGATATCTGCATAATGTAAAGTCTCAAGCAACAAACAAGAAAATGATCAGATCAATAAACAAGAAAATGATGAGATTGGTCAGTTGAAAAGCAGACTCTCACTAACTGAATAAAAGGTATAAGTTATATATAATTACTTAAAGTAAATTTGAGGGCATTAGGGCTGTACTCGACTCAGAATTTTGTCAGTCGAATCGGATTCGCCCATCCTGGCCGACAATGCAACTATTCGTTCATGTTTTTTCTCCATATACATTATCTAGTAATCAGTAAATCAATTGCCATACGTTTCAGATCTGATGTCCTCCTCATTTAGAAAGTCAGCAGAGTCACAGGAACATATTTTTGAACAAAAAGAGACGTGGCATATGATGAACGATCTGGAGCCTGATTTAATTACAGAATATAGCATCGGGCAGCAAGCAACGTATTTATGCTAAAAATTAGCGCTTATAGCCTGTCTTTTTAATTTCACTTTTAACAGTTTCTTCAGTAGGATGACCCTTCGTCTTTCATCTCTCATAAATAATGAACTCCTAAATAAAACCAAATTAGTCAATATTTAAATTATTTTTAGAAAAGGAGAACGGTAGACCTGAACCGTTTAATTATTATATCACCTGTGCTGAAATAATTATTTCTTGTTTATCGGCAGGCATATTAAGTGACTGTACTTATCTTTAAATAAAAATAATCTTAGCTGTAAACGAATAAATAAAAATATCTGTAATTCAGGTTCTAAAATAATGGAATTATAATAAAACAAACGTCTTCGGTCCGTTTTTCCTTCACCGCAAACAGCCATTATGTCTAAAACGAAAGTCAACTCACTGGTTTGAAGCAGTGTTTGATGTCTGACTAAATGACGAGCAGAATTAGCTTGAATTTGTTCGGATTCTCTTCTTCAAAAGCTCCTCCAGACCTTTTCTGAGACATCGTTCCACTCGTGTTTCTCTGCTTCACAGCTTTAGCTTCCTTCAACGGTGAACCGCCAGCGCATGTTGTCACGTGGATTAAATTTTTTAGCAAGCATGCGTCAAAGCCCAGTTAGAACTTAAATATATATTTATTATTCCCCTTTTAATAATTATTTAAATGTCTTTTTAAATTCTTAAAGTTCTTGTGCATTTTGTAAGCTTTGGCCGTGACGACAAAATAAATGAATAAAAAAACCTTGTCACTGTTGTCAGTCGACTTGAAGGTTCTCAGTCGACTCAAAGGGTCTCCGACTGACGATTCGACTCGTCGACTTCTAGAGGGCAGCCCTAGAGGCCACAACACATTTTCTTTACCAACAACATATTTCTAAATAAAACACTGTAACAGGAAGCGTCTCTGAACCAACTGACCAAGCACATGAACTAATTTCAAGTTGACATTAAAATAAGGTAATGATGCAAATATGTGCTTGTGCCTTTAAAGAACATGCATTAACCAAACCAAGTCATATATACATATGTTTGCTGTAAATGGTCAGTAGGCAGTTTACATTTCTTCTTGTGTTCTTCTTTCTGTAATAACTGCCTGATGAGCCTAATCATTAGTTTGAGCAGTGAAAAAGTACATAGAATTTAAAATTAATTTGTGTAAAACAAAGAAAGCTGCTCGTTTCACAGGGCGTGTTGAGAACAATCACATGTATCAGTGAACATAAATGGAACCCAAGCAGTTTAATAGCAGAAGAGCTTTATTAACTAAAACAGACAGCAGACAAAAACCCAGGATAATAATCATGAAGCTTGTTAACAGCTCCTGAGGTAACAGATTTCAAATTCACAGAAATTCAGAAATTCCACATTAAGAACATAGAAGAGTCACTAAAGCTCTTCTCTCCTGGCACTTCTTCACATATTAAGGCACCAAGCTAGAAATAAATACGGTTCCATACACATCACTACTGACAGTACTTACAAGGCGTGTTCAGTCAGCCCAATAAGAAAACGTACATAGCTAATATCAGTGGTTCTAAAGCTGCGTCCTGGAGACCCCATTTAGTCCATTGGTGTCAAATTCGAGCTCTGGAAGGCCACAGCATTGGAGGGGTAGTTTCAGCTGCTCTTAAATGTCTCAATTCAACTCAGTTTTACAGTTAGGTGGGGTTGGTTGAACAAGCCATGCGCAATTTCAAACACAAACATAGGCAAGAATTATTTATGAAATTAAACTTCATGCAATCTCCATTTGCTTGGGGGAAAGGGTGCAAAAACAGATCTTTAGAGCGTTTAAAAAAAAAATAAAAATTTTTCAATTGAACCGCTTATCTGCGTTTTTTGTAGTGTATGACTGTGTATCACAGACAAAAACTGACATATACATCTATGTATCTGGAGGATATAGCAAAATCTTGCAAATCTAATACCTCTATATGTTTTCACGTTACATATATACACAATATATTGTCGCTGTCCCCCAAAAAATATTCGGAATATTTTTGTTTTTCTTTTATTTGGCTTCATTTGAAAAAATGCCATTTATGTTAAATTCTATGATGAACAGACCATATGAAATTCTCGAAAAACTGCCTGAAATCAAGCTCTTACATTAAAAAAATAATTTCTTGTAGACAGTGCCACATTAAAAAAACAAGGTACTATTAAAAAGTATGACCCTTTGGGCACCTTTAATTATAAAAAAGAGCAGGCTGTAATATTAAGTTGAGTTAGGCTCAACGTGTAAGTTTGAAGTGGTTCAACCTATTTTTATTAGTAATCTGAACTAGCAGAGCTGGTGCAACTGGTTGCTCATTAGCTAAATTTTGTGTATTAAAGCAATACTGAAACTGCATTATTTAGAGACCTTTTCGGTGGAAAACTGTAACTGCATGCAACACACAGAAGATTTTGTAACATTGGATGTGCTTCTTCTTCCCCGAGCACATAATGATTGTGAGAACACTGAGCAACATAAGAGGAAAGAGTCCAAACTTTCGTAAAAAATCTACTATTGTTATCGTATCTTCATTTGTATAATGTTGATTTTATAAAGGCTTACACCGTGGTCAGAAAAACTCTTAACACTCGTGACTTTAAAATGATTACTTCAGGCTTCAGAGGCTGACTGTTTATTGCTACTTCTTTCAGTTTTTACTAAACATACAGCTTGTATAATCGCCTGATCAAAGAGCAGTGAAATCACCAGGACAAAGAATAAGAACCACTAATTCACAGTATAAATTCCGTTTAGACAAACGAATGATCCTTAAACATTAAACATGATCATTATGAGGAAAAAACAGGTTAGCTGTCATATGCAATGACACTTGTTTCCCTGTTTTAGCAGCTACTTGAAATCAGGATTTTTCAAGAAGAATAGTCCTGATGTAAACTCTACAAACACCTGTAGTGACACGAAAGATCCCACAGGCCTGTTTACCCACTATCTTCTTTCAAATTTCACAAGCAAAAAAGTAGTCTAAAACGTCACTTTTTTCTGTTAAACTGTGGGAAATGTGGTAATAGTGACAGAAACAGCTTATTCATATAAAGAGATAAAGAGAGATTGGAAAATGGTCACGTAAATGAAAAAGGGTAATGTTTGATACATAAAAGCACACAAATGTTGGAAGTTAACCTCAAGAAGACATGTGCCCTTTTACTTTTGCTTCAAAGGTTATGTGCGTGTATACATCTAGCTTGCATTTGGCTCAGTCCCATGTTTTCTTTCCATTCCGGCTTAGTTATCAGTACTGCATGGGTAAAAGAGGTTTTCTATAAGCCATCCACAACAGCTACATGTTCATCTTTAGAAAGCCAGATCCAAAAATAATTTATAGTGTTCTAATAATGTTGAGCTACTATGCGCAA
Organism: Semaprochilodus insignis; assembly: GCA_034552555.1. NCBI lineage: Eukaryota > Metazoa > Chordata > Actinopteri > Characiformes > Prochilodontidae > Semaprochilodus > Semaprochilodus insignis. Next base: position 13,540,468 of record CM067493.1, on the reverse strand, counting down.
GAGTATGCCATCCAATGCTTTAGCTTTTCTCTCTTTTTCTGTCTCTCTTTAATCCTTACTTTCTTTTACTCATTTCACACCATTTGCTTAATCTCAGTTGGCTGCATTCCTGCTATGGAGTGCACAACATGAGCCATTAAATAAAGACTTACTTTACCAAATGTCCGAGAGAGACAACTGGATGTGTTGTGCACCCTAATGGACAGGCCAGAATAAAGCACTACACTAAGACTTAATTAGGGCCTTGGTAGGTTTCCCAGATAAATTATTCCCTAATGGAGCAAGTTATCATTTTACCGATGGAAATTATACATTTGGAGTGGGAATTAAGGCAATATTCTGGCAAATTGATATAACAGCTGTATTCTTGGGGCTGGATAATAGAGTCACACTGATTAGAATGCTCACGCAGGAAAAGAAATACAATTTGTTAAAGACCTCATATGTATATTGCAGTTTTCCGCGCTGTCAAATTTTCAAAGGCCGATGACTAATGACTAACCAATGACTATGTTGGGCAAACTGATGCCTTACAATGCTTTTTAGTATTGCTCCTTAAGGTCGTTACACACTGAATGAAACATGTTTGAATAAACAGCATAACAATGCTAAATATTCAGACAGAAGTTTTTCTCATAAAAACTATTTATATGTGACAGAATTTTTTCCATCGTTTTGTCTGCACTGCAACATAAACTCAACAAAATAAACCCAACAAATGGCCAAAGCAGCTTCAAGCACAAAGAAATATTGTTTGCTCCACATAAAATAAGCAAACAGTAACACTTATGTTTAATTTTCCATTTTGGAAAAGTGAAAGTGCCGATACTTCATTCAGGAGCTGCAACATGTTTTTGTGCATAGCCCAGCGTGAGCTACTTTTGGAAATCCTAATGTCATAACTTCCAGTTTCTGGGACACAGCCAGTCAGTGTTATTGCTAGGTCAATGGCAGAGTGATTGACTGATAAAGTTTGCAAGATTTAAACAGGGGCTGAATAACATAATACTGCATTTTTGCTGTTCAAAAAAATTGGATTACATCATTAGTTATTTCTGTGTCTGTTTACTGATGTTCAGATAAACCAGAAGAAAACTGTTAATCACACTCTGTCTGAAGGTCTTTTAAACCCACAGCTCTGTGCATTCTTAAACAAGCCCTTTATGAGCTAAAACAGGTTTGATGAAGCTATGCACAGCAGTGGGTTCCCAGGAGTAGAATTAAGAATCACCACTGTTGGGATCATACTTGTCTGTCTCACCCCCAGCCCAGTAAAAGAAAACCACTGTTAAGTACTACAGGATTGTTGGGGATTAGTTTTACATGGGAGGTGGGGTAATAATGTTTACTCAGCAGCCATCTTTCTAACAGTCAACTTGCAGTTATTCCCGGCCATACAAGACCAGACACCTATCTCTCTGAATGGGGAAAGACCAAAATACTACTAAATACTAAATTGAAGGTTAATTTTCAAAATCATCTGAAATCACCGATAAACCCTACAAAAATTACAACAGTGAATAGTTTAAGCACCTGACACAAAAATTAAATTTTGCAACTTATGACTGTTGCACTTGTGTAAATCTCCACAATGAGTAGGGGTTCTCCCTGTCCTTCTTTAAAAGCTGACTGGCTCTTTTTCTTGAATAGTGAGACATTACTTACTATGTATGATAAAATTAAATTACATTACCCTGTCTCTAGATCTAAAACTACTCCTATCAGAGCAGTACTTTATTCCACTCCCTTCTTTAATCTGTATTCTTTTCCCTCTTCATATATATATATATATCTTCTCCCTCTCAATCAGGCCTGATAGAGGGGTACAACTCTGCTGATCATCTGCCTGCAGACAGGGCATGTGGGCTGAGGTAGGGCTTGGTAGCATCTGTAACAGCAGCAGACGTGTCCACAATTCAGCAGCACACATGCTCTTGGATTGCTCAGACAGATCACACACAGGTTCTCCACAGCCTCCTCCCCGTCCTGCTCCCACATTTGTTCAAACTCCCTTCTCTCTCGCTCTCTCTGCCTTTTGACCAGGATTCTCCTGTAGTAGTGACGCCCTGCCCACAGCAGGATAGCTACGCCTACCAGCGCACACATGCAGGCCAGCACCTTCCAGCCTGTCGCCTGCCCCTCCTGTTCCATCCGCAAACTGTCAAAGTCCCCCGTGCTCAGGAAAAACTCTGAACCGTCAGTTGGTGGACGGAGTTTAAGCAGCCGGTCTGTATCCAGGATGAGCTCGCCCACTGCCGTCACTGACGCGCCCACCTTTAGCATCTCCTCAGTCTCCAGCTGGCCTTTAGGCTTCTCTCCACTTAGGTACTGGCCCAGCAGATCAGTGAAGCCGTAGTTGGCTTGGTGAAACTTCTCATGGACCGTCTCCATCTCGGGGCCCGTGGCCTCCAGGGGACAAAGTACACGTACGCTTGCCCCATCTCCACCTATCAGGTTAAACGGCACGGCATTGACGCGCTGGTGCAAGACACGCTCTCTGTCCGTCCTGGTGCGGAGG
>CM067493.1:13471804-13537883 GCA_034552555.1 Semaprochilodus insignis | reverse complement strand
TTTTTGAGGAATATCATAGATCTCATCAGTACTTAGAGAACACCGACTAATTTCCAAAAATCTGGTTAAAAGACCTGGACTTTAGCCCAGCTTTTTCAGTGCATGGTGACCCTTAATCAGATTTCTTTTGTTTTTCTCAATATGTGCATGTATGAAAAGAAAGTACTGACCCAGAAACAGCTTGCAGTGTTTAACATAGCACTAGTGAAATGGCAAGAAAACTTTTAGACAAATGCTGAAAACAACTATATGAGTGTTTTAAATTACTGCCCACTACAAGAATGTCAAACTCAAGTACTACAAGGACACTGGATTACATTTTAGGCCCACACACATTACAGGCCTTGTTGCTCATTTTTTGCACAGATCAGATTTTTCCACTTTAACACGCAACATTTATATTAGTTTGTGTCCCCAATCTGTCATTAATGAGAATACACCTGCATGCCAAAGGACCAGCATACCACTCTGATTAGGTTTCTGCCCCCATTTCTACATGCATTGTGACATATCAAATTAAATAGAAATAAAGAAAACTGAAACTGAAATCTAATAAAACTGGCAAAAAAAAAACACAGAAGTAACACATTTTACTCACCAAAAATTCTAATGAAGCATGTTGAGGAAAGCCATGTGCCAAAATGCCTCTCTTTGTGTTTAATCAGTATGTGGTAAATATTTTAAATATTTTGTGAATTGTACGAGTGCTGTCTGAACTTTTTCCTATTTGTGTATGTTCTTTTTTTGGATTCAGCATTTCAAGCATGTAGCTAAAAACAGAGAGATTAGAGACCAGTTTTCAGTTTTCATACTGAAAGGAAACATCTGCCAGTGCAACAATGTAGTAAACAGTGATGGCTTTCGAGACCAAATGGTAAATGAATGGTAAATATAACTCTCAGTGGTCTATCATTACATATTACAGCCATTTTGTCATTTGTCATATAATCACAAACATACAATAAGTGTAAAAATAACTGGGTTCCAAAAAAGGATATGTTTAATTACCACATTAAAACAGAATTAAGTCTATTTAAACTATCAGTATTACATCTCCAATTTTAACAGACATGCCTTTCATTTTAGGCTTGTCGGTTAACCATTAACCACTAACGTTGATTGGTTTTCAGCTGAAAGAATTTGCCAAAAGTTGTGAATAGAGTCATATGACTGCACGTGCTGAACTGTTATATTGGTTCCGTTCTGTGTCTACACTTCTATGATGTAAATTACAGCCATAAAATTAAACAAAACAGCAACAAGAAGCTACTGAACATTTCTCAGAAGTGTTCTTAATTAATAAGATAATTTTTTTTATCTTGTGCAATGCTAATGCTAAACTCATCATATCATTTATATACATTCTGTGCAACATTTCAGTTATTCGTTTTATTTTAATTCTATGCTGATGATGGATAAATAAAATCCACATGGATTCCAATCAGGCATCATAAACCAAATCCAGGACTGCGTATGAAAAAATCACATGTCACAAATCTGAACAAAGCTATAGTTTTGCCTGCAACAACAGACCAGGTTCATCTCATGAAGGCCTTCAAATTTTACAGGAGTGAACTATGATATGGTGGCTAAGCTTTGACCATAATCCAAATGTTAGAAAGCTTGTCCTCTGCAGAATTAACAATAACACAATAAAATCCAAATTTAATTTAGAAATACATGTGACTGTAATACTACATAATAATTTACAATCATAACTAGTCTCTGCACAGATGGCACAAAACACTGTTCCACTGGTGTTCTGTATTTGTTTGGCTGGTAACCAAAACCAAACTGGCATGTCGGCACCCAGCAGTATGCGTTCTTTACTGACCAGCAAAAAAATCAATTTTATAATTATTCTATGTGGCATTTGAAGGACATAAATTTGTAGTACATTGGTCGGTGGTGTTGTTTTTGAAAGTGCAATCATTTCTATCCATAGATGAGGATGGTCATAAAAAATGTGAACAAGAATGATGAAATGATAACTTGCACAAGACTTGCTGTTATTTAAATTATCATGGCATTTGCTAATATCAATTATCAACCCAAGGCTCTTGTTGGCAATGGCCTATGACTAAAATACCAACAATACAGTGAGTCTTACCAGGTGCGTGCCAGACTGTTCCAAACTAGTTTGTGCTCTCTGAGGACTAGTTTCTGTATTACACCAACACTTCCTTCCTGAAACTGACTCCTCAAAGGCTCCCCTACAGGCTGCACTGTACCTAAAGACAAAGAAAAGCAGAGTGAGAGAAATCAGATATCTAACGAATATCATTTATGTAGCAGATAAAGCAAATTATATTACACAGACAAAAATATAAAAGTTTTTTACTACAGTAAGCAGTAATACAGTGGCAAAGAGCAATATCTTTGCTTGTTTATTATGTTAGAATAATAAACAGGGTTGTTATAACACTTAAAAGCTTATTAAAAGCTTTACTTTTTACACATTTGCATACATTTCTTCTTCCTTCTCGAAAAAGCCACTCAACTCCTCATGTTTTACATGAAATGACGTTAGTAATGTGCACACACTAGAATTAATCAGTCTTGACTAAACCTGAGTTGACACATAAACTTGTTAAGTTCTGTAATTTTCCATTTCTTAAATTTTGTGGAGCTAAATCTTCGACTCACTCTACACTACTCGATTTTTACCCCACCTTGCTGCTTTTTCCATATCAGGAGCTTAGTCAGCGGTAATTGGCAGAGCGTAGGGGTGGCAATATGGTGACATTTTTTTCGTTATCGTGATACTTTATGTCACAAGATGATTTTCTGAGCATATCACAATCAGAATCTTTATTTCGCCAAGTATGTTACACATACAAGGAATTTGTCTTTGTCTTGGTGAGCACACATGTATGACATGAGTATTACACTAATGGAAAAGTACAATAAGACAGAATAAATAGAATAAATAAATAGAATAAATAATGCCAGGAATGGAGCAAAAGAGATATGTGAAATTCTGTACTCACTCTATATGAATATGGATATTCTATACATAAGTAAGTCTGAGTGGACATGTTACAGAGAAGTTACTATTCATGTATTAGTATGGTGTCAAGGCAATATGTTTCCTAACGTAACATGCAAGACGTCTTCCTCCAGATTTTTGCGGTGGAGGTGGAGTGACACCAGGCCTTCTGGACATGTGATGCGTGACAACAAACCGTTCGTCTTGGCGCTGACCACGGTGCCTCCACACAGATTCAATGGTCATTGTAGTGGTTTGTGTGCATATTGTCCTGCGCCGTGCAACACCATTGTCTGCCAACAGTGCTGGCATTAACTGGATGACTCAAGGAGGGCATCACTGCGTGCTGACTGTCCACGATCTAGCTGATCGGTCACTCTGCACACGTCAGACAATTCGTCAGTTCTCTCTCTCTCTCTCTGATTCATGTCACTCAGATCCTTCATATTTCTGGTGCATGCCTTTTTCTATCCACTGCCCCCAACAGCGTGCTATAGTAGTATCCGCAAGACCCGTATGGCACGCAATACATCCATTAGAACATCCCTCTTCCAGGAGCCCTACGACTGCTCAAATTGCTTTGCTTAAGGGGACGGGCACTGCAGTGCTTGAAAACCCCCAAAATCATTAAAAATCCTACTGCCTTGAGATTGTGAAGTTTACAGATTAAAAACGTGTTGTCATTTGATTCAGTTCTCTAAACTGTATAAATTCATAATTACACATCATGTCAGAAATTGCACTCCTTGTTTGGCATTTTGTTATTATTTCAAAGACTGCAGTCTATTATACAAAGGTCAAAAGGTCAATCTGAACAAAACTTGGTATACAACTTTGTTGAAGGCCCCTGATTATTAATCATAACATCTGGTCACCTTTTGACAAATTTTGACTCACATTTACTGAGCTCCTGTATGCCAAAAGGCCCTTATGGGTCCATTGGGCCTAATTATGGCATGCATATCAAAGGGTTAAACTTTGAGAACCAAACAACTTTGCAAATCGCATATCTAGGTACAAACCTTTACCTTCATGTCCTTGAGGGTCCTAACCAAAATAGCAATGTTGTAAGCTAACTTGCAAAAACAGCTTGGACCCCCCCCAAAAAGCGCCACTTGCGGCTATATTTGAAAATATGTTTGGTTTATATGACTGGCTGACCATGTGATCCAGGCAACAGTCAATCAGAGAGCTAGGCGAGAGAAAGGCGAATAGACGCATATTCACACCATATGTGCAGTAGATCACAGAGACAGAGACATTCTACAGCATGCAATAGAATGCAAGAAATCCTGTATACTGACATTTAGTGTGTAGTGTGTTAGTGTGCCCTCAGTTTTCAAAAGGATTTAGTAGTTTAGTAGTTTACTCAAAGTTTTAGTCAGGTACCCTGTTTAAGTTGAACTTTGTGATACAGGCCTCTAAAATAATCTGAAAACAACTGGTCTGGTCAGCACTCTAATTCTTATTTGAGATATAAAAGCAGCTTGCCTTCAATAACCACATACTGTAGACACTTCCCTGGGGTGGCATTCAGAAGATCCACAAGGTTCTCATTTAAAGCTATCTGAGGAGCATCCTGAAAAGACAAACATGCATGTGTGTCCCTTTATGACCTTCTGACAGCTTTCAAAATCATATACAAAGTGGTTAAAAAATAATTATAACAACAACATCTGGGTCAATGTTTATTGTAAATGTGATCATAATTAAGCTGTTTAATGAACAAGTGAACTATCTACATTTTAATGGCTGTTTTAATCACCATTATCGTAAAGCAGATAGTAAAAAGAGCAAAGGTTTCTTACGTTGAGTCTGTCCAGGGTTTTGCGTTTCTTCCTGTATACGTAATAGAACAGACCAGAGAGAGCGATACTGGACCCTAAACACACTGCCTGCAGCGTCCCAATGGGAAACTCCTCCATCTTCTTCTTCTTCCTCTTTATTCCTCACGCTGGCTGAGCTGTAAACACACTGATGACTACAAGTGTGACAACTGGAGGTTCTTTATCTGTTCCTCAAGGACATCCAGCCAGCACTCCTTTTCATCCTGTATCAAATAGAATAATTTACACTGTCATGACTGACCTCTACCTTTAATATTGATGTAAATCAGAAATCATAACACATTTTCCCTCCATTCTGTGACACATTTATGAGCGAACCATAGTGTCAGGGAGGGTCTCTGAGCCAGCTGAGCATTTTCACTTGATTATAGGTGCGGGTTGTGGGGTGAGGGAGGGGGGAGAGGGGGAGGTGCAACACAATGTCATTCAGGCACTGTGTCTAAACAGTTTTCCTCTACGTGAAATATGAAAGGCATTTTGGAAAATCTCCAGCAAGCCCTTTGGCAATCTAGTCAATGCTTTGAAATTTTTCCCCTGAATGTCACTGGAGGTCATTAAAAGGCTGAAAAACAAATGCTGCTTCATGTAAGCTGTGGAAACCAGCAAGCTTTGTCAAATGTGTCGGGTGGCAAGTTGCTTGGGCAGTAGTAGCATACTGTTTGAGGCTCACAGTAAGCCAGCGCTTGTTTGGGTGCTGTGTGTATTAAAGTCTTATAATAAGTGTTTACATTTGAATTAACGATTATTTAATTTCCTTCTGCAATTTCCTTCAGGATCAACAAAGTGTTATCTTTACTAAATTTATTTATTATTAAAACTTAATATAGTATCTACCTAGTAGCTCAGGGTGACATCAAAAATCACAAGATGTTTTAGAGGTGTGCCAAAGTCATTTGATTTTGATGGAAGATCTCAATTAATTCACTATTTCTACATTAACTGTGTCTTTTACATATGGTATCATGAATTGTGCTGACCATGAGATGACCATAGGCATGAACTAACAATGTCAGTATTGATATCAAGTTGACTTTGAGCACTATGGTTTCACATGCAACCAGTTAAATAACAAACGGGATATTACACTGTTTTTAATAACTACATGGTTATTACGCTCTAAAAACACAGTGAATAAATGTTTAGCTTGCTAAGCTGATTAACTGACTCAATAGCAGCCTACTTCCGTGATCCAAAACATGGTGCTCACAGTTAACATTCAAATACAGAAATAATTATTGAGCTCTTTTTGTGTCTAACAGCACCGCAGATTCAGCTGACGCTACGAGTTATGACCAAAAGCTGCGGACAGAAACAGAGCAGATGTTTCGGGGTCGTGGTGGGTTTAACGGGCGCGTTTTAAGTACGTTTGTGTCCTTTAACTACATTAACCAAAATGAATGTGTTCACTAAGCCAAATTAACGGACATAAACGAGTGCATTAGCTCGGTTACCTCAACAGCAGTGCAGCTAGCATTTAGCTAACCTAGCTAACCAGCTCTGGTGGCTATCGTGTTAAATATTTGACCTCGAGAAGATTAAGAGTGTACACAACAGACACCGCACATGCACCTCATTAAAATAACCACGTTCAGATATTACCTTGCACAGTAGCACTTTACCTCGTGCACAATAACAATATAATTGTTAAGCAACATAAATGAATTTAACCCCTACCCGTTAACACAGTTGGAGCTCACTTCGCTCCCGCAGGGTGTTTTGATCACATGCTAAGAGATTACGGCAGGCCACACGCGTCAAAAAGCCCCACACAGTTTACACTCGGCCACTCCTTGAAGTGCACACTTTCATGACGTTGTCGAGGGGTGAAAGGGTTGTAGGCATTCAAGGGGTGTGATAATTGGGACACATCTCACCTCATGCCCCTTCAAGTGTATCAGTCACTACTGCTGAAACGCTATTTACGTGTTTCACTATCATGTTAGTTTTTTTGGCTGGCTGTTATTTGTCCTTCCAAGCTTTTGGTCATTTCCCTAACACCTTTAATTTCACTAGAACGTTTAACTGCTAAATCAAACGGCACTCATATCCACATTTCTGTGTCCCTTGAACAGCTTTTGTAAACATTGGAAACCATCTTGTCTTGTCTTATAACGACATGAGTACATTGGACAAATTTGATTATTAACGTCTTTCAGACATGCAAAGTGATGCTCAGCTTTGCTGTTTAACCTTAACATTGCACAAAAAACCAAAACACCAGAGTTGTTTGTTATACACATGAAATGCAGCTGTGGCTAACTAGATTAGATAAAACACAATATATGTTTTATTAATCAGAGAGCAGAGGACCTCAATGCAGATGCAGTGGTTTGTATAAATATTTAAAGGATTGGTTCTCAGTGATGCCCTTTTCCTTTATTACATATATATTACATCTGATTGATACAATGTATATGGCAGTCACTATTAAGTAACGTTAAAACTGTGCCTGTAATGCCAGCATAATAACACAAGTTGTTTGAATGTCATTTCAATGCAATGCAATGTCAGAAGTCTTCAGTTTTTAAGTTTAAAACCTATCAAGACGTACTGCCTAGCTTACATATGTTAATATCACAATGCCAATTTCAATGACCCTCAAAATTCTCCACCTACACTTTAATTAAAATTTAATTTTCTCCATTTTCCGAGCTGTGTTGTAACTGGTTTATGCGAAGAATGTCACATGTTTGCAGACGTATGGCCTGGGACGGACTTATGAGAGGGGCACAACAGGTGCTTGTAGGGACAATTGTGAACACCCCTATTGGGGAAAGTTTTAAGAAACAAGACACCCCACAGCCTTGCACACATAAAAGGCATGTGCAAATGAGTGCTGCAAGGCTGCAAGTGTGAGTTAATGTATTATTTTGTCTTCAGGTTCAAACTGAACAGCAGTTTTCTCTGAGGAGGAACTCACTGACCCAGCAGGTTGCATTCATATGATACATGGGAAGTAAATAAAAAAACCTACTTTATTAGCTAGAGTCTGGTGGCATATATCGCATGCACACCTGTGCGTCTCTTACAATGTGTCAAATAGGGTCTAGCTAATGGGTCAGGGGTCATATTACTGAAGCTACAGGCTTCGTATAACCACAAGATTTTTTATAGTAAATGCAACTCTGTCTTTCCATGGTTAAACTGATAGAATGAGTGATTCTGAGACCCTTTCGACTTGGCGACTTGGCTTTTATTTTCTTGACCATAGTTTCGAAAAACTGTTGAGTGACAAGTATTGAAAGGGGAAGCAAAAAATATAGTTCTCATACAGGACTACTGTAATATATTCACATGTGTGCCGCTCATCCGTCTCAGTTATCAGCTCCTCAGTTATCGGCAGTGTCTTCGTCTCTCTGTCCCTGCACCATGAGCACACAGGCAGGAGTGAGTTACTAGGGTTATGGGGAACAGCAGCAATGATTATGTGTGAGGTGTTGAGGTAATCTATTGAACAACTGACCATTCCTCTAAATAAGTTCTCTACACTTTACCGTAGCCTCACACACCATGTTAGCTACTGTGTGGTTTTCTGACACAGTTTAAAAAGTAAACCCAATTTTATCAGTCTGCCTTCATTATAATTTATTACAGTATAACAATTACTGAAACTCAAATGCCCCCACCTTTTTATTTCATATGTAAAACCACTGGGTACTTTAATGATATGCTGACCACCAAACTGGAAATCTTGTCACCTTATTTTTGGCCTGTTTTGTTTCATTCCATTTAATTTTATTTGTGAATATGAAAAAATCACACATTTAAAAGTGCCTTTACTATTGCCATCATTAACCCTGTTATTAATTATACATTTTCTGTTAATAGTCCCATAAATTTTGACCTAATTTTACCCCAAAAGAGTAGTCTATTCTAGAAGAGCAGTCTACTGAACCTTTATACAATAGTTGCAGAAGAACATTTCTACAGAACATTTAAACACTTTCTAAAATCATCAAGAGACTGTGTATCTGGTCATTCATCAGCAGTGTACTGGACGTTGGAGACTAAGTTCTGAAATTATTGTACTGCTCCACAGTTTACAGCTGAATCATTACTGAACACCAGATAGGATGAGTCCATGAAGCTAGCGCTCAGTGCTGAGGTAGCTAGCAGTTATAAATAGTTGAAGGCGTTTATGTGACGTATTAGCAGGATGTTTTGGCACTCGTGGCCTTCCGTACTGCCGTGTGTCAGTCTGAGTAGAGGAGCTGCTGCTGCCGCCACGCTGTTCACGGACAGCCGTTCAGCGAAAATGGCAGGAGGCAGAAAGAGAAGTCCTGCTGCCCCATCTAGGCTGTCCGCAACACTGAGCGCCATATGGAGGGATAAGCACTTGGTCTTATTCAAAGCGGAGTACACTTTCCTGGTGGCGGCGGTGCTCTGGGTTCTGGAAATCGGCATCAACGTGTGGGTCATTCAGAAAGTTGCATGTAAGTTTAGATTCGTTTTAGCTAGCTAGCCGGCTAACAGCTAGCACTGTCAAACGATTACTTCCACACCGCTACTTGGGTGGGAAACGGAGACTCTACGGCTCTGCAGGGGGGTAGTAACGCAGCTCTGGGGGCGACGCTGAGTCTATAGCTTTCATTGTGGCCAAATTAAACTAAACGGTCCTAAATGGAAACTAGCTTGTTAGCTTATTAGCTAACTGCATACCTGGAGAGACATGACATGACAGCCTGGCGAAAAACAGTTCAGAAACAGAACAGGTCTGCAGTTTTTCACAAACCTTTCCATGTGCTCAAACACTGAAAGCGAATATTGTCCTGGAATGAAAGTAATTCTACCGTCTTACTTCTGTTCATTTTAGCACACTCATTTTTCTGAGCCCCAGTGGCAGCGCTTCTAACTTCACTTCTGTATACCACAGGCACTGAGCTCACTGTAACTACACTCTTCATAAACATGGTTCTCCAAGCAGTAATACACTGATTCTAACTTGTATAGAACCTTGAGCACTCAAAGAACCATTCCATGCTACTATTGCTATATTCTTGACATTGGAGCAAGAGCAGAACCATTTTTGATGTAAAAGGTTCTTTGAGTGTGTTATAAAAGGCAAAGCACAGAGTAAACAAACACACACACACACACACACACACAAACACATAATTTTCTTAAATTATATGTTTTAGACTTCTTTTAGATTACAGCCATGACAGAAAGAACTCATGTGTTTAGATGAAGTTCAGAGCTTGCAAATAAATTGGTGCAGACAAAATACACCAGCAAAACAGCAGTGGCATATGCAAAGCTGCTTCTGAACATGCAGGAACCCTGAGCGACATCCTAGGTGGGGATCCGGTTTGTTTTGTATAAATCAATAATGCAAGTTAGTAGAATTGTTTAATAAGAATGAGATGTAAAACATTTTACAGGTGTTAAAGTAAGCACAATAAAATGTTAAACAGAAGCACAAGAGATTAACTCCTTTTTATGATTCCCTTACAAAGGACATAAAAGCGTATTTCTCTGTTCAATCAAACAAAGAGGCCTTTTGTATGGTCCATAACAAGATCAACCATAAGCCTCATGTCTTCATAGATGAGTGTACACTAGCTAGCTAGCAGATGATTGCAGGTTAGGTAGAGGCCTTTTATATGGGACACTAGCTAGATAACTACACCACACTTAAAAGTGCCTCAACATAAACTAACTTGAGTCTCCAAGCAATAATAGACAGTAATTTTCAGAATTCGAAAGTCATTCATGTAGGTGCATAACTTTGAATCACTGTAAAACTCTGTTATCGTGTTATTGTGTCATGGGACTTATTTGTACAGTAACATATTTGTCATTTGAAGAAGAAGGTAAAGTGTGTAAAACTTACTCAACCGCTCCCCCTCTCCTGCCTCCACAGATACAGAGATCGATTGGAAAGCCTACATGGATGAGGTTGAGGGTGTCATCAACGGTACCTATGACTACACGCAGCTGAAGGGAGACACGGGACCTTTGGTGTGAGTTTTATCAAGCCATTCCTACCAAAGATTTCGTTCTCTTGGTCCAAGAGTGCAATATCATTGCTGAGTTACATGTTCACTAGGGCTGCAACTAACCGTGATTTAATGATGATTAACGAAGTCTAAAATCTGCAGTTTTTGAATTTTGCTTTAATAGTTGTACATTGGTGCTACATGGCCAATGTTACTAACAAGTACTGTAAGCTAATACCACCGGTTAGCAATGATTAAGCTTATGCCTAATTATCACACACTTGTTTTAAACCATGCTGAGTTGTTAAGTGATCTGAAATGAAAATGCTTTTGTAGTTTCATACTTTCTTCTTGAGAGAGAGAGAGGAGACATTCAAGCTTCACTCTTGCTATAGATCTGAAAAAAGTCACAGATGTTTCTGTTAATCCTTCCACTGTGAAAAGATGACTCAGCGCTGCAGGTGTGAAAGGATGTGTAGCTGTCAAGAAGTCATTACTGAGAAAAGAAAAACGAAAGACAAGAAGAAAACTCAGTCCTAGAGCACTGAAACTGGAAACTGTTCTTAATAAGCCTAAATTTGTATGTGATTAACAGAGTAGTGAGAAGCAGAAAATGTAGCCAACTTCTGAGACTGAACTTTGGTGGTGTGCAAAAATATCCCTGTAGATTTCTTAAAAGAAACTGAAAGCAAGTCTTCTGAAACAATGCAAACTGTAATAAAGGTGCAGGTTTTAATAAATACTGAAGATATGTGATCTTATGTTTAGTTCATATAATCATATAATTTGCTATGAAAGTTTTGTTCATTGTTTTTCCTGACACTGAAAAATGAATGATGAGTACTTAATAGTCATGCTAATAAATGAAAAGGGTGTTTTTTGACTTCTGCACAGTGCTCTAAATAACAGCATAGTTTATCTGAGATTTAAAATAAATAATAAATAGTGTAAATGTAATTTTTGTCATCACCATAACAAATCCATCAGTTCAAAGGAAGCTTCATTGCTGGGAAACTTTTTTCCAGACATCCTGGAATTGTCAGCCAGGTGTTCCATGTTCTCAGATGATTTGAGCAGTTGTGTGTGTGTGTTTATGTGTTTTTCAGGTACCCAGCAGGCTTTGTGTACATATTCACTGCGCTTTATTATATTACGGATCATGGGCTGAATATCAGGCTGGGTCAATATGTGTTTGCTGGTTTCTACCTCATCACCCTCCTGCTAGTCTTTCGCATATACCATCGCACCAAAAAGGTAAGAAAAGGTCTTGTTGTTTACCACACAACAACAGTTGGGGTAGCCGTAACGGAAAGATGAATGTCATTTTTTTTGCTGATTTTTATATCTCACTATTAGGAGTTTGTAAGCTTTTTCCACAGTAAAAATATAAAAAATATAAAAATATTTCATGATCCCCCTCCCATCCCTGAGGCCAGGTCGCGAGCCCCCTGAGACCATGATCCATGGGGGTCCCAACCCCCTGATTAAAAAGCCACAGCAGATGTCCTTTACATTGCATGAAAATATCATGATGAATTGACCATTAGAAATGCTCTAGGATCATTTGAAATTAAACCTCTTCTTATTAACTTGCATGAAAGATAACAAGAGAAATAATAATAGTTTTTGCGGGCTAAAGTTTTGGATATGCAAGTTTTTTTTTTGATAGTGCCAATATACACTCATTGTCAAAAACAGTTGCACCCAGAAGGAAGTGTTTACAATGGATTACAATGCTAGGATTACAAACAGGAAGGATTACAATGCTATTATGAAGGAAGATGAAGGTTAACAGGAACAATAAATGCTGAAAAAAAATGACATGGGCAATATATTGAGCTACACATACTGTTAACCTTCATCTTCTGTAGTGTCTCTCAGTATGTTGCTAACGATATCTCGCCATGGAGTTGTACAGGTTCCTAATGGTGTCCTGTGATAAACCATCCCATGCAGCTTGAATATGCTCACGCAGTTTCTACAGATTAACAAACCATTCATCTTGGCCCTGACGAATGTGCCTCCACTCACAGATGTGGTGGGACTCGTCACTGTGGGTCTCGTCACTGAAGATTACTCACTGCCATTCCATGTCACTTCATGACAATTTGCCACGACTCCGAGTACATGTAGTCCTGTGTTGTACAGTCGTGTGCCAATGGTGCTGACACTAACAGAATGAGTCATATAGGGCATCACTGCTTGTTGAATGTTCACACTCGTGGCTGTTGGGTCTTAAGACTGTAAGAATAGTATCTCTTGTTAGTCCTCCTTGATTAATCCAGTGGATCAAATGATAAGCCAGTTAATAGGCCTGTTCATTCCTGTTTTTAAAAATGCCTTTCTAGGTCCCGCCATACGTTTTCTTCTTCGTGTGTTGTGCGTCCTATCGTATCCACTCCATCTTCATACTCCGCCTCTTCAACGACCCGGTGGCCATGATGCTGCTGTTTGGAGCAGTAAACCTCTTCCTGGATAGGCACTGGACATTAGGCTGCGCCCTTTACAGGTAAGTAGGGCCAATACATGCATGAGTGTGCGGATCGACAGATGTGTAAAATGAAAGAGAAAGTTATGGCTTGCAGTGATGACCAAGCTAATTATCTCTTGGAATGACTGTATTTATATTATTTGTGTTGCGGGCAGTTTGGCTGTGTCTGTGAAGATGAATGTGATGCTCTTTGCTCCGGGACTCCTCTTCCTCCTCCTTTCAGAGTTTGGATTGATTAAAACTCTGCCCAAGCTCATCCTCTGTGCTGTCATCCAGGTCTTACAGACACACACACACACACACACACACACAAACACATTAAGACGCTCTTACATAGTGTAAGTTAATGCCAAAAGCATACGGACACCCCTCTTATTACTGAGTTAAGGTATTTTAACTACACCCATAGCTAACAGGTTTATATAATGAAGCCCATAGCCATGCTCAGTCACTGTAAATGTGGCACTTTCATAAGATGCCTTCTTTGCCGCAAGTCAGTTTGGGGAATTTCTGCTTAGGTTAGATCTGCTCCGGTCAACTGTAAGTGTTATTACTAGGAAATGGAAGCATCAAGGAGCAATAACGGTACATTCATGAAGCGGTAGACCACACAAACTCACAGACTGCCAAGTTCTGAAGCTCGTAGCACAGAAAAACTGCCTTGAGTTCTAAACCTCTGGAAGCAACATCAGAACAACTGGACATTAGAACAACTCAATATTAATGCCAAGAGTTTTAGAATGAATCCTACAAGCTCATGTAAATGTATATACTTTTGTCACATCTAGGTCCAGTCCTACACAAACTGTGGTAAAATTGCATGTTCTGTTACTTTCTTAAGTGAAAAACGTAAACATGTTATTATTCAGGCATTTTCATAGTGCACAATTTATTTACAACCATATATACACATGAAAACTGTTCTCTTCCAGTCCTCTTTTGTGTTTTTGTGCCTTTGCCCCACCCAGTTTCTTACTTTTCTCTTTTGCTTTCTCTCCTCAGCTTTTGCTAGGTTTGCCTTTCCTATTAGTGAATCCAGTAGGATATGTGAATCGTGCATTTGATCTGGGTCGCCAGTTCCTCTTTAAATGGACAGTCAACTGGCGCTTCCTACCAGAGGAGATTTTCCTCAGCAGGTATCTCCAGCTAGACTGTGAACGTTTCTCATTGTGTACTGTTTATATTTTAGAAGCACATGCAGTGTTGTCTCCTTCATTAAAAACAAAAAACAAAAACATATCTCCTCTCTGTGATATTCTTTATAATTACAGGGAAATGGAGAAATAGAGGACAAAATTTTGTATGATTAAAGTGCACATTTTCATCTTCAGGTACTTCCACCTGGCCCTGCTGCTTGCTCACCTGACAACACTTGCTGTCTTTGCTCTGAAGAGGTGGAAAAGGTAAGAAACCCTGCACTGGTTCAGTCACAGCGGCATTTAGTCTTTTGTTCTAGAATCTCTCTTGTACAGAGCTGAATAAAACAGAAGTATTTTTCACAGGTCTGGGAGCAATGTTTGGGCTCTTCTGAAAGATCCATCTGAAAGAAAGGAGGTGACACAGAAGCTCAGCGCTGATCATATCCTTTCCCACTTCTCTCACTTTCAATATCTTGAATCCACTTTATGTCTGAAAGTAGCCAGACGCTGATTCTAACAAGTGAATTTAGCTGCATAGTTTGTTTCATCTCCATGGAAAAGCACTGTCAATAGAATGCAATGCTCTGTAGAAGCTAGCTGCACGTTGTTTCCCCTTAACTGGCTCTTACAGATCATCTTGGTCCTTTTCACCTCCAACTTCATTGGCATGTGTTTCTGTCGCTCGTTGCACTATCAGTTCTATGTCTGGTATTTCCACACCCTGCCTTACCTGCTGTGGAGCGGTGGGGTCAAGAAGCTTGCTCATCTACTCAGGTAAACAAACATGGACATACTCCTCAGTTTTCAGTGTTGCTGAGTTTTGTCTACATGAACTTTGACTTGTTTCTGAACAGTTTGTTAATTCTCTCTTTGTCTGCTTTCTCTTCTTTTTGCTTTAATCTCTCTTTTGCTGTTGACCCTTTGCCTCTCCTTTCTTCCTCTTCTTGTCTTATTTTTTCTCTGCTGTCTTTTCTTCATCTTTGTCTCTCCTGTTTCTCATTTTGCTCCCCATTCTACTCTGTCTCCCTCTTCTCGTTTTCTCTTATTGCCCTCTCAATACCTTCTTGCTGCTATCTTCTCTCTCTGTTTTCCCTTTCTTTCTTTCTCTTATTTTGGTGTCCATTTTCTGCTGTTGCTCCTTTCTTTTAATCTCTCTTTCTTCTGTTGTCCTTTTTCATTGTTGTGTTCCTTTCCCTCCTTTCCTCCCTCCCTTTGTGTCTCTCCATTCACTTTCCACTTTGTCTTTCACTTGCTGTCTCTCTCTCTTTTAGGGTGTTGATACTGGGTCTCATAGAGCTGGCGTGGAATACATATCCCTCCACCACGTACAGCTCTGTGTCTCTGCATGTCTGTCACCTCATCATTCTGCTGTGTCTGTGGCTGAACCCCACCCCGACCCCTCAGACCGAGTCCCACAACAAGGCCAAGCGCCACTGAGCCCTTTTCTTACCAGACTCCCCCCTGTGCGGGACATCCCAGGGCCTCCACACCCTTATCTGCTCCCTCCCCTTCAATGCCTCCACTGTTGTGGGCAGAGGCGTAGTAAAGGGGTATCAGTCTTACAGGCTGAGACAACACCTGCTGTGGATTCAGCCTGCGAGGTCAAAGAGATGTGAAAGGGTTTAAATGTCTGCATTGTCCAGTGTGGGGGGAGAATAGGAATAGAAATCAAAAGATTCTCAGGATTTTAAAGGACTGTGTGCTAAAGGACTTGGAACATGGAAATGAAAAATGTGTATGCTGAACACAGGGAAAGCAAGTTTAATCTTTAAGAGATGGTTTTCTTAGATGTGGACTAGGTTTAGTCATGGATTAAACTGAAATATCAATTGGGATTCACCTTTGAAAAGCTTTTTCAGTGTCAGCTTAAAAGGCAAAGTCAGGTTTTTTCAATCTAATCTGCCTTCTCTGTGGTTAATTACCTCAGTGAATAACCGTTACACCTGTCCCTCAAATGAAGAACAGAAAATCTGTTGATTTGAAAGAAGGCAGTAGGCAGTAAGTTATTTCACTCAGAACACATTGACTGAGTCTACTGTGGCACCAACATGGGGAATTGTGGGCCGATGTCAGAATTCACAATTTGTCTATATACATATACATGCCAATGTTAAAACATATATATTTATGAAACATAACAGAAAATAGATCTTTGGTATTACAGAGAAATGGTAATGGAAACATGTAATTTCTATAAGCTTACAAAAACGTAGCCCAGCATCGCTGAAACGTTCTGCTCAGGGTTGTACTGGTTTTCTGTAAGTTTGTTGTGTAAAGTCTTAACCAAGTCGTTCTTTAATGCCAGGTAGTTTCAAACTATCACTATTAGTACTATTTGACTCAATTTGGTTGCATCATAAATCCTCAAGTTATGCTTTATCTAGTAACTAGATGTGCAACTCTGTCCACAATCTGATTTGATTTATGATGCCGGGTCCCCCATTATGGTATTTTTATGATATTCTAAACACAATTCGAATGAAGGAAATTATGACTATGGTCATGATGTTGCATGTCTTTCTAATGACACTGGGAGGCCAGAGGAGTGTTGGAGTGAGTTGGGAATTGGTGTTGTTCGATTAGAACCGTTGGTGTTTAACCAGTGCAGTTGCATTCAAAGCATAATTAATAAAATTCTCTATGGTGCACCTACGATTACACCCCATAACTATTTCATACATCATTATAAAATAATAAGATGTTCAGAACAAATCTAAAAACCTGCTACCAAGTAAATACGAAGGGTGCTTAGTCTTGATACTTTCCATTACCTGGAAAATACACAGTGTAGAAGAAAATGACATGTACAACTTGAACCAAATACCACTACAATAGACATTAATAAACAGCAACAGAAGTTATGAATGCCAGCTTAATCAGAGCTGTAATAAAATGACAGCATATTGGATTTACTGTTTTTAAGCAAGGTCATGTTTTGGTTGTCTTTGTGCTACCTATGAGGTTTCTTTTGGTTTTACTAAAACTTAGACCTGCTTAGGGGGAGGTATAAATATTTAGTAGATATTAAGCTCAGCATAACAACTAGTTTAGGTGCTGCAACCTGTTTTGATTCAGCAAACACTTGCATAATAACTAGCCTATGTTTTAACTTTCATACTGTTGGTGCATCCGCTCCCTGCATTATAAGAAATCTGTATCAAATCAAATATCAGGTTTAAGTCTAATTTAAACATCTGTCCAATTATATTTTTAAAGCAAATATTGCCAGTACTGAAATGATTTTGATATAATTGATTCATATGTGTTTTTCCCCTCAATACAGTTAAATTGTCTTTGGAGGTTAGGTTGAAAAATGCTGGGGCTTAATTTTGGTCTAGTAGCTCTCAACGTGACCTGAAGAGACTACTGACGTTGCTTACATTTTTCTGAAGAGTTTCATTTCAATTGGGTTCTAACACCAGTTCCCTTAGCATCTAATACCTGTCTTCAGAAGGTTACCTGGATCAAGTATATATGTTATATATATGTTGGGCTAAAATTGATGGTACGTCTCTGGGAGGTTGGCACACCATGGTCAACAAATGAGTAACGGTCTGCCACATTTAAAAGCATATGATTGCATATAAATTGGTTATATTCTTTGTTAAGGTGGAGTAGCAGCGAACCAGAGTATGACTGATGGAGTAGGTGTGCCTTTTGGACTCAGGAATAGGTCCTCCATAGGACTCATTCTGTAGCACATGTGACACTCTTTAAAGCTACAGTCCAGGATTTCAGAAAGTTCTGAAAAATCATAGGCTGACCTTTTGACTGCAAGAATATTAGAAGGTGCTCAGTTAGTTTCACTTTGATATACCCTGCTAGTTTGACTCTCTGTACAGTATGGTACTCGTCAATTTAGGACTATAAATGGGGTCTTATTTATTTTTTCAAGAATTAATAGATATATGCGTTATATAGATATGTATTATATATATGCTATCTTCCAAGAACAACTCTACAAATCAGATTATTGCTTGAAATGCTTTCTTTCTGTCATAATCTGTCAGGGATTTTCATAACGTTTACTTTTAACTTTTGCTCCAAACGTGATGATAAGCTTTAATAAGAAACCAGAACTCATTCAGGAATACAGCATACAGGGCACAAAAATAGCATAGTGTGCATTTTCAGTGATTCTACTGCTGTGATTTTTTTTTGTTTGTTTGTTTTTCTTTTGGGAATTACAGACACAGCTCCATTCTTTCAGTCTTTCTGATTGATTTTTTTCATTTTGTGCTTTTTTTTTGTTCCTTTTTTCTAGAATAAGCCTTTTATCTTTGCATGACTGCAATCTATTTTTTTTCCTGTTCTGTTCTTGCATGATGTTTTACTTAAATACTGACAGCAGCTGCAGAAACACCTAGAGCAGTATTTTATGTGGTATGCATATTTATGTAAATGTTTCAGGGCTTGAAAATAAATTTTTTTTTATTACAAATCATCAGTTACGGTGTTGTACTTTGAAAGCCAGTGGTTTCTTTAAAAAGAGATTTATTGCAGGATTTTAATTTACCTGAAGTCATCCATCAGTTTGAAGGCAATTAAGCATCTCAGTACAGCTACCGACATCATTAATGGAGTAACTCACCACATCTTAACCAGAAATCTGTCTTTCAGAACAAGTCATTGGCAACTTATCAAGTGGACAAATGCCAGTAAAGAAGCAAAATGGCAACTTAAACAACACAAATCTATCAGAAGCAACTGAATATGACACAAAACTCAATTATGACAAAACAAAGAAGCATTCAGCGACAGAAAGTGACAGAACCCACAGTAAATCCAAAGGCACCCAACTTGGATCCCTAACGAATTCCACATATTTGAACCTGCGGTATAATTAAGCATTTAAGAATGGTGTGACGTTAAATGTTCCATTCCAGAGAAACTTCCTGAGGCAGAACTGTTCACAGTGGTGATGACTGGAACCAGAGATGTAGGATTGTCGAAAAAGGTTTTAGGGTATTTAAACAGCGTTTAACGTATTTATCATGTACACATTGTGACACCACTGTTATAAAAACATCTGAGTCAGCAAGTTCCTCTACAATGATCCATTGTACACCAAACCCCATTAAATAACTTTTTTACAACTCTGCAATTTAGAAAGACAGTTCATAGAAAAATGGCCTCAGCTCTTGGGCCAGATAAGAGTCTCGACATTCCATTAATTTTATGTCTCAACTTCTGGGGCCTCTCCTCCACCTAGCATGGTTTCAAATATTCCCTTCCATAACACCCATGATCCAGCTTATAAAGGGCAGAGGTGAGAATCAGAGGTGCGGGAGCAAGGAATAGCTGAAACTGCAAGATGCGCATCCTTAGGTGCATTCTGACTACCTGTAAGAGTTAATATATAGATATTCAGTTAATAGAGAAGAAGAAACAAAGAATTTGACCAGTACCAAACTATCAAAAGAAATAATTTGCCCTGTTATTAATCTTTCCTTCAGTTGGTGGTACATGTGTTTGTGTTATACAAACATAATATAGTTACAGTAAGGCTGAATTCAAATGTTAAATGTGCTGACAAAGGTTTTAATGAATGTCAACAAATAACCATATACCCAGATAAGACTTCTTATTTCCAGTGCTGTATTATTCCCTAACCTCCTGTACTGCATCTCAGTATTCCAGTACAAACACCTGAAGAGGTTAGTTAAGTATTCCATTGCTGATGCACATTGCAAGTTCTTTATATATAATCTAAATGGCTTACAAGGCAGAATATATATATGTACAATATATGTACACTCTAGTGGTCACCAACCCTCATTCTGGGGGAGGTTTGGCACATTGTGGTTAGAACTACACTCCATAAACTAAGACCTCTACAACCAAGGTTTATGACAACTGTTCTATAGTAAGGCTAAGTGTCTGAAATTGGAGCCCTTACTATTGCTTGAATCAAATTCCCTTCAGTACCTTATCACTGTTCACAAAGTATGGGGTGTTGTAGACTGGAATCAGTAGTTCACATTATAGGATTGTAGCGATTTTGTCTTATTTGATAGAACTCACTAGGACGACTGGTATGTCATATTGGACTGTAAATAGATATTGCATTGCATGTGCAATCTTTATCTTGCCAGAGGTTCTAATGTAAACTTTAGGCTCTACCAGAGAACCCAATTATATTGTGTTATTTGGGTTCTAGCACATCATGTGATGTTCAAGGTAGATATGATGTTTGGGTTCCAGCAGCGAATGTGATTGAGGACGGAGAACGTCATTATGTTGTTTGGGTTCTAGAAAAGCATGGTGGTCAAAGTCCTGTCATATGCTGATTTGGTTTTAATAGATCATGTAGTGGTCAAGGACCTGTCATATTCTGTTTGGATTCTGGCAGATCAGGTTGTGGTCAGGGTACTGTCACATGCTGTTTGGGTTCTAGCAAATCATGTGGTGGTCAATGTCCTGTTATATTCTGTTTGGGCTCTAACAGATCATGAAGATTTGGAGGTTTTACCATATGTTATTTGGGTTCTAGTATATCAGGAGTTGCGGGTCCTGCCATTTGATGTTTGGGTTCTAGCCAACCATGTAGTGTTGGAGGTTTTTGCCACATATCTGGGTTCTAGTGGAATGTTGAGATGGTGTTTATCACATTTGGATTTTAGAATAACACATCAATTCGGAGGTTTCTGTCACATGTTATTTGGGTTGTAACAGAGCATGTTGAGTTGCAGATTTTCATCCCAATGGCGCAGCAACAGGAATAGCTGTCTGGCAGCCGCCCTGAGGCCTGGGAGGTCCACACCCTCTGGCAGTGACTGACACTTGAGCCAGAAATCAGCCTTGGCAGCCACCAACTCCCATTCCACAAAGAAGCCAGCACAGTGGTGCTCTAGCCAGGCCAAAGCCACTGCTGTAGCCCAGCTGGAGCTTTCCATGTCTAGCTGCGCCAGCTCTTCTCCCTGAGGGTCCACCCCCTCCAGTGGAGAGCCTTCACACATGTCCGTCTCAGAGCCACGCCCACTATCTGCCTGCAGGGCACCTCCTGCTGGTTCCGGAGAACCCTCTTCTGGATCAGAGAGAATGGTCAAGGGCTCATTATCATAATAACGGCGCAAGCTGGCCTGAGGTGGGTGAGCACTAGTGTGGTCCACTGGCCTGTATGCAGTGATAGGGCGTGTGCCAGGGGGCGAGATGCAGCGGTATGATGGGCTCAGGCTGCTGCGATGGCTCAGGTAAGGAGATGCCCTCTTCAGACGGTCCAAAGGAATGTGAATGCACTCGGAGAAGGACTCACACAACAGGAACGCACCTGAGGCCAACTGTAGGCGCACCTGAGCACAGAGGCAGTTGTCAAATGAGAGGGATACAAGTGAAAAAGAGGCAAGGTAAACTAGGGATACACATACACTATATTGCCAAAAGTATTCGATCATCTACCTTCACACATATGAACTTGAGTGACATCCCATTCTTAATCCATAGGGTTTAATATGATGTCAGGCCCACCCTTTGCAGCTTTAACAGTTTCAACTCTTCTGGGAATTCTTTCCACAAGGTTTAGGAATGTGTTTATGGGAGTTTTTGACAATTCGTCTAGAAGCACATTTGTGAGGTCAGACACTGATATGGGGCGAGAAGGCCTGGAACGCAGTCTCTGCTCTAATTCATCCCAAAGGTGTTCTATCGGGTTGAGGTCAGGACTCCATGTCTTTACGGACCTTGCTTTGCACACTGGTGCACAGTCATGTTGGAACAAGAAGGGGCCATCCCTAAACTGTTCCCACAGAGTTAGGAGCATGAAATTGTCCAAAATCTCGTTATGCTAAAGCATTTTAGAGTTCCTTTCACTGGAACTAAGGGGCCGAGCCCAACTGGACAAGTACAGTTCTCTTGGTAACCACTGGACTGTGGAATATTTAGTAGCAAGTAAATTTCACAACTGGACTTGTGGCACAGGTGGCATCCTATCACAGTACCGCGCTGGAATTCACTGGGCTCCTGAGAGCGACCCATTCTTTCACAAATGTTTGTAGAGGCAGTCTGCATGCCTAGGTGCTTGGTTTTATACACCTGTGGAAGTGATTGGAACACCTGAATTTAATGATTTGGATGGGTGAGTGAATACTTTTGGCAATATAGAAGTTATATATAAATATACATGAATATATATATTATTGTATATTTTGTCAACGTGTACTGATGAGATATAGCTATGTATAGACGAGGGAGAAAGAAAACGGCAGTAATGGCACTTACCAGAGGCAAGTAGTCAGGTGCTACGGAGTCCGTGTCTGCTTCTGCAGACAGGCACTGTGGTTTGAGAGGAGTCTGCCTTCCTAAGCTGTGACTGGACCTAAGTCTACCAAGGTTAAACCTGCAAAACACACATGCACACACACAAATGGGATGAGACCACAGGTGCAAATTCAGGTGGGGCAATGAGGAACATGTCCCCAGTATGAGCTCTACCTAATAAATGACAGAAGCAGCTACCTAGGGCCCTGGGGCTGTATTTTTGTCTTGGTTTTCAAAGAAAAACCAATTACTACAGTTTAAACATACTTTACAAAATACAATAAGACAAAACCCATCCCAGCCAACATGTTTGCTGCATTCACAAAGAGTGCCTCACTCCACGCTGTTTTTTCACAGTTGTAAATTGTTTTTTTCTGTTGTTTTCCCCTATTAATTCTTTGCATTCTCTTATCTTTCTATGACCTTTTGATCCTGGGAGGAGCTGACCCACAACAGAGCCCTGAGACATGTTCTTATCTTCCTTTAATCATCCTTTGACCTTTTGTTAACCTTTCGTTTGGGAGGAGTTACCTCACTCTAAACAGAACCTGACACTGAGATATTTACGACAGGCAACAATGGTATAAACCCCCTTCAAAGTTTGTATCTGTAGACCTCACTCTGGACCTCTCTCTGGACTGCATTCAGGACAGCATGCTGTAANTCTGTAGACCTCACTCTGGACCTCTCTCTGGACTGCATTCAGGACAGCATGCTGTAACCACAGCTCAATAAACTAACATCACATCCAGAGTGGTCTCTTCTCTTCAACTGACACCAAAAGAAGGAATTATAACATCATGCTGTTGTAAAATTGGGGTTTGTGTTTCTTTAGAGAGAAAGAGAGCGGATGTACGTTTGTGCATGTGTGTGTGCAAATGCATGTCCCGTTTACACCCGGGAACTAGAAAAAGTTAACAGCATCATTAAAAACGTCATTGTTCCGTATAAATTCGGTCTTCTCACTTATTTGGCTGAATACCATAAGTGGGGTTTTTTTTTTTTTTTTTTGCCATTTTTGGCCAAATAATTTTGCTTGCTGAACATTCGGTGCATACCTACACTGCAATAATATGCAGTAAAACAACGTGACAAGCTCAAAAACCAATACCTGGTAGAGATGTGCAGAATTGTTTCAAGGATACCATTTTAGTGTAAAATTTAATCTGAAAATTCTAATACATTACAGTGCACTCTAAAACATATAATTTCTTTCTGTACATCATAAACTGTACCATTTTATAGGTATTTTTACTTATTTGTTAAAATTTTTTTGCTTGCCATACCAAAAGAATGTGCTTTTGAATCCCCAAATTTATAATAAATAGAGGCCACTCTGACAATAATTTATGTTTTATTGGTTTAAGTTCGTTATGCTTGCAAAGTAATTAGTAGGTGGCCATTATGCTGTTTTATGAAATCAATTTGAGAAAAACCAAACAAAATGGTAGCTGACTATCCCAGTTGCAAACAAAGGACAGTTTCCATTTTCTTTTTTTGCCCACTGTTTAAGAACTACTACAGAAAGAAATCTTAATGTTCATGAAACATTTTGGATCTGGAAATTAAAAGCTATAGAATATCCAGATCTTAATGAGGAAATAGGCTTCAGACTATTTCTGTGATCACTATTTCTGTATGCGTGTAAGCAAATACTAAATGCTATTTTTTTAAATATTGAAAACAAATATTGAATACAAATTTGTCACTTTCTTGTTTTGTTTTTTTGAACCTACTTTTAAGTTGGTATGACTAAGTTTTAGCTGATGTTGGTATGACATCTTTACATAAGCAAAATCAATTTGTTTTAATGTCTACCCAAAGAATTTCTTTGGAGTTGGGGTCTAGGCTAGTTAGTGCACCTGTTGTCTGACTGATCATAGGCACCTGTGTTTGTGCTTGACTAAATAATTTATGTACATCTTTCTTTAGCTCGTTTGTATAATGCCCTGAAAATGGCCCGAGCCACTGTGCGTAGACATTTTTAACAGTCCAGTAATAACATGTCAATACAATAAAGACATTTTAATTTAAGGAGTGCCTTTGATGTTTTTTTTTCCCTCTTTTTCCCCTCAAAGACCACCTGATTCAAACAACATTCAGATTTTTCAATACAGAGCCTGCCTACCACTATCCTTCTCAATACTATGACATGAAAATTAAATACTACACCAACTGGCCACATCAGTAAATGCAGACACATTTCATCAGCTCCACTTACCATATGGGTGCACTTTTTAGTTCTACAATTACACACGATAGTCAATCTGTTTTCTGCATAATTTATTAGCATCTATTTACACTGTTCTTCAGTGGTCAACAAGGTAGACACGTCTGATAGTAGTCTGATCGTAGTGAGACACAGCCTTTAAAGAGCTCCACTTAGTTCTGTGGTGATTCTGTGGGGGTCCTAATCATTGAAGAACAGGGTAAAGCGGGGGCTCACAAAGTATACAAAGCAACATTCAGACTACAATCTGTAATTGCTGACCTACAAAGTGCACCTAAATGATAAGTGGGCGTGTTAAAATGAACAAAGAGAATAGACACATGAAGTAGCTAGTGTATATATACTATATATCTACTGTATATCTACTATACCATACTATACCATACTGGTTCTCCTCTGCTTGAGACACAATGGACATAAGTGCACTTGAAATGTTTCCGACCTGGTGCTGAAGAAGCTCTCAACGGATCTGCTCTCAATGGAGCGTTGAGAGCGAGACGAGGTGGCCGAAGGACTAGCAGGATACACACTGCCACCCACACCTAACACAACAGATGATGCATGCATTTAGACTTTAAATAAAAGAATTTACATACTTATTTCTCTTACAATCAGAGACCTGCTCCTTCACTTTACTCCATCACTCACTCTCTCATTCTCTCTCCATCTCATCACTCTTTGCCTCTCTCCATCTTTCTACTTACTGCTGTCCCAAGATGCCAGGCTGCGTGGGGAAGCTGGGGTGTCATCTCTGTCTGGAAAGTAAAAGTTAAAAAAAGACAGAATGTCACGACGTTGCTGTAACATGCATCAGGTTCAGTAAACAATGGATATTAATATCAGCTCACTGATAACTGAAATCAGCCTTCACAAAAGCGTGATTTACTGTATACAGACTTGCATGTTACCTGTAGATGTGTGGATGTCGTCTGTCTCCTCGCCGTCTCTGCTGGATGGCCTGTGCCCGAGCCCGACAGAGTACGTCCTCTGTCTTCTGCTGCTGGTACTGCGCCGGCTCCCAAAACGCACACCTTACACACAAATACACAGTGCTGTTAGAATGCAAAATACAGTATTAATCAAACACTAAACTTGCATGACAACGTAAGCTTAAATGAACAACTGTCTTCTGCAGTAGACATTAGAACCTCTAACAAATAAAGCTAAAAAGAAGAATTGCACAGTGGCACAACCAGTGGTTTTAAACTAATATCTGTTAAATAAACAGATTTACACTAACTGCCTGTTATTTTAGCTTATTTAGCTTATTGTCATTTTTTCTTTTTTCACCTGATACCTTTTTTAGTTCATGAGGGGTTAGTTAACTGCTACCAAACATGATACATTTAATAAATGTTCTTGTACATTTTATCTAATTAAAATCTATGCATAAAATGTGTAAAATGTGTAAGTTTAAAATAAGTGTAAAACGTATTTGAGTTTGATATTGATCAGCACACTCACTGTGACCATGGCTGTACTCACCACTAAGGTCTGGCCGCTCTGTATTTGTTTTTATTATTTTTATTGGCTAAAACTCTGCTGTGGTGCTGCAAACATACTGTGCAACACAAAGTAAACGGACTTTCTCATCCGATCACTCATGTCATTGCTTTACCCCTATACCCCACTAGCAAAGCCTTGCATTTCAAAAACCCTGAATACGGCCACGACTGCAACACATCTGTGCAGGATAGCTGTGTTTTCTTTGTGCCATCAACTATTCAAATGATGCTCTTAATGTGTTTACTCTTTGCTGTTCATCGTACACCAAAAACATAGACTGGTAACTGTTGAAGGTTACTGAAATGGACCAGGAATTAAATTTCTACTTATTTCTTTGTCTCATGCACCAAATAAGAAACCAACTTCTGTTGGTATGTTTACGCATACTGACACAAGTTGATGATTAGAAAGAGTCCATAGTCATTTACTGAGTCATGTCTTTTACCGCTATTTAATAAACTGGATAATTCATTCTTTGTTCAAAACTAATAAGGGAGCAGAGGTCTGTGTGAAATCATCTGCATCCATCACAGATTCTGTTCCTGCTAACTGTTTTCAATAGAGTCCTCCTCATTTAAGTGTTTAGGGTGTAATGATTAGGATACATTGTGAACACAGGGTGTGTACCATATGTGTCTGTGTATTTAAGTGTGTGCATGCATGTCTGTTTACCTGTGTGTCGTGTGTCTGTGGATTCTGTTAGTGTTTTGTTGGGGCTGCTGTCAGTAGTACTAAAGGCGGTGTACATGCAGATGATTCCACAGCTTTTGCTGGTCTGGATGGCCTTCATACGATATCTTTTAGATGACCCTGCAGTACAATGTAAAAAAACAACAACAAAAAAAACCCAACAACTTAGTAAAAACACTCAGGTAAAGTATATTTCATAAAAGACCAACAGATCTGCTTAATTTTCTCTATTAAGTCTATTTCCTTCCTACCATGTTCTATGTCGCTCTCTTTCTCAGCCATATTCTCAAAGTCTCTGATGACGGAGCGGGCAGTGAGTTGGTGGATGATCTCATCCCAGGGGCCTTGTGGGGCACCCTCAGTGTCCCACAGCACAGAGAGATCCATGCTGACCTCCCAGGACATGGGCCTGGCACCCAGCAGGCCGTGAATGACCGAGCGACATGAGGCCTGACCAGCCTGAGACTCGGCTGCAGGGGCGGCTGTAAATAGCGCCTCAGGATCAGTGAAACTATCCCAGTCCAGTGGAGAGGCGGGAAACAAGAGACCATCTGAAGGACAGGGGTAATGTAGGAGACAGAATGAGAAAAGAAATGGCAAAAGAAAAGAAACGTGTGGAGAGGGGTGGATGGATTACAAGAATAAGAAATGTGAGAGGAACAGGAAAGAGAAAAAGAATTAGTTATTCACATTAATGATGCCTTAAAGTTTACATGTTTAGCATGGTCTGACGGGTTGCGATCTACCCCAGGAGGTATTGGGGGTGATGCAGCTTCTACTGTTTAGTTTAACAAAGTGATTGATGGGAGTACTATGACAAAGACACTGAGGTGTTTGATTAGTCCATTAATGGATGAAAAACAATGACAAATTCATTGCTTATAGAAGTAAGCTTTAGTTGTGGATCTATCCGGACACATCCATGCTCAAATGACGGTATTTTATAAATCAGTAATACGTTTGTCTTTAAATGACAAACTATACAGAACAGAATTTTGAATTGAATAGCATATTACAATTTGTAACTAACATGCAAAGACGTATATTGTTACAGTCCTAGTATACATGCATGTATGCTATATGCACCTGCAAACATTAACATATGAACACAAGACACATTCAGGCATTCCTGATCTTTGAAAATTGTATCATATTGAGACAGATCAAATTAATAATAACAAACAGCAATGAGTTTATTAAAATTTCATTAGTGTATTATGTTTTACAGCTGGTGCTTCATACAAAAAAGAAATCTGCAAATGATTAAAAATGGTCAATGCAGGAATAAAGGTTTTTCTCATTTAATACTGTTCAATACACTGCAAAGCTACTGAACATTCTGGAAAAAGTCTTTGGTCAAAAGGTATCATAAAATGCAATTATTCCGTATTTTATATGTTTACACAGAAAGGCATGTAACTTTGTCCAGGGCAAAGAAATGCACTTTTACCTGCCCATTTACGACCCTATGATTTGGCCCCAGAATGAAACAACAATGAAATAATAAATAAACAAATCTCTCCTAGTTTGTCACACTATATAGTTAGCTATCCTAACGTCATATACCTGGGATTTCCTAGTAGCTAACATTAGCTATACTAGCTACTTGCATGTGAGCACAAGAACAATAAAGTAAATGAAAAGTATTTCAATAAATGAAGTTACTCACTATGAAATCACAAAACATGGCTGCCAAGTTGTGATGCATATAAACGTGTAACCTCTTTTTATTCTCTTCAGTGTCAAATGCTAAGTGAAGGTGCTCAGTACTGTCCAAGGTTTAAGAAACTGTCCGTAGTGAAATGTGCAGAACAAAGCATTTAAGGTGGAATGGAACATTTGATCAAGAAGCTGGCAAATAGGAAGTTAACTTCAGCCTCATTTAAAGACGAACATCAACCATGCCGGTGGACAGTTTGGTTTCTTGAAAATGGTATGAAAGTACAGATATTCCATTCACAGCTTGAAATGATAGATTTCTCCACACAGTCTGCCATTTTTGTTGCTGTTGCTCCACTGTCACATATAAATTTGGGTGAGTAAATGGAGTATTACGAAAAAAGTTTACAACTGACCTGTTTCTGACCTCTCCTGTATTTGATTTGTTTTTTATTTGAAGAAGGAACAACAGTGCTTGAGGTTCACAGTAAGTCACTTCTATGTACTGAACTTTCCTTATTCAACTTGTTCTATGGCACCTTTAAGCTAAACACCAGTTAATACGTGATGTTAGGTTCTGGTGAATTAACAAAGTAAAATCAGTGCTTGTTGGCAGGCCTTTGGTTTGTACTGTATGTCTCTTTCTGTATGCATGTGTGTGTGTGTACTTCTTACTTGAGTCTGTAAGAGACAGAGCTTGGGGTGTGTTGTGCGTCTCTGTGTCAGTCTCCTCCAGTCTACCTCCGACAGTCTGCTCAAAGGACACCCTCTCCAGTGCCCTCCGCAAGCGGTGCATGTCTAGGTCACCCTGTGGAGACGAGAAACTGCGGCTGGCCAGAGCACAGCGTGCTAGAGCCTTCTGCCTGCGCACACACTCCTCTCGATCGGACAGTCGTGCTGCCTGCAGACCAACACGCACACACACACAGAGAAACACACACAATGAGACAAATAGTCAGAAACCATTTTAGCTTTACATTTGACAGTATCGGGGGTAAAGTGGCACAAGATAATGTGCTGCAGTAATGTGATTAGGTTTTCAGTAATGAAGTAGTGTATAAGTTTACAGTTCTTCTAATCACATAACAGGGTCTCTCTCCCTCTCACTCACTCCCAGTGACTGTGCTGCTCTTTCTCACACAGTGACTGTGTTGGTTTCTCTCTCTCTCTCTCTCTCTCAGTTACCGGGCTGCACGTTCTCGCTCTCCCACTCTCACTCTCACGGTGACTGTACTGGGGTCTCTCCCTCAGTGACTGAGCTGCTCCTTTTCTCTCTTTCAGTCACTGTGCACTCTCACCCTCACTCTCTCTCCCTCAGTGACTTTAGGAACTAACCGTCGTTTTGCAGGTTAGCTCCTGAGGCTGAACTTCACCGAGTTTTGTTCACAAAAGTACTATAAATCCTGCCTGTTACCTTTACTGTTAATAACATGCCCCCCGTCCGCTGCATTGAATCAAACCCTGCTTCTTTATCAGCTAGTGTTTGCTGCGAACGATCGCTAACTAGCTTAGTTACACAGTTACACTTCAGCCTCACCTGTTTTCTGAAAGAAACTCGTCAGCAGTTGTCTGCCGCCTTTCAGCTTTCTCTCTCGCTCTCTGTGATCCCGAAATCCTTTCATTTTGGTTTGAGAATTGGTGAAAGACGGAGAAAAACCGCTCTCTTTAGCTACGGCTTTTACATGAGAATACCAGAACACTTTTGCGCTTGAGATGGGGGAGGGGAGGCGAAAGGGGGAAGGGCGGGGTGCGTGCGTTCAGAAAGCAGGCAGACAAGCAGACTTTGCCAAGAAAAAAAAGAAAAAAAAGAAACCGTTCGTTTTATAAGTACATTGTAAAAAGGTATTCTATTGATGACGATAAGTTAACCAATTACTACAGAAAAATGCCTAATGTTCTATTTGTTTTAGGGCCCCTGTCAGTCACAGGCCCTTAGAATCGTCCTAACACTCCTAACAGTAGTTACTGGTTTCACTGGTAACAATGGCCGATTTTCAGAGATCTGTTTCTCACTGTTACATTGATAATTGACATTGACATTGTTACATCAGCTAACCTAATATGTCTGTCCAACGACAGGCTGCTTTTTCCTTTTTCTCTGTATTTAATATTGTGTATTATTCATAAAACCTTTTCCCCTTCATATTGATGTTGTCGTTTGGTTGGCATAAATGAACTGGTCACTGGTCCTGTGAAAAATCTCAGAAGGAAGTGTCTGATTGCAATGCTATAAGGGAGGGAGATAAAGGTTACCAGAAACAATAAATGATAATAAATTCAGACTGATATGGGCAATATTTACTGAGCTACACATACAGAAGTAGTCTCTCAGTACGGTGTTTGCTAATGCAACATGACAGATGTCTCGGCATGGAGTTGTAGAGGTTCGTAATGGTGTCCTGTGATAATCCATCCCATGCAGCTTGAATATTCTCACAGAATTTTATTCTCAGAATTTGTGGTAGGGGTGGAGGTGGAGTGACACCAGGCCTTCTGGATGTGTGATGCATGACAACAAACCATTCCTCTTTGTGCTGACCATGGTGTCTCCACACATATTGGTCATCTCCACCATTGACGTAGTTTTACGTGCAGCCACCATAAGGGCAGATGCTCTGCATGCATGTAGTCTTGCGGCGTGCAGCCGTCTGCCAATGGTGCTGGCACTAACAGGATGACTCATGGAGGGCATCGCTGCTTATTGAATGTCCGCATTTGTCACTGTTGGATCAGGCAGGTACAGCAATAAGGCCTGTCCTTGATCACAGGCCCGGCCAAGCGTGAAAC
The DNA here is from genome assembly GCA_034552555.1 of Semaprochilodus insignis. Lineage (NCBI taxonomy): Eukaryota > Metazoa > Chordata > Actinopteri > Characiformes > Prochilodontidae > Semaprochilodus > Semaprochilodus insignis. The sequence continues at coordinate 13,506,350 of CM067493.1, read as the reverse complement.
TTGAATCATTCACATGTCTCATGATGTCAAACCTCAAAACCTCTCAAAACCTGTCTCACGATGATTCCTTCTGTATGCAACTATTCTGTTGATGATGTGTTTATATACAGAGTGAAGTGTTTCTACTGTTTATGAGAATTTGAGGACAGTTGACAACTGACAACCAGTCAGCCAGGAAAACACTGTTTATCTGAACTACTGTAGTCTGTTTAATATATGACCAAGTTGTATTGGCTACTTTTTAGCTCCTTAACATCCACATCAGTGACAATGTATTTATATTGCTAGGGCCTTTGATAGAAATCTCATATCAGAATTCTGAGAAAGTTTGCTGTTTTACCAAATCCATCTGAATTTACACCCACTTCAGTCTCACCTTCCCAGAATCTGTATCCGCAGAGGAGGCAGTGTTCTGTTGCCATGGTGATTCCCAGCGAGAAAGCCCCCTGCTCTGTGGCTGCACCCTCTCCAAGCCCTGCGGGAGCGAACCGGTGTCCATGCCCAAAGAGAGGCCCTCTGCTGGGGGAGAGAGAGAGGCCAGCCCCCTCTCACTGCCCAGAGAGCAGCGGGTCAGCATATACTGCTCCTGCACGTATGAGGCCTGCTCCATCCGCCAGCGCACGTCACTCACCACGTAGTCCTGATCAGTGACTAGAGAGACACACAAACACATTTCACATGATCAGACCAAAACACACATCACAGAAAACTATCCCACAGCATCGCTCAATTTTATTATTGCTGAATCAACAAGTTACAAGGTAATAAACAAGGTATTCCAAACATAATATTATAAATAATACATTGTAAATATTTGTTCATGGTAAAAACGTATCATGTTAGATAACTTGCAAATGAATTGCTGCTTAAACATTTATTAGGACTTTATTAAAACATCACTGCTATCATTGCTATTCAGCTTTATCTGTCATTCAGGAACCATCAACATCTCTGTTCATTATTGTACACACATATACATTTGGTTGTGCACTGTGCCATAGAAGAACCTCTCTTGATTGCCTAAAATGCCACCATTGAAAGGAGATTGATTAAGTGTGAAGGACCCTTTAAACACCTTCATGTGTTGTAAACCAATTTCCCTCTCAGAACCTTCATATTATATGGAGGACACCAGATACCAGACAAAACAGATAGTTGCTAACCTCATAAGTGAATATTGTGCTTGTGCTTTCTGCATCAGTCAGAAATCCTGTTTTCATACAGCAATCATTCAAGTTTCTTCCATAGGAATGTACCTCCACAAATGATGTCACACACTTGACACCATAGACATCACATATAGATTCAGCACACATACCATGAGAGATACTATAGTAGTCACCTAACACCACCCTATCAATCACCTCCAATGTCGTAACAACCATATAGCAAGTTCCTAGAAACCACCAGAGAAGTAAGTACCAGCGTCTTAGCAACAGCCTGAGATACCATAGCAACCACCTACCAGCATGACTCTGCTCTTCTTCAGGAAATTCCCTTTTTTACTTCTTTTCGGGAATTCTGAGATTTGTATGCCTTAAAACAGTGCACATTCCCAGTACTGTTAAAATATGACATATAAACCACATATGAATGTTTGGTTTATTGTAAAACATGACAAACAGCCAAATTCCTTTACTGGTGGGCCGCCATTGCTGCACTGTGATGATGTATGGTTGCAGTGGATTCAGTCCTACAGAAAATAAGAGAGTCAGAAAAGCATTTTTCTTGAGTGATGTAGCCCTGTAGCTGATGTGCAACAAAAATGGCCACCTATTAGTAAAATCATTATGTTTTTGGTTTATATGACATATTTAAAGGGTATATAACATATACACCATATTGGGGCCTATATGAATTAACAGTCAGGTTTCTCTTTAATTAAGCCGTATCAGAACTTAAGGTTCTCTCTTAAACTTTCCTCGTCTAGTTTTGTGTGCACTTTTGTCCATGTCTAACTGTGAATATGAAGATCTGGAGGTGCTGAAATGTGTGTAATACCGGAGCTGCTGTTGTTGTCCGTGGCTGGAGCACAGGAGAACTCAGAGGAAATTTCTCTTGAAATGTCTCTCAGTGCGTCCTCAATCTCTCCTTCCTCCATTACCTCTCTCTCACTCTCTGGCACCAGGGGCTGCAGCAGCTCGGACGAACCTGGGGACAGTTCAAATACTGACCCCGCAGAGCCACGTGGGGCAGGCCTGTATCCCTGACTCTTTATCTACACAAATACACAATGCATACACAACAGACAATGATATTAGCCTATAACAACAGAGTTATGTAAATGTTTTCAGCAACAGTGTCCAACTAACTGATTCTTCATTAGTTTTGCTCCTGGTGATTCTCTTGCAGAGCTTCATTAGGGCTCTATCCAGAATCAGATCAACCTGATTCTTACACCCAGATGCTCATAAATGTTTAGTGAACTGAATTAGAGGTGTTGAATTAAATAAAAACTGTGATAGTGAAAGGGACTGCAAAAAACAAGGCTTCTATTCTTGCCTGGCCTTCATTTGGCCTGTGCAAACCTTTAAATGACACTTTAAGAGAGTCTTCTCTCTCTTCAAAGTCAAAGTCAAAGTGAACTTTATTGTCATTCAGACTTTACAGCAGGAGTGCATAGCTGAACGAGATTGCGTTTCTCCAAACTCCGGTGTGCAAATGTAAACATAGTGCTAATACACGAGACATACTAGTAACATAGTGCAGACGAGACATAAGTATAAATATAGAAGGGGGGGAGTAACAAATACGAAATTATACTTTGCACTTACAGAAATATTGCACTTTGTGTAGAAAAATATTGCTATGTTTCCAAGTGATAATATTATTGCACACTGTAACATATAATGTAAACATAACACTGTAGCTGTAAACTGAACACTGGAAAGTGGTAAAGTGCTTGATTATAATAAACAGTGAGATTATTGCACATAAATTAGCAGCATTAAAAAAAATATATATACTGTGTACGGCTCTGATATGCATGGGTTGAGTAGTTTGTGGGCCTATGGAGGATCACATGAGTACTGAGTATTGACTCTTTCTGTATATCACACACACACACTCACAAACTTACTTCATTCTTCTTCACTTTGAAGGCAGATACATCGTAGAGAGTGCAGTAGCCAATCAGGCGATTCCCTGGGTAGAGTGGAGGGATCTCATTGGGCGAGAGCAGAGCCTCCATGTTGTCTGGCACATACCAGTCAATGCGCACATCAGTCAGCGCTGGCTCCAGAGCTTTCTTCAGACACTTTATCAGCTACAGCAAAGGCAAACATTCCTAACATAAAGCAGCAATATTTCACATCCTACTCTGTAAACTATCTTTAAATCGCCTTGATCTTCATACGATGAATCCTGGATATTAATTAATGATTGAATATTGCAAAGCAATGCATATACAATGTGTATACTCCAAAGTATATAATTCATTTTTTTCTTTCCAGATTTTTGTTTGCTGACCCGTCCTGCAGTTTTCTAGATGCCCGCCTCGTCATTGCTGCAAAACGTTCAGTCTGAACGGGAATGGTGGACTTGCACACATCTTTTTTCGGATGTATGCTTTCTGGTTAATAACAGTTAATAATAAACCCTTTTTTTACTCTTAATTTTACCCAGTTGCTATGATATCCCCAGTAGTTGCCAAGGTGTTGCCAGGGGGTTGCTATGGTATCCCAGGTAGGTGCTAAGGAGTTGCTAGTCAGGGCGGTATGGTGGTTGCTATGGCATTGCGAAGTNAAAAGTAGTGACTAAAGAGTGAGGGCATATTGTACTTTCGTCATATTTCATAGGACTTTATCTCCTGATCCTCAAAACGTCTCAAAACTGTTGGGCAGTTGGGTTTTACTCATTAACTAACTGACTATCAAATTCCAGAAGGAGAATTCTTACTGTAGATGTTTTTATAATCATTCTGTGAACATGGCATGTTTGGCGATAGAATGTGTTGGACATATAGTACTTTTGTCATATTTTATAGGACTTTATCTCCGGATTTTCAAAATGTCTCAGGAATCTGACATTTAGGTTTAATTCAATAATTACCTGACTATCAAATTTCTTAATAAGAAGAATTTTTACTGTAGATTTTTTTTATTCATTCTGTCAACATGGCATGGTAGGTAATAGAATGTGTTGGCATCTTACGCCTTCTTGCTTTCATAAAGCTTTGTCTCCTGATTCTCAACTTCTCAAATATCTCATAGTTAGGTTAAACACATAGCACAACTAATTATCAAAATTCTGATGAAGTGAACATTTCACTGTTGATGCACATTTCCGGTTTACTCATATCATCAAACATGCCATGTTCACAGGATGATTATCGAAAAATTCTGCATTAAAAATTCTTCTTTTTCAAGAATTTGATAGTTAGTTAGTAAGTGACTGTAATCTGACTGTCAATTTTTTTAGATGTTTTGAGAATCAGGATATAAAGTCCTATGAAATATGGTAAAAGTACAATAAGCCTTACACATTCTATCGCCTAACATGCCATGTTCACAGGAGGATTATAAAAAAAAATCTATAGTAAAAATTCTTCTTCTTCAGGAATTTTAAGCTTTGACTGTCACTGTGTATTTTTTTCCTTTTTATTCAGGGGATTTACTCCTGACCTTATTCACAAACAGCATTTGCTATGTTAAAACGCCATCTACAGGCGATTTAATGTAACTGCTGCACCATTTAAGGTGGAACGGGAAAAGCGAATAAGGAACCAACTTCAACCTCGTTGATTACACACGATATTTATAATAACCTCGAGCAGGTTTTCAGTTTTAACAAAAAGGAGCTTCTGGGTGTATTTTCTATCGTTCTCTGCTCTGCTTCGGTGAGCCAGGGCTCGGTAGACAAAGGGGAAGGAAGCCGTAACACTGCCATGGGGGAGGGGTATTCAAAAAGTGCAAGAATGAGCTGCTTACGTCAGCACACAAAGCAGCCAATCCTGGCCTCTAGTTCTCCATCTGCTTTGCATACCACCCAGTACGTGCTCCGGAAGGTTGCGAATGAGTAAAACAAAGGTAAATACAATAGAAGAATTTTGTTTTTCATATAAATTGCATTATATCTGACATCTTCGTCCCTTCTTTGACCGTTTCGGTGAATGTATATATTTTTTTCATCAACCATGAGTTAAACACTTTGCTAGCCGACTGGGTATTTATACCAGTTGTTGACACTCCTAGTTCGTGCTTGCTACGGCAGCACATATACTAAAATTGGAACGATACAGAGAAGATTAGCATGGCCCCTGCGCAAGGATGACACGCAAAATCGTGAAGCGTTCCTCATTTTTGCTTGGCATCAAGGTTGGCATTTTGCTTGGCATCAAGCGTGCCATCAAACTTGGCACAAAATGCCAAGAATATGCCAAGAATATGCCAAAAATGCCCCTAAAACTCGTATAAAATTGTCATTAGCATCATTTTTGTTGCAGTACCGCCACACCAGACACCAGATGGCGCTCTAGGACTGCAAATTTTATGACGGTCCATCAACTCGCTCTCGTGGGGCTTCATACCCCCATATTTTGTTAAAACGGGAATGTTTAAAAACATGCAGGAGTTCAGAGGACTGATATCAAAGACTTGCGGGATATTGGGAGAGATTTTATTAAAACGACACATGAAAAATCACTTTTCTGACCCCGACACGGATATTAGCATAGCATGATTAGCACTGGGAGCTCCTGGCTTTAGCGGAGTGGTCTGACAGCACCAACCGCAACGTGAAAGCCCCGAGGCGGCTACAAACAACCATCGGTCGTGACAGCTGGAGGAACGTGTTTCATTGCTGAGGTACTCTCTGGAAGCTCAGAGTCGTTAAATTCATTTGAATCTTTGTAAATCTCGTGGGAACAACACTATTCTGTGCCGTGTTTGCAGAAAGCTAGCGGGCTAGCTAAGTTAGCCTGTGCTGAAATATATGCACATTTGGGCTTAGGTTTCTTGTTAAGTGCTTAAAATGGCTTTATTGTGTTTTTACGTAGAATCTAATCAGTGTTTGGAAATTAAACGGGAATGCTTGTGAGGATATGGAATGGCACCATGGGGCGTTCGTTAGCACCATTAGCACTGGAGCTAATTAGCACAGGTAGCTACATGTGTGTTATCGCCGAAACATCCTAATTAAGACCTTTTCGTAATCATCTTGTGTGTTGAGTTTAGGACAGAGTAACGGAACAGCGTTAATTAACTTCAGATGAGGAAGCGGATAAGTAGCGCCTCTTAAAGGGGAACTACACCGACTTTCCCAAATTCTCGTGTAATTAAATAGCTGCTGTGTAACTGATTCAGAGGGGTTTGAGGTGAAATGTCCTGTTCTAGAGAAAGGTAGCCAGTCAAGACTGCTCATAGTGATGGGAGTTAGATGATTTGATGTTTCTAAAAGCTCCCTCACAGAAAGTTCTGACCTGAGGCCTGAGATGTGTGGTTTTTTAACTGTAGTTTTCCCAGAAAGTTTTTGGTACAGTACATGGGTGGACGTGTACATGCTGAGTGTAATGAGGGAAAAATAAGAAAAGTTATTTATTTCAGATTTATCACTTTTCTAGCTTTATTGACATTAGAGAACCAGGGCAGAAAGATGCACTGTTTTTCCATACTGGTGTCGTAACTCAAGAGACCGAGCTGCCTGTAGATGAGTTAAACCTCCATCCTGGTGACATGACTTCACAGTCACAACTTTGCTGGCAGTCCCTTACAATACATTTAGTGGTCAAGCCACAAGCCAGAACAGAAGTGGATATTCTGGTGTTCTTGGCCAAAACAACGAATCTTAAAGCCTAATATAGAACATTATTGCATTATTGATCTGAGAATTTGCAGGGAGATTGTTCTGAACGATCTAGAGAAAATAACATAAACTGAGAAGTTCAAAAATGCTGGTTATATGGTCGGACAGATCACAATTAGATATTTTTGCCAAATTGTACAACTCTAGTGTTTTCCACAGCTATGACTGGTTGCTAAAGAAGTCATTGCTGTACATTCATATTTTAATATGTGTGATAATGTTTGATATGAGCTGATGGCAGTGAATAATAAAAAAAATGAACATTTGTTTGTTTATTAGGAGAAACATGGTGAACAATGAAAGCAGGCTACTTTGGGAAATGGACACTACAGGTGACCAACCCTGGCACACACATGTGAGTTAATCGTCTTTGATTATGTAGCTACTTTACTGAACATCAGTTCAATCCATAATTTTGTCCGTAACGTAATTGGCTTGTTATCTAAGTGTGTCCAGGGTAGGGCTGCATGATATTTGGAAAAAGAAGACATTACATTACATGGTTTTTTTCTGATATATTGCGATGTGAAAGCATACAGGAATGTTTCTGCATACTATATCTAAAATAATACTTATAATAATGGAAAAGATGAGAAATGGCCTTTTTCTGTGCAAACCTTCCTTTTCTGAACATGAATTATATTAATGTGGTTTTAACGGATGAAACACTGTTCTCCCTGGATTCCAGAACCCTTAAATTGGAGTAAACTGTGGTTTATCAGACCGGCATCTCTTGTAGATCCCTAATAGAGAATGTGAACTGTGAGAGTTTTCAGTGTGTATCAAGCAGTAAAAGAGTTGTAGTATGACCCATTTGATATTGTCCTTGCTTACCTTACATTGCATGTACGGTGATGTGACTATTGTGCATACACACATTGTGATGACGATGCTACAGTGATGCAGTTCAAGTCCTGAGGTACGAACCCTTTTATACAGAATAGTTTTTTGGCTTGGCTAACATTAAGCCAAATGATTGTCATACATCAAATATAATATAAATGTAACTTTGTTGCACAGAATGTTATGACAAGGGGAAAGTTGTTACTATGGGATGGTAAATATGGTAACTACTATAAAGATGGCGAAGTTGGTAACTGTTATATAAGCAGTTAATTGTAAGTTAACAAAAAATACAACATTGCTGTATAATTAGGTGAATTGGTTTGTAATTATTTCTAACATTAACCTGAATAACTTTGTTTATGTTCTAAGTATTGAATTATGCAGAAATATCAAAAAATCGAATGAGTTTCCTTTATCAACATATAACAGTACACACTGTCAAACAGCCTGCTATTTATTCCTATTAATTCTTGACTAAGCTAAAATGCTAGGTGCTCATATCTGCATGACAGTTAGACAGTTGTAAGTGGCCTCTGCATCTAATGGTGCAAAAAGATGACATGCACTGAGTTGATGCATCAGGGTTGTTGTCACCTGGCTATAGACAGCAGCATATGTTGCAAGGAAGAGCAATTCTGTGCAAGGCTACCTTTCTTTCTTTCACTTTGAAAGCGTTCACAAACTAAAAGCACAGCATAATACTTTGCAAATACTGCACTGTATTGCTAATAAAAGTACACTGATCAAACTAGACAGTTTCTAAACTAGTTAGACAAGTCAAACTATTTGGGGAAAATCACTGTAGTCAGAATTCTTTGAAGAGGAAACATTTTTTTCTTCATATTCATTCAATTTTGGCTCTTTGAACAAAAGTTGTATGTAATCAGTGTAATCAGTTCCTTTTTTTTAAAGAGGCTTCGTATTCTCCAGCCTCTTACTTGACTTTTCCAGTCTACCATAAGTGATGGAGCAGTTTCCTACATCTGAATAATCTTTTCCTTTCCTTTCCTTTCCTTTCTTTCTTTCTTTCTCAATTTATTTTTAGCTTTTATAACATTTTATAAACTATTGTGTCTCCCTGTTTTGTGTGCGTTTCAATGTTAAATCTAACCACCTGACCAGAGGCATGACAAAATCGGTTACTGTGCTACATACCAACAGTCTGACAGGTCACTTGCATACAGTTTGTACATACACGTCATACACGTCAGTGGTTTGATGTGTCAGTTATTAGTATATGTATATACAGTGTTTTCACTTATATTATAGCCCTGTAGAGTGCACACAATTTAAAGTCAATTAGAAAAAAAGTTAGTATTCCGTTACTAACTCCAGGTTAAATCTAAACGAGCAAGACTGACTGGCTTGATCTGGAACAGTGAGAACATTTGTGTAAATGCTTCTGCTGTTCAGTGTCTTTCTAAAAAGTGAGTGTATTCTCTCACCTTTGGCTGGAGTCTCTCTTCTTCACAGAGGAACTCTGTGCTTCCTCCTGTCACCTTGGCCATGCCCTGAAGGAGCCTTCTGCAGGCTCGTGGCCCAAGACCCAGCCCAAAACATCTGTGCACACACATACACACATACATATATATATCTCCTGGTAAGATACATTTCCATTTATGCAAATTAATATGGATAACAAAAATGCATTCTGATTACGTTTGTGTTAAATGGCCTCAAAACAGTTTTTGACCACCTCTGAATGTGGTTTGAGTGATCCAGTCATAATCATGTAATTACATACACCTGCCTTTTAATGTGTTCAGGTGAAATCCAAATGTGATTTTACACATACTCATGAAAGGTATAAACAGACAATTTAAATTCCACCCCCCCTTCAGTCAGAGAGGACGGTTAAAGGCTTAATTACACCAAGTCTGACAAAAAAAAAAAAAAAACACATTGCGGAAGTGGGGCCTGCACACCAGGTCCTTTTTAATATACACATGCTATAAAAGCTTTTGTTCCATTAAGTACTGCACACAACTAAACAATGCCCATCGCAATGCAAACATCACATTCTACAAAAAGACAACACCAGGAGTTTACTGTCTCTTACAAGTCATTCAGCAGCTTTTCCTGTATGTCAGTGGGGGAATGTAAGGTTCTCTTTTGGCCTCTCACTTCTTCTCTTAAGGAGTGTGTGTGTATATATGTAGTTGCTGTAATGTTATTGTAATGTAATGTTATATTTGCCCTGCCATATATTCTTAGCATTTGTATAGTCAGCATTTTGTGTCCTGCTGCAAGCAAGGTCAGTTCTGCTGCCCTCCAGAACTATTCTCATAGGATGACTTGTGTTTTTTTTTTTCTTTTTTTTTTGTCAGCCTTAATTCAACAATCAAATTTACCCTACACTGTCCAGGTCTTTAAGGACGACCTTAACAATGTTTGGAACTATTAGGAATTTGTTTAGTATTCTTGTCTTTTATGTAATCAACACAATATATGTTTTTGTATCAGTGGTTTTTGCATGTTTGTCCTTCAGGCATATTTGATAAATAGCCATCTCCTTGATAGTTTCACATTTATTAAATTAGTGCTTTATATTGTAATGTTGTTTGTTTGTATTTTGAAAATATTTGTATTCACGTACTATATGCATAATGAAGAGGCTTTCACTAATAGCTGGCTATATTAGTTTTGCTATGTACTAATGAAGCTAAAGAAGCAGTTTCAGACATCAGATATGTCTTGGCTGATTGGCTACATTTTGGGGGTAAGGGGAAAATCATGCGAATTTCATACTATTACTTTTAGATGTTGCCTTTAAGTTTTCCATATTGTCAAAGTGTATATGAGACCTTGGATGGTTTCCTCCTTCCATATTCCAAAGTAAAATCCCACTGGACTGAGAGAGTGTTTAGTATTCCTCAAGGAACGATCAGGGCCATTTCACTAATTGAATGTCTGAAGAAAGCAGTAGCCGGAGAGCCTGAACACTGTTTGGAATTCATCTCAGGTCCGTCTGGGTCTTAGGCTCTTAAATGTCCTGAGTGCATATCAATAACGGGGGTGATTGTAGCGGGCGAGGGCGGGGTGTGTTATGAGAATGAACAGAGTGTCTGGACAGTGGCATGCTTTCCTGAAAAATGTCACAGCTCAAAACAACAGTGTCATTATAAGGCGGCACATCAAATGCCATTTAGAACACTTTCTCCAGGAGTTACGAAGCTAACTTTTAGGGAAAATGGGAAATTAAAGGTTGGGTTTTGAGTTCAGTGCCAGAATATTTATTTTTGTAGAGGGCTTGATGGTGGCCTTGCGTAGATCTTGGGAAACTGTACTCATTTCAGCACTCTGGTATACACGTACTGTTGGTTAACTACTGCTGATGAATTGACTTACAATATGGGTTCTTATTGATCTTGAATATAGGGGATATTCCATGCCTTCTTACCTAGAACCTGTGCTCACAACATGGATTCCCGTGAAAGAAATTGAAGAGAAAAATAGTTCTCTCCACAAATATATTCCTATTTTGTACAAAAAAAAGATCATCTAGATGTACACTTACCATTCTACCACTCTTTTTAGATTTCAACTTTACCTGCTGCCATGTGCATTATAGATATGTTGTTTCTAACATTTAACAATAGATAAAAGTATTTTTATATTTAAGTTCATTTATATTAGATATTGTCACAAATTTTTTTCTCCAGGTTTTTGAATTGAAAATAACCCAGACAGTTGAGTGTATTGGTGTATAAGGTGTATTAAGTGTTTATTCTATAATCTTTTACAGTGTTTTGTTCTTTAAGATTTTAAGTTTATTTAACATTAACAGTAAATGTTTTAGATAATATTTTCAGATTCATTTTTGTGTATTTATTTAGCTAATGAACCCACTAAGCCTGGCAGCAAACTGTTTGACTAATGTAAGTGGGGTTAATGCTAATAAGCTCTCTTTTTACATGCTGGCTTCTTAGAATTCCCCTCCTTCCTATTTTGTCTGTTATTTCTCTGGTCACCTGGTGTGTACCAGCTGTTTTCATGTTTACCTGGCATTACAGGTGTTCCTCCTGACCAACTCCAGTGCTCGACCGACGCTGCCCAATGAGCCATCAGTCAGGATGAAGAGCTGCCGTGGGCAGCTGCGATGAACAGGCTGACGGTACACCCAGGATAACGCCCCCAACAGGTTGGTTGCACCCTGATCTGCACGCAGCCTCTGGATATAGTCTAACACCTGGGCCAGAGTGCTCTTTAGTAGAGATGATTTAATAAAAAAAAACATTCAGAATTCAGACTGTTTAGCTCTGGGCTCTTAAACCATGCTATACATACCTTTAAACTACAAGCTCAAGTCCATGAAAGTTGGATATGTAACAGCAGAAGTAAATCAGTGATTTATGAATTCACTTTGACCTGTATGTGGTGGCGGCGGCAAGTGATCCCCGTTCTATTCAGTGTGCTAAAGTACAGAGCCAAAACAGCGAAAATGGTGTCCCTTCCCCATTACGTACAATACATTACTGCATTGTACAGTATACCCCTGTAAATGTATACAGCATACAACACCTGTATATAGTATGATCTTTGTATTATGAGCAAGTAATTTCTCATGTGAAATCTGAAAACAAGGTTATTAGCTGCAAAACAACATTGGAGGTAGGCTAGTTTTATATGTAACAAGTTGAGTCAGAAGCCAGATTTGGTTTGACTGATGAATGATAAAAACATGAGGCAGGTCACCATATGGCTGCATGTGTGTTTTTAACCAGTGTTTGTTGTGGAAGACCCTGGAGCAGCTAAAACCTGATACTGCACTGCCATGGCAACCTGGAGTGCTGGCCAGGACACGGATTGTTATCAGCATGGGAGATTGCTCGCAGGTAAAACAGCCATGCACTCATTGTAAGGTTTGGTAATCTGTTAGTCAACTAAACTTAATTTGCATAGAGTAATAAGGTTTTTAAGTGCTCTAGGAGATATCTCACAAATTTTCCACAAAAAAATCTAATAAACTGATTCGGGTCTATCATTCAGGTGCTCCAAATGATCTTGATTAGCTGAATCAGGTGCATTAAACTAAAGCTAAATCTGTGCACAGTTGTACAGCACAAAGAACTTGGCTGGATCAAAATTCACCACAGTAGCTGACCAAAAATGGGGGTGAATTTATTTAGAACTTGTAATTTACACGTCAATAAAATGTATCACATCAACACTGGTGTCTGCAAAAGTGACTATGCTGAAGGGGAAACTTATGCTGATGTCATTTTATGCATGTGGAAATGGATGTACGCATTTAAACTAAGTAAATGCACTTCCTAACTCCTAACAGTGTGTGCATAAACAGGGATGGCAATTAATTCATAGCAGGCACCTAGGTGCGCTGATTGGGTCCTCAGGGGATGGTACTATGCCATTCAAATGTTTAGTCACACCTACTCATTGCACGGTTTTTATTTTTCCACATTTTACTTTAATAATAAAGGCATCATTATTATAAATAGCAAATTACATTATGCAGTGGCCAGGAACATGTTGAATATGTTCAACTTTTCTGCGTGGAGAGCAAGTAATTTAACCATTCAGGTAAAGGTCCAGTTACAAAACATACATATGTGTAGCCCCAAAGCTAATCCCTCATTAACTACTAGCCTGTAAAAATGTGTTCAACATCATGACTATTCGCACACCCAGCATTCTGTGTTAAATGTCTGTAGCAGCGATGGCTACTGTCACGCTGCTTCAGTATGAGGAGCTGTTAAAAGAGTTAAATATATTAATTAACTTTTTTGCCTGTATAAAATATGTGGTTTATTCCAACAAACTAGACTTAAGTCCAACAATACTTAAAATACACAAACAGTTGTACCTTTCAGTTTTATTGAGCACATTGAGTAAACATACGCGGTGTAGGCTAGAAAAAACAAGTGAAGGTCTGTGTTAATGGCTTCTCCAAGAGCTACTTGGAGAAAGGCGTTTCAGTTCAGGTGTTTCAGGAGATTACATTGGAATTGTGGGGTTCACGGATGCTTTGCCCATTAAATAAACCATCACACAAAGCCTGGCTACTGATAGATCGAGAAGGGTTGGTGTGAACAATGCATTGATGCAAACAACTATTTTTATGGAAAAAAGATGTTTTATAGAGATGTGTCAAGCAGGAAAAGCATTGCTAAATATCTGGATGTGCATGAATGTAAGCTTAGACAAATTGTCTACAAACATAGAAAATTCAGGACTGTTGCTACAGGACTAAGTGGGCATCATGTTAAGATCAGTCCAAGAATACTACAGGCAGTCCTGAAAGTGGTGAGAAAGAAATCAAGGTTAATGGCAAAAGATATCAGAAGAATCTACAAATTGTAAAAGGTGCCCGCTATTACAAAGACACTGAACATGAATGATGTTCAATGAAGGACACCACAAAAGAAGCTGCTCCTTGTCCGGGGAAAAAAACAAACCAACAAACCAACCCTGTGGCCTGTCTCAATTTTGCCCCAAACCACTTTGATGTTCTATATTGCTTCTGAGAAAATGTCTTATGGACAGATGAGACCAAAGAGAAACTTTTTAGCACAAATGGACAGAGCTATGTTTGAAAGAAAAAAGACACTTCACATCAACACTAAAACCTCATCCCCACTGTGAAGGATGGTGGAAGGAGCGTCATGACTTGTGGTTGCTTTGCTGCCTCAGGGCCTGGAGGCCTTGTGATCACTGAGGGAACAATGAATTAGAAGGTGTATCAAAGCATTTTACAGGAGAACGTAGGGGCAGGGCCCATCACCATAAGCTGAAGAGACATTGGGTGATGCAACAAGACAGTGACCCAAATCACACAAGAAAATCAACTAAATTATGGTTGAAAAGGAAGCAGGTTTGTGTTTTGTAGTGGTCAAGTCAGGGATCTGACCGTAACCCTATCAAGATGCTGTGGTATGACCCTAAAGAGGGCAAGGCATCCTAGAAATATTGATGAACACCTGAACACATTTGCAGAATGGATTAGTCCAAAATGCTTCAACATTGTTCAAATCTTACTTGTAGCAACAGGAATGGTTTGGTGGAGGTGTGTGCTGCAACAGGTTTTATTAATTTCAAAGGTTCAAATTAGTTGTCTAGCCTGCACTGTGGAGTTTTACTCAATGTGCTCAGTAAAACACATGAAAAGCTCCATAAAAGGCATGAGATCAAACAACTTCATCACTACATTTTATGTAATGTTGTGTATCGCTAATTCCAGTTTACTATATAAATATGTTGTATTTTATTGTGTGTTCTATGAGGCTTCACTGTCACTGCTGGGTCCTGTATAAAAAATAAATAAATAATTGAAATAAGTAAATAATTCTGTGGATGTCCAGCAGAGTGGTTGGAAATACTGTCTGGTGGTACAAACCCTTTTAGCTGTAGTGTGAGAAGATGATTGTACTTACATCAGTGCAGGGTTTACTGGAGGCAAAGAGAGGCTGTACAGAGGAGCCAAAGCCAACAACGTTCAGCATGGTACCATGTGGAAGGCTCTTAATGGCCACCAGCATCCCTTCCTGTTTGAGACAAGAACTGGAGGTCATTGTAAACAGTAGAAATTGCAGTTATTTGTCACAACTAATATTCTCATTTTCAGTGAATTTGTTGCTTCAGTTTTTTCAAAAATTATTTTTTTTTCCTCATACATCTGTATTTACCCTCATTTTAATGCACAGTTACTGGAAAAATAAAACATAAAATATGGCCAGTGCACATTCAAGTGTGTATATAAAAGAAAAATCGTTTGTCTGGGGGGTGTTGAAAGCTTTTTGGAGGCAGCTGACAAAGTATAATGGCCAATGTATAATGATAATTTGTCAAAAAGTTGATATGAAACAGTCTTTTGTGAATAAGAGAGAGAGAGAGAAAGAGAGGTGTGTGTACCTTGATCTTGTTGATTGTGTGCTGTGTGACATTGGCGCCACGGTCAATGAGAAACAGCAGCTCTCTGCTGGCCTGTTGCAGCTCTAGCGGCTCAGACAAAAGGTCGGGACAGAAGTTCAGCATCAGCACCGGGTTACTCAGCACATCCTTATGATAGCGTTTTCTTATAAACTCCAACTGAGGATTACAAAACATAGTTTTAAATTATAGTTTTTAATTAATTATATAAATTTGATCATTTTTTATTTTTCTTCTTCAAATGTTGCTCCATTTTGCCATGACCACTTCCCACCTGTTTGCTAGGCTAGGTCTTGGAGTGGTTTGATATGAAATGTGACTTGGATTTCTTTACATAGAGCACAGTAGTTGTGTGTCATTCTGTAGCACACATATGCCAGTATTTGGAATTCTGGGTTTTGTTTGGGAAAATGAATGGGTTTTTCAAAAGTCTGTGTCTTACTGCGTTTTGTTCTATGTAAGTGTTAGCCTGAATATCTTTGGACCCTCTGAATGAGGTTGTTAAAGAGTCAAGATACCAGTATTACTAAATGTAGTATAATGCTACTGTGCATCAAATTGATGTAATTGAGCTACATGGGGGGTTGGCTAGTGTGTTGTTCGGACAAGTGCTACCTTATCGAGATGTCCTGAAGACTTCATAAAGACATAAAGTCAACTTCTTATTCACCAAATACTTGTTCAAATCTTCCTGTTCCACCTTAAATGGTGCCGCAGTCGCAAAAGCTATCACAAACCTTTACATACAGGACAAAATAATACTGACCTATTGGTTCTGTGAAACAGCAAAAATAAGTTAGTAATGTTAATGTTACCCACCTGTCCTGCAGAAAAAGAGAAACCTCCTTATGTATTTACGCCTTTTAACTCGCCATGAAGCTGAAGTTGCCTATTTTGTTTCTGTTTTAGAATTCTCCCATTCCACACAGTTATTACAACACTAAGTCACAGAACATAACCATAGCACTGTTTAAGGTAGAATGGGAAAATTTGAACAAGAAGCTGGACAAAAATCTGTGGTATGCTGGTTTACTGGTTTTAAGGAGGTTTTAAGTCTAATGACGTCAATTCAGTGCGCAGTAGCATTGGCTTACATGTAGCAATATTCATATTTCAACATTATCGACCTTGTAATTGAGAGGATCCAGTGATTAATTGAGGAAAAGAATGTTCATAGGACAAAATGTATGAACTTATGAACATTTTTGATTGCCACAGAATGAAATGGAGGAAATTTCTGAAAACTTTGTTCTCACAGAGAAATTCCTCATAGAGAAACTTTATATACGTGCATAACATGAAACCTCACAACTATTGGCGATGATAGAGACTAGAGGTCGCTATGTCTACAACACATATATAGTCATTTTATGTACAGTTAAGGCCAAAACTATTGTAAAATCAGTCAGTGTGTTCATTACCATTTCATCAAAGCCATCTGTGTGGTTTTTTTTTTTTTTTAAAGTAATGCAAAAAAGTGAAACAATAGAGCACACAATATGGGCGAATTACAGAGAAGACAATGGGAATATAGTGTCGTAGGACATATATAGAGGACATAATAAAGAACTGCTAATCTGATACTTGTTTGTACAAGTATTCATTGATGTAATCTTACTTTCTTTTCAGGCTCTGCTTCCTTGCGGACACAGCGACTGAAATCGCGGCGGGCACTAATCTGCTGCTCATACTGGCTGAAGGTTAGTCGGCCCCTCTCCAGGATAACCAGTGGACTGTGGGGCTCTGTAAACAACAGGCATCATTGTGCTTAAAATTTTGCATATTGGACCCGTACAAATATAATGAATACTCCTACAGACGCGATCTTGAGAACTCAATCCTTCCAAAGAGAAAGATCTTGGATCTCAAGAAAAGCCCAAGATCCAGCTCTGTCCTACAAACACCAACAGTGCAGTGCTGGAATAATTGATTGAACAATCACCGGTACGACACATCACCGTAGCATTAGGCCAGTGTTCTCTGAGCTTAAACTTTGCAAGCCTGGAGTTTTTTTTTTTTGTTTGTTTTGCTGTTATATAACAGTGCTATCAGTGCTTCAATTTACATTCTCCATCTACAGGTCGCCATTTTTTGCAAGTTTCCGTTTGTTGGTAAAGAAATTACAAACTTGGCAAAAATGTAAAGAATGTCATCATTCTATGCAAAACAATAAAAAATAATTAAGATTGTCTGCACAACAATAACATAAAATGGGAAATAAATAAATAATAAATAAATAAAATGAAATAATAAAATATCTCTTCTCCTGTTTTGTTCTACAAACACAAATGTGGTATTGATTAAAAGTTTAGTACATTTTGTTGAAGTCAACACATCCTCTACAGGGAACAGCTGTTACAGCAGCAAAGGAGGAACAAACTCTCTATTAATACCCTTGAATTCATAAGAAATTAATTAGTGTGTAATTCATATACTAATAAATAATATAAACCAGACATTTTTGCATCACCAAAGACTACAATGGTTTAAAGCAGCTGTGGCTTGATCAGGTTAACCCTGGTAGTGCTGCTCAGCTGCATGTACCCCCTTCTCCTTACCGCTCAGGTGCAGTATGATCTCCAGGTGTCGGTCATATGGGTGATCCTCAGCCAGGGTGATGTAGGTGGCGGAGGCGGACTGAGCGCTTGGGTCTGCATCTGCACGCAGTGCATGTGTTGGACTCTCTAGACCTGGAGAGACACGAGACAGGAATGATAAATGAAAAAGAAGTTGGAATAAAGACAGACAGGTGAAGGTGGGAGTAGATCATGTGTTGATTACTTGCATTAAAATGTTCTCCATTTTAATGTATTTTAAATCATCAATATACTGTATATGTAACAGCTTTGAACAGATGTACACAGATAAAAGCATAATATTATAGCACAAAAAACATTGTTTCAGTGTAAGTTGTTAATATCACACTAACTGTCAATTTTATTTTTAATTTAAAGCCAGCAACGCATTTTTTGTTGGCGTTTGGAAACTGAGGAGATCAGTTGCTGTAGTTTTGAAAATTAAATGTTTTCCCATTTTTGCTTGATATAGGATGTCATCTGTTCAACAATCCGGAGCCTCCTGTGTCAGATTTTTCATTTCATAACGTGCCAAAGATTTTCAATGCAGCCAGGCTAGTTTTAATGCCATGTTGACCAGAGCCATGTTGTTGTAACACGTGCACCATGTGGTTAGTCATTGTCTTATTGAAATAAACAAGACCTTCTTCGTCTGAATGATAATATACCTACCGGCCACTTTATTAGGTACATGTCCTTGTGTCCATACCCAGTGTCCATGTTGGTGTGTTAGTGTGTGTTGTGCTGGTGTGAGTGGATCAGAGACAGCAGTGCTGCTGGAGTTTTTAAACACCTCAGTGTGACTGCTGGACTGAGAATAGTCCACCAACCAAAAGTGTCCAACCTACTGCGTCCTGTGACTACTGGTGAAGGACAAGAGGATTACCAACACAAGCTGTGCAGCAGCAGATGAGCTATAGTCTCTGACTTCGCATCTACAAGGTGGACCAACAAGTTGAAATTGAGTGGTTTGGGGAACCCGGGCGGTTGGAGTGAGGCCCTGTCTGAAATGCTTTTTAAACCACGGGTCATAGTCATTAAGATGTTTACCCATGGTTCTTAATTCAGTCCTCAGGAATCCCCAGCCAGTCCATGTGATAGCTCTAATGCAGCTTCAGTTTGTAATTTAAATTAGGTCTAAATGTTGTTCTTGTTTAAAGATAGAGATAGTTAAACGGTGTTTTTAGAATGTGCGGGATTCAGAACATATTGCAGAAGACGTAACCTAAGTTGGAGTAGTGAGACATAATTGTCCTCTTAAGTAACTACCCCGGCACTGTTAGCCGGTGATGACCAGTTAAACCAGTACTTATATAGAGAGAGACGGAGACAAACACTTAAATTAGGTGGTTAAGCATCTCAACTTAGACAGCATTTTTCTATTATTTCCAGTATGTTAAATCCAGCAAAATAAACAATTGTGTATTAAAATGATCAGGAGTGTGTAACTTATTTTCACTTTTAAAACTTCAACTATACATCATTTGACAAGGAGGATCCAAACACTTGCATACGACTTTATCATATAGTACTTTGCTGAAATCTGCTACCGTTTCCTGATTTTGTGTGTAACATAAATTTTCTGGATTATAGTGCCAGTAGGTAACTGCTACACATTTTAGGGTGGCATGACAAACTTCTCTTTCACTCTTGCTCTCACTGTCTGTCTCTCTGCCTTGCCTCAAGGAGCTTGTGGTGGAACAGCACTGTAGTGAGAATTAAGACCCTCCTTCACCTTCTCTGTGCTCTCAGATGCTGGCACTGTGCCAAATACACACACACACACACACAAGCAGCAAACACTCACAAACATACACAGGTTACACATCACTACCTTTACCTGTGTTAACCTGTGTCATTCTGAGCAGAAATGCAGTTTCCCTCATAGGGTCCAGTGAATTGTCCTCCAGAATGTCTAAATGATTTGTGGAGATGTTACTCAGAGACAGTGTGGGGTCATTTCGTCTCCACAGAGAAAGTAAAGCAATGTGAACAGCCCTGACCTGAATGCTGATGTATATCATAATCCTGCCAAGTACTACGCTAACTAAATTACATTCAAGGCAGGCAGTGGTCATGTGACTCTAGCAGCCACACTCACTCATCTAGCCTTGCACCTACAGAGTAGAAGGTTTATAAGCCTTGATTCTCATATTTCCTTCCCCTCTTACTTCATCAGTCTTTTCTCTTGTAGAATTAGTTTTGCCCCATAGTGACCCCTACTAATCCGGTTTCTCAATATTGCTTATTTGTGATCTCTTTCCGTCTTCTGTCTCCTCATGGTCAGGACAAACCTTGTCCTTGTCTGACAGGCAAAGGGCTTTTCATCATGAAGCGGTATTGTCTGCAGTGGCCTAACATCTATTGTCTTAACATGACATGCAAAATGTTTGCATTGGTCTGACATGGGCTGTTTTAGGACATGACTAATATAGATTATATTCATGTTCACATGCTTACTGTCAGTTAAGGGTACTCCAACCAACCTAACGTAGCAAACCGTTTACTACCTATGCTAAAGCTCATGGCTGTCAAGGTACTGCATGAAAAAGTTATTTGTTATTTTGTCGTTGAGTGGGGTTTGGGAGGGTTTCCAGCGTTCTTTTTTTGGGCAATACTAAATACTGCTAGGAAGAAAATACCACACTGTACCCCCACAATGTCCCACTGTAGGCCCTGGTCGCATATTGGTGCTACTTTATGGGTGCGTCCCAATTGAACTCTTACTATCTAGTTTTTAGTATGCAGTATATAGCGCAGTTACTTATGTCAAAGTTGAGTATACTCAAAAATCCATGCACACTTAGAACCAGTCAGTGTTTGAATATGGTAATGATGGACATTATATGTTATATAATTATAATAATGATTATCCCACAGTGCAATGGGAAAAAGGAGGAGCTTCTCACATCTGGAAATTTTTGAAAAAATATGGATGATGCGACTGCAGCAATGGGACCAGAAGTGGTGTACAAATGTTCAACCCAAATCTGTTACAACAGCCTGTAAAAATAAATGTATTTCAGTAAATAATGCTTTTAATACAGTCCAGCTTGGTATAACATAAGTTTCATCACTTTGTTAATAAGAAGTAATAAAAGTAAGAAATAGTGTAGTATGCTAATATTTCGTTAGCCTGCTGAACTCATATTATTAAGATTAGTACATAGCATATACTGTGTAGTACATAATTAAGACACAGCCTATTTTTACTATTGTAGGTTCTTAAGGCACTTTATGTCGCCAGCCATGAATGCTATTACATAGAACTGTTACATAGGAGCTACACAGAACCTTTTAAATTCACTTTCTGAATCATTTCATCAGAGCTGTTTGAGTCCACAGCATTGTTTGATTATTTTTAAAAACAAACCATTTATAAATGTCTAATAGACAAATCTTTAGCATGCTCAGATATGTGTCAGACTTATGTTGGGAGATACATGTGGGGAGGAGGATTATGTGGATTTAAGGACCGGAAGTGAACGAACACGGTTTCCTTTAAGCATGGAAGTAGCCGAGCACAGCAGATCCCATAAGACTAAATACAGACAGTTCAACAACTAGTTATTAAACATGGGACAATCAACAGAGTGGTTATGCTGAAGGTGAAAATGCTAGAAATCAGCAGAATATTATAGCCCTGTCTCTTTAACGAGGTCAACAGAGACGGAACCTAACCCCCGGGAAAAGCACACCAACACACCAGTTACATCTACAAAATGACAACGTTTTAACGTTACATTTAACCTAAAGAAGGGCTACTGAGGTTTTGGGGCGCTTATTGTGATCAACTCGCCCACATAAGCACAGGAACTCGGACTGACTATACATGTTAATCCAAGCACAGCCGGCGCTTCCATGCAGGCGAGCTAGGCCTAAAGCAGCCCTTCAACAGGGGCTGATATGACCTACAAGGAATCTGATCACAGCGTACAGCTTTTGCTGTGATTGGCTGAGGAGCGTGTCAGTCACTTACCAGACCTCTTACCCCGCCCCCTCCCTTAGTATCGGAAACTAAGCACGCGTGCCCAGTCGCTCAGAATTAGCCTTTCAGCCTGAGGGGAACCTAAACTTCGGAGTTTGGAAAAGGGGCCTTTCGAGTTTGGAGAAGGGAGCGGAATTTGACCTATTTCCTAAGCCAAAGACACGAGAGCAGATATGTAGGATGTGGATTAAATAGTGTGGGACACCGCAGTACCAGTTAAACCTGAGCAAACAAGGAGCACGGCTGGTTTGTGGCTAACTTAGCTAGCAGTCCGTCTATCAAGTCTTCCCTCGTTAACTCTCTGGATTTAGTGTCATATGTACCAGAAACAAATGATAAAGATAAATAAACACAAAGGAAGTTATACATTAAAATAAGATGCTTGTAACCGAGAGCGTCTTTTTCCTCATTTCCCGTTCCACCTTAAATTACGTAGCAGTAGGTTCAGGCGCCTGTACGGGGGCGCGTGTAACTGCAGCACTATTTAAGGTGGAACTGAAATTCGAATCTCAAAGAAGCGTTTGAGAGATTCAGCGCCTGTACTTAAAGCATGTCGCTTCTACCCGGCATCGTGTCATGGACTATAATGACAGATTTTAGGTTTAAGTTTGTTGTGGTTGTGTGTGTGAGGCGGGTGTAGATTATTGTATTATTTGTATTGTACATCTCAGCTGTCTGGTATTAACTTGTCATCTTCTCTGGGCTTTAGTTGTGTCTGTGCTGAGTGAGATTTATTACTACATAACTAGTGGTGGGTGTGTTTATGTGAATCCAGCTTTCTGATTGGTTGCTGTAGTTTTGTATCAGAGTTGGAGTGGTTGAGTATGTTGGGTGATGACTACGCTGCTGTTAGAACTTGCACCATGTGTGTTTGAAAGTAGGATAAAACATGGATCGTGCATCATGTGACTCGCGGTCTGAAAACAAAAATCCCACTCGGGCTCTGATCGCCCCAGTATTTAAGCTATGTTGGTGATTATTGCTCCGTTGTGTGAATTTCCCTCTGCAGTGTTTAAAAAAGTAAATAATTTAATTAAGCAGGAATACGCTTTAATATTACCTGCTAGTAGGCACGCCCCTCGGACCAACAGCTGGAAGTTGAACTCGTATGGGGCGAGGTTGGTTGCGGGGCTAGAGAACAGAGCATGTGCACACTGTTCATTAACTTCCATCAACTTCTCCTGCTTACCAGACACACCTCCAAAGCACCTGGTTGCACTTGAAGTAATGAGAGTGAGAAGAACACAATACACAGAAAAGTAGAGGTTATATTTTGTCAGCAGTGAAAAGATTATGTTGCACACAGTAAAAAAAATGTGATTGTCAGATGCTACCATTATGTTTATAATGCTAGATTATAAATCTTATAAGCATATTGCTAAATCTTCAGCTATAACAAATAAATAACTAAAGAAAGGCATCTTCACTTTGTTTCATCTGATCTTCCCCCGTTTTCACTTTTGGTTGGTTGCATCCTGGCTCTGACTATAGGTGTGAGTACTGTAGGGTAGATCAGGTGAATCGCGCCATTCTCTAACGTGGGGAGTTCCAGAGTGGTGCTGATGACCACTGACACCATCTCCATAGGAGCGATGAGTCCTGTGCCTACGATGAAGGTAGTCCTCTCCAGATCCTCATCCAGCAGGAGGTGACCTGAACATGGAATTACAAAGAGAGAGAGAGAGAGAGAGAGAGAGAGAGAGAGAGGGAGGAAACACACCCTCAGTGCCTGATAAAATGACTAGAAAATACTGCTAGATTTGAATGTAGGAAATTAAGCCATTAAGACATTATTACTTTGACCTGAAGCACAAAGCAGAATAAAGAGAAGGTCTAAGAGGCCTGGATTAAAACAATAAGGCTAAAAATTTTATTAATTATGTAAATGTTCTTTCAATTTACAAACTGTTCTCTGTCCATACAGTCCACATATGAAAACTAAAGTGCAAAAATATTCAAGTATAACAGTTAAAGGAGCAGTATGTAAGATCTTATGTAAAATACCTCTGTGTCTTGTGTTGCAGAGATATCTGTTGAAATTAGCATGCTAACCAGCTAGCCCCAGCCCGTCCTGCATCAGGATACCTCTTTGCGTTAAGCTAAATCTGGCCAACATAGGAGGATGAAGGAGTAGCACTGCTCCAGCTGTGTGTTCTAACTTCTTGTGAGTCATATTGAAGGTGCTGCTCCCAGTTACATTGTTTAAAGACAGGTAGCCGATGAGAGGACGAGTTAAGGCACTGATGGCGGAAGCTCTTGGCAAGTGTCTGTAACTACTGCTGCTGCCTGCACTTGGCAAAAATCCATGTTCAGCAGCATTAGTGTTGCTTTGCACTGGAGACTCTCCTGGCGAATAAAAGGATGTAGTAGGATTGCAGTGTTACTCCTAGACTGGTGAAGTCAGGCAAAAACCAAAAATTACCAGCCAATCAAGTAAAAAAAACAAAAAAAAAAGGTTGCATCGTTCTTGTCATCAGTGAATTGTCCCCTTCCATGCATAAAGTTACCAATGGTAAAGCAGAATATAATGGTAATAAAAATGCCTGCCATGACAGTATTGGTTACATTTTTCCATCTTTGTTCTATTCATTTCGGCTGTCTGATTTTATTTTGACTTCTTCGTTTTGGGTAAATATTGTGCATGTATGAAGCACTCGCATGCTTTTTGTGTGCATAATCTTCTGGCTGTTTTGTCTGGACTGGAATAACATGAACTTGTAGCGCTGACAGGCTTACACCATAGTCAGTTTCCTTACGTTGTGGTGCTGCATAGTCCTCATGTAGCCTGCTATGATATTGTGGAAAAAAATCCATGACCACCTAAACAAGGTAACCACGTAGGGGCCTACCAAACATTTGTGCATTACTTGGGAAAATGATTAGGAGAACTTTCAGTCTTAAAATCACAGTACAAAACCAAACTGTTTACACTAAGGGATGTTGGGGGGAAAAAAGCTCATGTACATTTTGTTAGTTCAGATTTTGATGCATAAAACCACAAAAATTGTTTTATGCATAGAGGAAAAATGTGGGCATGTTTCAATTCACCTCCAACTCTCGTGTCTCACCGTTAGAACACTGTATGTCCAGGCTGTTTCCCCCACAGCAGGTCCATTCCTTGCCATGGCCACATGAGTTGCTGAAGGCTGATCCTGGACAGCAGTCCAGACAGCAATCCTCCAGTTTCTTCCGGCTCTGCAGCTCCACACTCAGCAGCCTGCCGGAGACCAGTGCCTCGAACCCCACCACCACCTCTCGCTCCCCAAGCGGATACACAAACACCCCTAATGTTCCAGAGAGGGAGGAATGCAGCACACCAAGGAGGATGGAAAGTAACATAATAGGGGTAATTATTATGCGTGATGCTAGCATGACACGACTAACATGCATAATGGTGTGTGATAATGTTTCCCCTAAGTAACACAGGGTAGTGTAACACCATGACATTAAACGGAATATAACACTATTTTTATCTAGTTAAACAGATTTAGGTAGGACATGTTTCTGGATGTAGTCTTGTATTCCCATAGCAACAAATTCTTCTAATTTACAGGCAGATGCTTCTAAAGATTCAGCTCAATGACAGTTTGTATGTGTGGTGTCAGTATACACATAAGTTTTGGTTTAGTTTCAAGAACTTTTATATCCGCTTCTAAAAGGTTTAGAATGTCAAGTTTAGATTAATTTAGTATTTAGAAACGACCCAATATGTGCGGTCTAGCATATGGTCACTTATTCTGGTGGGGGCTAGTTTGCTTTTGGAGGCATGTTTGTAGAGATTTCCAGTACCCTAGTTGTAAGGAAAGCTCTGTATCCAAACTCTGATTATGAGTAGTAACTACTGAGCTAAACCCAAACCCAAAAGCTGTCTTCTGAAAACAAAAAAAACAACAACAGCATTTTACATCGGTCTAGTCTACAGCAGTTTATCTAATGCATGGTTATAAAGAATGTTTCAGCTCATGAGTGCTTAGAATTAGGTGCAATACAGGCCACCTAATCAGAACAGAGCTTATTTGATATCTGTGTTAATTGCACAGTCTCCAAAACAGCCTGTTTATTTGTAAGGGATAAAAACAAGTTGGAAAACAGTCATGTAAAAATTTATTGTGATTATTTTTGGTATATAAAACCACACAAATGTTATGAGCGAACTTTGATCTATTAAATGCAAGAAAAAATATAGCCAATACTAAAAAACATTTTAGGCATGCCTCTTTCTGTAATTCACTTGTAGATCATTAGCTGAAGACCTGAATCAGGTGCACTGGAGAAGGAGACACTCATGCAGCATTTTTGAGGTATTTTAAAATTGTGTATAAAATCTAACCTTTTATGTACACATTTAGGGACTGTAGTTAATCTTTTGCAGTGCCCAATATGGGGTAGTCATCTTCTAGCTCTTCACCAGCGATCTGTTTCTTACCAAATGTCCACTGCTGGCTGGATATTTGTAAGTGGCAGGTTTTCTCGTTAGCAGTAATACTAAGGCTCCAGCAAAGTTCCTGATATAAGCATACCAGTGTATTGCTGAAAATGGCCACCAGTAATATCTGATTCTGTTATTTTGTCTTGCTACCAATTATAGAGGGCAGCTGGTAAGTTGTGCAGTAACAATTGAGTCAGTAACTGTAAACCTACAAAAGGCACATGCAATACTGAATACATTTTGTTTAGCATTTTCTTCTTTATCACAATCCGAGTATTGCCAAACACATTGAGTGATGCTGAGGTCTGATCTCTGGGGTGGTTATTTGTTTACTCTGGGAACATCAGCAGCTACTTTGTTTGGTTTGCCAGTGTTCTTCTTTCTTGTCTTTTCTCATTATATTATATTCCCAAATAAATTATGGTATATTTATATGTCCTGAAAAATGAATTTGTACTTAACTGTTTTGATTAGAAAGTAAATAGATGTGGGGCAGTCTTTTGACACATCATCACTGTGCAAAGAAAGTTTACAGGAGAGGCCAAAAACCTGATTTAATTTTCATGTAAGCAAGTGGAACCAGATTTTTTTTTCCCAAGCAGTTTTGGGCCATTTCATGTGGTCTACACAGTGTAAATGGCAGCTGCTGTGTCAAATCAAATGATGAATAAAAGTAAAAAATAAATGATGTACCTAATAAACACTGTGTGTGTGTGTGCACGCTCACCCTCCACAGGTTCAGATTCAGTATTAGCATATGTCAGGTGTCCTGTAATGCCCAGTGAACAACCATTGGCACAGGAAGTGATGCGAGAGCTCTTTAGCAGCAGTGGAGCCCATGTGGCACGGTTCCTCAAACCTGGCATCCTCCTGACACAAAAGCACACACACACATACACAAAAATGATGATCTCAGCATCTTGCAAACACATAACTCAATTTAAAGCTGCAAGGAACATAACAACCAAGCGAAAGCTAATGTGGCATGCTTATTAGGATGTTAAACAATGCCCAGACAGTTCTCAGAAAGGTCAGATCAGCAGTATTTAAGTCATGTTATTATGGTTTTTCTATTTTTCTAATTCTAATATTTTTCTAATAACTTAATTCTAATTCCAACTTAATTAATACAGCATTCATTTTAGTATCATACGAGTCATACATATAAATATTTTGTAATATTTTACAATGTGTTGTGTTTATTCTACAAATATTATACAAATACACTGTATTTGTAATATTACACACTAGCCTTGGATTTTAAGAGGAAAAACTGCACCACCCTGAAGTTGATTCGAGAGATGGGAGCCAAGCTTGAATTAGCAAGGCTACTTGGTCAGCTGATATTTTGTCATTTTCAAAAGGGCATGCTGGTGCTTACATCACTATTCATTACATAACGTATCAGTTTTGGGTATAATGAACTTCACCCCAGCAACATCAGCATCTAGCCATCTAGCTAGTCTTATCTGTCATCCTGCTGTCTGTTGCCTGCTGCAACATAACTGATGAGCTCACACTGTACATTTGTCTGAGGCCACGATAACAAGGTCACCATCAAATCATTTGCTCCAATAAACATTTGGTTTTAACTGCTTTTACAAGTGCCTCCGCCCCCTCACGATGCTACTCCTCACATTATGCAGCCCAGCAACCACAAGGCCAAGACAGTCACTGTGGCAATGTTCATGTCGATTATTAACAGACTTTCCCAGTTTGTCTAACAGAACTGACTGTGTGTTTCTTTGCCCAAGCTGAACCGCTGCCCATCTTATGTGGTCTGATGCCGCTGCTTTATCTGCCTTGACGGAGTCCCCACTGCTTGCCTGCGTTTCTGACCAGTTTACCAGCTTCATGATGTCCTATACTATGTGGAAACCTCGCCTGCATCCTGCTGGCTCATCCAATAATCCTGCTTATTTGATCACAGGCTTTTCTTTTGACATTTCTTCCTCTGCCTCACAAAACACTAAACGCTTCTCTTATTCTTACTAATAGATTATGACTGGAGGCTTTTAGCAGCAGTAATGAATATTCAAGGTTTTTACTGTGATAAACTACTTACAGTGGTCACTGGTGTTACTAGTAGTAGTGATTGAGTTTCATTCAGACTTTCAGTTCTGTTTCTCATTGTTACTCTCATAAGACTGTTAACAGTTATCAGTTATTCTGTTCAATATTGCATATGATTGCAAGAGGTTTCTTCCTCTTGCTCTGCGGGAGTTTTTCCTTGCCACTGTCACCCCTGGCTTGCTCACTGAGGGCTTGGACCAGATTATCTGTAAAGCTGCTTTGGGACTACATCTGTTGTAAAAGGCTGTATATAAATAAAACCTTGACTTGACTTGATTGTGGGTGAAGCAGCCAAACAATGAAAGTATAATGTCATAGGTTTGTTTTCAGGGACCCTCCAGAATGTTTACAGTTTTACACTACACAAGTGTCAGGTTGATCAGTGAGCATAATAATTGTGCTTTATATGGCCTTTCTTCAATGTTCATTTAAGCTGTGGGAGGCTCAGCCTCACCTCTGGAATAAAGCTAGAGATTCAGTTTGGGTTTCACAAGCTCCATTGCTCTAGAGCACCCCACCCATCTAGCGCATTACCAAGCACCTGATTTTACTTCATCTACAGCCTGTCATTGATCTGCATCACCACAGCACTTGAAATCCCAACATGATAATCTCTTTAAGAAACCACCACACTGTGTAATATGTTTATTTGAAATGACATCCAAACATGATGAAGGCTGTCAATACCTTGCTAAACCAGATTTGAGTTATTAAAAAAAACACGGATTTATGCCAGACTCTATGAAATAGAATTATATAAAAGTATAGCTCACATAGTAGTACACCAGCTTTTATACCTGTTCAGGTAATAATCCTCATATTTTAGGCTGCTTTGGAAAATGTGCTACAATTAGTTTCCTCAAACACAAGTCTCTGTCTGTCTTTTGATAAAAGTAGTATTAATATGCTATAAATAAATGATACATTCAATTCATGCTCAGGTTGTCCTTCAAATGTCTATGCGCAGGCCTGATTGAATTAATAGAGTTCTCATTGATTTGTCAGTCTTTTTAGTTAACCCCACCCAGTTAAACTTGTAGTTGCAATGTTTGCATTCCGTGGTGGTGATGGGAATCAGGGGTCATGACACAAATATAGTCAATTTATTTGTTTTCCAAAATGACCAGTGAACTGATGTGTGTCTCCTGAGTGAAAAAAAAACATTTACTTTTGTCGCTATATTGCCTTATAACACCCTATGTACCACAAACTGACCTTTAAAAAATATCATTTATTTTTAAATATTATTTTATCACTGCCACCTTGAGCAGTTCTAACTTGGTAGGAATCTGTAAAATTTCACATTTCCTGCCAAGCTAAAACATTTCACTTATACACATATGCTGGTGGAATTCTACACTTGTAATGTTCTGAGAATTAAAAAAAAAGGTTTTAAAATGTATCATTTTAAATGAAGCACTTGTTGCAATACTACCACCAAACCTGGGATATAAAGTAGCTTACACAGGTGTGTGCATCTTACAGTTAAAATGAAATCCATCTTACTTTATAACAGCAGATGTGTGTGTGTGTGTGTGTGTGTGTGTGGTCAGTAGTGTTTGTTTTCTGCTAATGGTCTTTCGTGTGCTCCCGTCTGGCTAGCCCAACACCTGCCACCTGGACAGCGAGTCCGCTTACTGAGATTTACTGCACTCAGTGTAAATGTCGCACTCTCTCTCCCTCTCTCTTGCTTTGGCACACGTAACACTGCTTTTATTAGTATATCATTTGAAGGAGAAAGAGTGAGAAATGAAAGAGTGTAAAACAAAGTTAGTCACATCATGAAAAACTAGCAGTGTTAGTTTCTATGTTAACTCACTTGCTGTAAGTAAAAGCCAGACATCTCTTCCAGGAGAGGAGAAAAAAATGAGAAAAGCAAGGCAGGGCAAGGTATCGCAGGTAATGGTTCAACAATACAATTTGCAAGAACATTTAAGAACAGGGAAGATAGATATTAATGAAAATTCAACTGATTTTACACAATTTCTGCATAATTAAATGGATGCGATGTGAACAGTGTCATTCAGAGTGGTATGATGTGAAACGCTCTAGAAAAACATACCCAATTAGGATTGTTCACATTGGTGACGATAGGTACAAGACGTCCAAAATGTTTAAAGCCTTTAAAACCTCCCTCACAGAAAGTTATGTGAAATGGTCATGTCTAGGACATAGTTATATGATATTTTTGAGATAAGATTTTGACCTAAAATGGTCCCCAAAGAAATCCTTTTACTATTGCCTACAATAACTATTGCATAAAAAAACTTGACACGTGCAGGTTCACTGATTGTTTTGGATGGTTAAAAAATGATTATATATGCTTGTACACCCCAACCTTCGATTCCTATCACCATCATTGTGAACAAATCTCAGTAAGAGTCTGTAAATTTCTCTACAATTACCCTTTGCGCATCAAACCAATCTGAATGATTTTGTTCACATCTCAACTCTGAGTTATGCAGATCAGATTCCCCTTTAATTATGATCAGAAACAAATGGCCACAGAAGTCTAAGAGCAGTAGCTGTTTTCAAATGTGAGTAGCACTGTGTCCTTGGCACCGTCCCTAACCTGAACCCATCATCCATATCTATCGTAGAGGATGCGATAGGAAGAAGGAGGTTTAATGCTTCCACAACCATACTGATTGGGAACTGGGATTGGGAAAGAAACATTAAAAAGCAAGGACAGTTTATCCCAGTGGTCACAACCCCCAGTCTGCGTGTGAGGCTGACAGACACAACATTCTTGGTTGTGATCAGTCTAATATATAACTAAATATTTATGTTTAAGCGTTTATAAGGAGAGCAGCGGACCCTACTTTTATTATAGCAAGTTATTGGTTATGTTCTGCATTTTATTTCTTAGTTCAATGTTATAGCTGCAGAGGCAAAAAAAAGTATAATTAATATTGTCATGGTCCACTAAATCTAAGTATATTTACTGTATAACACCGAATACTGTCATTAACTACTGACCCACTGAGCGGTTGGTCAACGTTTTATTTAATTCCAGAGGCAACATCGAGCACAGTGAACACTCCTAATGTGGAAACAAAGGTCAAAATCATATATCAACAAATTTTAATATTGATATACCATGGGAAGCAGATACTAATACAAATATCCTATTCACGCAGGATATAATTTTTCTTCTTCTTCTTCTGGGAAGTCATTAACTTGGATTGCTTGCGTACCCACTGACATTATTACAAGCTCTAATTAGAAGCTCTGAGAATGTCAGCTCACTGATACTATTAGAGCTTCATAACCTTATCCTGTCCTTCACAGGCTGTGAGGGTAGTGATAAGGTTGCTTGGGATGCTGGTTTTCTAAATAGCATATATACCAATGAGTGGCCCTGTTTTTGCTTGACCATATAGTTGCTATTGTAGAACACTAATTCTGAAAAGGCTATTTCAGAGCTAGATGCTAGTCTCCAGGGCCTTGATTATGTCTACTCTGACACCCTAGAACAGGGTTGCCCAGTTCTGGTCATGTAGATCTACCTCCCTGCAGGGTTTAGCTCAACTCTAACCTATCACATGGGATCAGATAATGAAGGCCCTCAGGGGTATCAGCATATTAGAGGCAGGTGTGTTGGTTCTGAATTTTCCAGGATGGTACATTTCCAGAACCGGGATTGGGCACCCCTGCCCTAGAGCCATTATTGCTAGCACATGAGCAGGGCAGAATGGAGTGCGAGATCACTAGGAGTGCCACTGACAGTTGCTAGTTTATGATGCCCCTTGTGTTCATAGGCTGTAAATACATCGATATTTGGCCAACCTGATAACAAACATCAAACATCATTTTTCAGCTGAGCAATGATATTGTGTGAAACTGTTGCTGGCAGTGTTTCACATTTGCTTTATTCGAAATTGGGTAATGTGAATGGGATGATGTCTTTGATGTGTTAGTATTGGATCAGACTGATGAAATGTCTTCCGTTAAGGACATGCTGAGGGACAGAATTAATTGTTTTGACCAAGGTTCATGACTGAGGAGTCATAACATACACTAGTTGTCCTGGAAGTTTGTATATGTGATGTGAATCAGAAGTAACACTCTCTTGTATCAATTCAGTCATCAGGCTCACAGGTCTATTAATAACCTCACTCTTCATGATGATGTCATTGTGTCCTAAAGATGTGCCCAAGTTTTTTTTGGCCTCCTTTCTCATATCAGACTGGGTGTCCTGCTTGACATTCCTGACATTCCTTGACAACCCCATTTAGTGTGCATAATGTCAGCAACTGTCACTCCTCTACTGCAACTTTGCATCCAAGGTGTAGAAACAAAGCTTACATCTGCATTGCACAAGTGATTGATGACCCTAGTGTCCTGGGAAGTAGTCTAGACTGGTGGCCTTAGAGCATATCAATCAGCTGTCAGAGTCACATACCACCAAGACGCATCTTGCCAGTCTTGTAACACCATCATAAAGCCTGAGAACATGGTTGGGGTTTCTTATATTAATCTCTAAGGGGCACAAGGTCAGCATGTTTTTGTGGCTAGACCAGCTTCTTGTCTTTCAACTGCTTCCTCTCATCCTGGAAAGTTTACACAGGGTTTCATGGGTGCTACCCCTTTTATTAATGGGTCCCTGATGGACTGCCAGACCATTGCTCCCATTCCCGCTTCCCCTCCTGGTTATCTTCACACCAGTTATAATATTTTCCAGTGTCTTGTGTATGTGTCATACTTACACTGGGGAGGATATTGAAAGTCCAACAGACATAAACTTCCTACTCCAGAAGCTGTATTTTTATGTGATGGTAAAAGCCATAATTTAAGATATTCTTGATTTGGTGCCACACTTGGCTTCCTATTTGAGACAGGATGCCCCTCCAGAGTGGGACCTGCCTTGGTAAGCAACCTAGAGAACAATCGACTGGCAATCAACGCACATAGGGATAACCCTTTTAAACCAGGTGTGTCTAGTCTTATCTGCAAAGAGCAAGTATGGCTGGCTTCGTTCCAACAAATTAGGATCTCACATGGCCAGTTGTTTGAAGCATGAAACCAGCTGATTACACAATTGAAATCTTGTGTGCTTCTGTTTGGAATTAAATCCTGCACCTACATCAGCCCCCACACCAACAGGACTGGACAGCCCTGTCCTAGAGAAACAGAAAGGTTTCCTGCAAGCTGAATTATTAATCTGGGTGGTTTTAGTGAAATGTGGTGTTATAACCCTGAATGACATTTTACTTGTTGTCATCCATGAAGCCTGTCATGGGATTTGTCCTTGGTATTAGACTTATGTGACTTCTAGTACGCCACTGTCACAAAAACACATTATAAGTGGATTTCACCAAAGATTAACCTCAGTTAAACATGCGAATGAGCTATGCAAACTATCAGTAAGGTTACTCTCCTTGTGGTAGAGTTTCTGGAAGTTTCTCCCAGAAGTCCCCCAATATGTGGATCATTCAACCAAGTTTGTTCAATGTCAGAGCTAAAAAAAAAAAAAACACATTTCAGACTTTTATCTGACTTTAGACTAAAGTCATTTTGCTTTGAATGAACCTACAACTTCATATTGTTTGTTTACCAAAGTAAATGATTTAACATTCAATTTCACCACTAACAAATAATCCTAACATTAACAAAACTTTACCAAATGTCTTGGCAGAGAATTAGCTTCTTTGTATGTGTGTAAAGTTGTACACACATGAAATGATACGAATTCAGCAGATATTTTTTAAAGTTTAAAGCTTTAATTTTTGTTTTGTTTTTGTTTTTATTTAAGAATGAACTCATGGCAAATCTAAAGATTTCAACTTTACTCCAAAAGATCAAAAAGACTGCTACATTTAAGTATTATTTTCACAAGCTGAAAGTTATGGGTTGGAAATAAATTCCCTTATAAATCATGGTTTTGTATATATTGGGTAATTAATGCCTTGGAATTAATTTAGGAATACTTGTCCTATATATATA
>CM067493.1:13449624-13471304 GCA_034552555.1 Semaprochilodus insignis | reverse complement strand
TGTGAGTGGGAGAGGTGCTTTGTATCTGAAATTATGGTTGCAATATACTAGAAGCTTTGCGAGACCTTAATTAATGGTAATGGGTTCTGAAGCCTGAAAAGATACAACTGTTCACTCATAAATTCTCTTTGGGCAGCATATGGGTCACATAACAACATCTTTTGTTGTTTAGTCTGGAGGGCGCTCCAGTGAGACTACAAAATAAATGAGTTCCTGTGTAGATTCCGGGCAAAATTGTTATTTATAACTTTTGTACAGACACATACTTTCATATTCTTAACACAGAATAGTAGAACATATTTCAACACTGCTGTCACATTTTTGTATGGCATACAAATTACTTATTATTGCTGGTTCTTTAGTATAAAGCAAGAAGAATGTTTGTCAGTAAAAGGTTTGAAAAGTTTGTCTTATTCAAATTTAAGCTGCATAGTTAAGCAGTGTAGTTTATTACTTAAATATTAATTTTAAATCATGCAAAAATGATGACAAATCACCCCAAATTTTGCCTACCAATCAAAGAACGTTTTTCTCTGCCACATCCAACCAAAATCTGACCAATTTGGCAGGAATATGGCCAATTTCTCCTTATAACTGCTCTGGTAGTTATTTTAACTCAACTCTCTCACCCAGTGATAGAAAAAACATAATCTTACACTAACTAAAAAAATTCTACTGTAATATTAAATTAATGATAGAAAACTAACAAACCTGTTTGCCTTCTTTATTTGTACATTACTGTTGCCATTACACATATTATACATCAAGACCCTCAAGACAAAAGGCTGTGCAAAACAGCACTAAGGTAATGTAAAAAAAACTGGCCAATAGTGCCATCTACTGGTATGCTGAGGAACAAACGTTCTTCTCTATAAGTTACTGTCCTAAAACTAGAGACCAAAGAAAGTATTTTTCTTTAAAAGGTTCATAGACAGTTTTACAGTACTGTAATAAATCAAACAATATGTTACTAGAGAAAGCAAGCCTGTACCATCCGTATCGAATGCTTGAAACGTATGGAACGCCAAATGGTCCAAGAACACCTAGTGAAACACATTTTGTTTTAAAGCGTCATAAAATGCACTGTTCTAGTGGGTTTTTACGCCGTAATATACGCCACAATATTTCACTACGTCAAAGTTCTATTTCCTGTGAAACGCGTTAAAGCCGCAACGCTGCTGGCTGGTGAACAGGCTAGTAGCTGTGTCTGACTCTGTGGTTCAGTGTGTTACTGTACTCTAATGTTACTGTAGTTCAGATTAAACTACACCGGAATATTCAGACAGGTTCACATCAGCAGCGGGAACCGCAGCATGACGAGGCTTCAGTACGGGAAGCGGAACAGCTCAAACCCTGTTCAGACAGCTACTCTACCTAAATACAAATATATGCACGTTTATTATGTTTATTCAGTCATTATCTGCTGATATCTGCGCCCCTTGCACATTTATGCACATTTATTTATTATTATTGCACTGCCTTTTTATCTTTGTGACTTTTACATATTTTCTACGGGTCTACAGTTATATCTGCATTTTCTTGTAGATAGACTTTCTTGTATATTTCTTGCCTCCTTGTGAAGTGAGATATATTTATCCATAGTGTACTGTACCATGTATAGTTTATAGTTTAATAGTTAATAATATTGCTGAGCTGGTACCTACCCACTTAGGTTCCATACTGTACAACTCTTTTGTTTTTGTATTGTATCACTGTGCTGTATTGTGAAACTGCTACTGGCTGCTAAATTTCCTCCGGGATCAATAAAGTATCTATCTATCTATCTATCTATCTACTCTGCAGATCTACACAGCGCAGACCGGCTACTAGCGATTCACTGGTCAGCGCAGTGACAGCCACCCACACAGATTAAAAAAACTAAAAATAAATAAATAAGATAATAATAACTATTGTTATTATTATTATTATTATTATTACATTGTGTGGGTTTATTTATAATGTTTTTAAATGTTTTTTTCTTGTTATTATTATATTTATTTTCAATATTAACATTATTATACATTTTTGAGACAATAAACAACTAGAACTATGCCCTCATTTATGTATGTAATCAACATTTTATTAAAATAATTAATTCTTAAAATGTTATTGAATAAGATAAAAGAAAACAGATAATTTTAAAACATTTAACTTCACATACTCCAACTAAAGAGACCACAGTCAAAAATGTTTGAATATTTGACTGTATAGCTTTTATCATAGCAAGATTTTAGTAAACGTTTTTTATGAACAGAAATCTTTTGCTTTTGGTCCCATAATATTTCATAACAGGCTCAATTCTGTATCTATATAAGCACTAGTATTAGGTCATACAGACTACATCATGTCTCTGCGTTGTGTGGTGTAGGGTAGCATGCAGAAACTGAGACGGGTGATCCAGAACTGATCACCCACCATCAGTACTTGACATTACTAATGCTCTTGTTACTGAAGGCAACTAAATCCTCACATCTAGTAAGCCTGACTATCAGACAAGCGAGCCAAAGTCCCAGTTAATACCTTTGATTTCAGAAGAAGTGCTGGAGGAGTGTCTGTAGGCTGTTAGACAGTCTATATGATTTGGTGAACTTAGTGTGGAGGTTGATTGCCCTCAGCCCACCTTTGAGATGAACTGGAACATCAACTGTAAGTCAGGCCTTTTCTATAACATCAGTGTCTGACCTCACCAATGCTCTTTTGACTGAATGGACCCAAATTTCCACATACACAATCCAGAATCTTGTGAAAAGTCTTTCCAGCAGTGGGATGTTCTGCAAGCACGTGTGATGACCACATGTACACATACTTTTGGCCATATAGCATAGATTTTTGCATTTGCACTTGCACACAGGACCAGATGTGGAACAGATCTGGATTCCGGACTCAGAACAGATCAGGGACAGCACTGGCCTAGATCTTTACTTTTTCATGCTCCTCCAGTCCAAATACGAACCAGATCCGCTTACCGTCACCCACCTCCGGATCGGCTCTGGCTCTGTTGTGGTCTCCACACTTTCATCTACACCTTGTATCGACACTCACTGTCCATTTCATCAGCTCCACTGACCATATAGGAGCACTCAGTAGTTCTACAGTTCCAGACTGTAGTCCATCTGTTTCTCAGTTTACTATGTTACCCTGTTTTTTGTTACCCAGTGTTGCTGCATAAAGCAAATCAGGTAGGCTACAGTCTGTAACGGCAGATCTACAAAGTGCTCCTATATGGCCAGTGGAGCTAAAAACATGGACAGTGACTGTAGATAAGCACATACATGTATATACATACCCACAGACACACGCAGACTTGGATACAAACCAATTTATTTTATAGAATAGTAAACAAATGTGCTGATTTAAACATATTACTGAATGTATAATTTTAACTATTGTATTATACCAATTCAATATGAAACAAATAAACAACCTCGCATAGCTAGGTATGTAAAGTATTTCAGCACCTGTAATCGTAAAGAAATAATCATGATTAGTAGCCATGCATGGCATTCAAATACTTATAATTTTTTCATTTTTCCTGATATTCTGAGTTGTTACCATATAATGTGCATCAGTTCAAAGACATGATATTTAATGTTATCAACTTTTGTAAATTTACACTCATTCTGAAACATTCAGCAACATGTTCCAAAAAATTTACCACTTAGGCTGTAGAACATTATGAAATGTTCAAGAACATCTTCAACAGATCATATAAATCATGCTTGGATATTAAGGAGACATCCAGAAAAAGGCAGAGAGTCCTGAGAAAACTCTGTGTGTACAGGAAAATGCAGAAAACTACAACTGAAGGCTCCTGAACTTTGAACCCCTCAGAGAGCAGTGCATTAAAACAGTATGTTTCTGTGATAATGTCACCACATGGGTTCAGTAATACCTTTAACAAACCGGTATCAATAAGCACCGCATTAAAAAAAAAGTACATCGAGACTGAACTACACATGAAGTCACATAACAACCTGAAACACTCCTGACCTATCTGGACTCCTGTCCATCTGGATAAGGCCTTTTAGATTTTTTATGGAAAGATTAGACGTATATTTGAATGGATGCATATTTACATTAAAAAATGATTTTGCCTTTGGATTCCACAGATTTAAATTTTGTACCTAACAATTTAATTGTACATAAACAATTCACATGTAGTGAAAGAATATGCTCTCAGAATATTCTGGTGTAGTTTAATCCGAACTACAGTAACATTAGAGTACAGCAAAACACTGAACCACAGAGTCAGACACAGCTACTAGCCTGTTCACCAGCCAGCAGCGTGACGGCTTTATCGCGTTTCACAGGAAATAGAACTTTGACGTCTCGTATTTAGGACACATATTATGTCGTTTTACGACATATTTTCTCGTAATTACGAGATCCTGGGAGGTTTATTTTTATCCTGCTTGCCAGCAATACGCCACCGTATGGTATCTGACGCCGTCCCGAAATCATATTGAAGGCGTGGAATGAGGGTGACTGTTATGCGGCTTTACCAGAGGTACAACGGATGCAGACAGGGGTTTAGAGTCATGACCCGAACCCGCAGTGGAGCTGGGCCAAATTCGCAAAAAGGACGTGATTGTTACGCGGATCTGCCGAAGGAAACCCAGACCCGGAACGAAGTAGTCTGCTCTGTGAGGCACTTGCACTTGCCTTTACCACTCAGACGAGAAAAGGTGGTATTATCTAAAACAACATGAAGGTTAGACACGTGAAAGGCACGAGCCCCGCAGGAGTTTGGAGTAATAAACTGTAGCCAGAGAGCTACAGGATTATAAGCAGGTCGGATCTGTGCTGTGTTTTTATAGTAGTTTCAGGTTTATGTATGTTAAAGATCCAGAGAACCTAAATCAGTGTTTTCTATCTAATGAGGTTAACCTTGTTCCTGCTGGCAAACAGGAAACATGTATTAAGTATAGACTCTGAATTTTGTTCCATTAACTAATAAATGACCGATATATTTCACCATATTTCTCTCCTCTCCATGTAAACTAATCTTGGGCAACACTTCTGTAAGTATTTCCATATCCTGACGTCCCTTTCTCCACCCACACAAAACAGATTCAGCGTAACTTAGTGAGCTAAAGCTACCCCAGCTTAACCAAAAGCTAGCAGGCTAGACTACCTGTCTGTATGAGTGGCTGAGCAGGCTAGGAGTGCCAGAAAGAGGTTTCAGTCGTGCTTCTTATTGGCCACGCCCACACGATTCTCAGATAGGTCTGATCAGCAGTTTGTATGCCATGTTTGATCATATTTAAATTTTGGATTTTTTATTCAAGCTTTGCTGTATCTTTAAAGGTCAGGACCCCCACAGGACCACCACAGAGCAGGTATTATGTGAGTGATGGATCATTCTCAGCACAGCAGTGACACCGATGTGGTGGTGGTGTGTTAGTGTGTGTTGTGCTGGTGTGAGTGGATCAGCAGTGCTACTGGAGTGTTTAAACACCACAGGGTCACGGCTGGACTGAGAATAGACCCCCAACCAAAACTGTCCAGCCTAGAGCATCCTCTGAGCAGCATCCTGTGAACACTGATGAAAGACAAGAGGATGACCAACACAAACTGTTCAGCAACAGATGAGCTATCATCTCTATCTTTACATCTACAAGGTGGACCAACAAGATAGGTAGTGCCTAGTAGAGTAGACAGTGCGTAAAAACTCCAGCAGCACTGCTGTGTCTGATCCACACGTACCAGCACAACAAACACACTACACATCAGTGTAACTGCAGCTCCGAGAATGATCCACCACCCAAATAATACCTGCACTGTGGTGGTCCTTGTCAGTTAGTTCACTTTTGGTTTACATGAGGTATAGAAAAGCAGGTAGGCTAACACTAACATTAGCTAACTAGCTGATAAACCAACTAGTTTAAGAATTTGAAGAAACATTACTTCATAATGAGAGTGTGAACAAATGACAGAGAAAGAAATAATGTTATCCACAGCTCTTCATAGTCTTTATGTTATTATTCCCCTACAGTATTTGTTAACAGTGACTCCACTATTTGTCATATTTGTTGTTTACAGTAAGCTAGTGGCAGTAAAAATGGTCATATAGTGTTGATCATAGCACAGTTTTATCTCCCTCAGTTCCTCAAACTGGACATGGAAATTAAGATGTTGCAGCTCTGGCAAAGACCAGTCAGGTATGAACATTTTAACCAGTTAAAGCAAAACAAACAGACTGATTTCCTTCAGTTCCTGTAAACAACATCAGTATATTACTAAACACAGAAAAAGAGGGATAGAAAGAAGCTGAAGAAGCAGGTCTGATGGATGTTAGTGATGAAGAAGAAAGTGGGGCTGAGTTATCTTTTGAAACCGCCATGAAACAGCTCTTTGAAACAATTCTTCCAGCGGCTAATCAGAGGGGGAAATGGTCGGGGCTTACCGAAACAACTGGTAGACTTCTGTTTGCCAGCAGGAACAAGATTAACCTCATTAGACAGAAAACACTGATTTAGGTTCTCTGGATCTGTGACAAACATAAAAACTGAAACTACAATAAAAACAATTGTTTATTAAAAATTATGATTCATCTTGTGTATTGTAAAAAATGTCTTCATCTATCATGATACTGTACTCCTCCCATCTCCCTCACCCCTTTATAGTAATTTACCGTATTTTAATTTCTGAGTGTTTTATTGAATGGAGACCAGAAGTCCATCATGAGGTGAATGGGGAACTCCTGCTGACTTCACCTGCACCACTAGCTGCCCGTACAGTGAAGCTTCTCAATTGAAAGTTTGCCGGACCATTCGGCATCAAGACTCCGCCTCTTAAAAGAGCAACGGCACAGCGGCGAGAGTGTGGGATCCACTCCTGCTCAAGTGGAGTCGCTGAACAGTTTATTTCAGCTTTAAAGTGTCGTTTGTAAACGCCAACAGGGGGGAGAACGTAGTTTATCCGTGCCGTGCGGCCGTGGGGGTTTTTACGAATCCTAGCGAGTACGATCTCTGTTATACATGTCTACGAGAAGGAGAACCAGTTGCTTAGGTAAATCCCGCCCCTCTCCCCCTCTGATTGGTTACTAAAAGAACTGTTTCAAAGAACTGTTTCACGGTGGTCTCCAATAATTAATCGCGAGTTCGGACTGGTCTTGTGCGATTGACCAGAGCGGGTCTCTTGGTCACATGACCTTCTGACGAAATGTTTCAAACATTTGTTTCAATGGGGTTTCCACTGATTGGTCAGTAGCACAGACCAAGGCTCTATGTGATTGGTGGTGATTGGAGTTTTATAACTTATTAGCTCATTAATAAGCCCATTCAGAGTGTCAGGGGGTGTATCAAAGCAGGGAATCCACTAAAATGTGCAGGACAGGGAGTCTCCAGGACCAGGGATGAGAAACACTGATATAAAGCTGAAATACTGTGCAGCGTCTCCACTGAGCAGGAGTGGACCCCACTCTCTCTCTCTGCAGTGCCATTGCTCTTTTAAGAGGATGAGTCTTGATGGCGAATAAACCAGTGAGAACTGAAGGGGGCGTGGTTTAGGTATTTACGGGGAAACCTTAAATGGAGTGACATGCAGTTTTCTGGCGTCCAGAATCGTCACCTGGTCCAGGTTTCTCCTGCTGTAGCCCAAATATGTTTAAAATGTGTCTTTTTTCACTTACACTAAGTGAAAATAGGATTAACCACACAGTCGCCAAAATACCTATATGTGCTGTAGCTTGTCTTAGAACCCCAACACACACACACACACACACACCACCACCACCATTACTAATAATTTCTATAACTGAATATTATATACAGAAAAATAAAGTTTAATACGCATTTAAAATAATAAGCAAGGCACATAGAGCCTTGGCCTGAGCTCCTGACCAATCAGTGGAGACCCAAACGTTTGAAACATTTCGTCAGCAGGTCATGTGACCAGGAGACCCGCTCTGGCCAATCGCACGATTGGAGACCGCCGCGAAACAGTTCTTTCAGCAGCCAATCAGAAGAGGAGAGGGGCGGGACTTACCGAAACAACGGGACTTCTTCTCGTGGACGTGTACAACGGAGATCGTACTCGCTGAGGTGCGTAAAGACCCCCGGGACCGCACCGCGCGGATAAACTGTGCGTTCTCCTCCCTGGTAGCGATTCCTAATGACACCTTAATGCTGAAATAAACTGTGCAGCTGTCTCCACTGTCACAATACACAAGATGAATCATAATAGTTATTAAACCATTGTTCTTATTGTAATTTCAGGTTTTATGTTTGTTAAAGATCCAGAGAACCTAAATCAATGTTATCTAATGAGGTTAATCATTTTCCTGCAGGCAAACAGGAAACGTGTATTAAGTATAGACTCTGAATAATGTTCCACAACCTAATAAATGACAAACATATTTCACCATATTTCTTTCCTCTCCATGTAAACTAATCTTAGGTAACACTTCTGTAAGTATTTCCATATCCTGACGTCTCTTGCTCCACCCACACAAAACAGATTCAGATTAACTTAGTGAGCTAAAGCTACCCCAGCTTAACCAAAAGCTAGCTGTGTGTTGGAGAGAACTGTCAATCATGCTGCTTATTGGCCACGCCCACACTGTTCTCAGATATGTCTGACCTATGTCTGAGAATAGTCCACCAACCAAACCAAACCCAACCAAGCCACCAGCGTCCTGTGGGAAGCATCCTGTGACCACAGAGGAAGGACTAGAGATGACCAACACAAACTGTGCAGCTACAGATGAGCTATTTTCTCTGACTATACATCTACAAGGTGGAAAAACAAAGCAGGAGTGTCTAATAGAGTGGACAGTAAGTGGAAACAGTGTGTAAAAATTCCACTGAAATGTCACTGAAGTGCTAAGAATGATCCACCACCTGAATAATACTTGCTCTGTGGTGGTCCTGACCACCAAAGAATAGGATGAAAGGGACTAAGAAAGTATGCAGCGAAGTAGTTGGACTATAGTCTGTAACTGTAGAATTACAAAGTGCACCTATACAAGATGTGGAACCCATAAAATGGACTGTGAGTGTAGATACAAGGATGTGTAGCTAATAAAGTAGGCTGGTGGGTGTGTGTGAATCGTTCCTGACCTTATTAGCAAAGAAGCCTGTAGCACAGCTTGATGAGAGCATGTGTGTCATTGTATCCTATTCTTTGATGCCTATGGTAAGTGACCAACAGCAGAGTGGAAATGATACTTTTTATTGGATGAACTTAAAATATACATTTTTATTTAATTCATCAAAGGGCACAATGCAAGTTGTGCTGCCACAATATGAAATAAGGGTAGGCTACCAGGAGAATCCCAACTAGATGGTTTAAAACATAATCTTAGAAAAACAATCAAATTAAACTGTTAATCATTTATGTTTAGTTTAGTCACCCTAGTCATTTAGGACACTAGTTAATTTAACATTAGTTTGCTCTGATGTTTGTAGCTTTGCTCATATGTGTGAGTGACGGGGTGTTATAGAAGGCAGTACACGGTATCTGTTGAGATTCTTGTGAGATATTTGTGGAGCAGGTAGAGGAGGATCCACTTGCTGTAACTGATTTTGCCTCTGAGTGCAGTGCGCATGGTTTGGTCTGGAGCGCCCCTTCGCTGATTTAGGCCTTGCTGGTAGCTTATCTGCAT
Source organism: Semaprochilodus insignis (assembly GCA_034552555.1). Lineage (NCBI taxonomy): Eukaryota > Metazoa > Chordata > Actinopteri > Characiformes > Prochilodontidae > Semaprochilodus > Semaprochilodus insignis. Next base: position 13,461,697 of record CM067493.1, on the reverse strand, counting down.
CACCTGCTTGTTCTATGAGCCTTTCTCTATTTTCAGAAGGACCAGCCATGTCCTGAACTGAGGTGTGACCAGGCACTGATTCATTCCATATGGAGGTCATTCCATGTGCGGAAGCTGATTGACTTCCGTTGTTAAATACTTGACTTGGAGTTTGAAGGGAATACTGTCTCTGTCCTCTTACTGATTTGGGCCTTGCAATTATTTTCTTTGTGCTTGAACTTTCTTGAAGAGAAGAGAGCCTGATTCCAAGCAGTTTTTCTTGCTGTACCATGTTGGCACAACTGTGCCCCGTCTTAACTCCTGCCCCATGGTGGTCAGTTATGTTGGGAACCAGTCTTTCCTGATTTGGATGCTGTGCTAATGATCGTCGACTCCCATTCACTGATTTTGGCGTATGTACTTGCTCAGTGTCTTCCTCCTGACCACAGGGGCCACTGTAGTGAAGAACACCACTCAGGAATCTGTGCTCCATTAGCCTGTGAAATATACAATAAAAGTCTGTCTAATTTGCTGCACAGTAAAACAACAGTCAGAGCTAATTTAGAAAAAGACTGGCCATTCATTTTTATTATTTGAGACCAACAAGTACATATTGTGAAACAAAGCACTGCTCTTATAAAAAAAGTACTTTAGTGCAAATAGCACCACCTTGTGAACAATTCTCTGCCTGCAAAATATGTGTGTGTGAGTGAGTGACTGACCAACTGAGAAAGTAAGTGGGTGAATGAAAAGCTAATTCAATGAGAGGTGCTTTACAACTAACATCATGACTGCAAATTACTAGAAGACTGACGCAAGACCTGAGTGAATGGGAATGAGTTGTAATGCCTAAAAAGATAGAACTGTTAACTCACAATTTCCCTTAATTTGGTGAGCATATGTGTCACATAACAAACTCTTATGTTGTCTGATCTGTAGCCCATGGTATTACTAAATATCCTGGACAGATTGTCTTGCATGTGAAGCCACAGATCTGGCCAAATGCAGAAAATAAAGGAAGTTTGAATTAATTATATGGAAGCAGTCTTTGAAGAAATACCAGGTACCAGAGATTTTCCTCTCAATAATATCTTCCATGTTGGTTAGACACTAGAGAGCGCTCCAGACAGAGTCCAAAATGAACAAGTTCCTGTGTAGATTTCTTGCAAAATTCTAATCTGGACTTTTTTTGTATACAGACTTTTTTATGTCCATACATATAACATATTCTATCAACACTGCTGTCACATTTTTTGGGCAAAATAAATAGATGTTCCATTTATTTTCCAAATCGGCTGCAGCAGTTGTCTTAACTCATTCTCACACTTACTGAAAAAATAAATATAATCTTATACTGTATGTAATGTATAATTTAGTGTAATGTTGCATTAAACAAAATACTTAAACCTATTTATTATTATTATTATTTTTTGTACATTGCTTTATTCATCAAGGTTTGGGCAACACTGCGCTAAGGTACTGGTCAACAGTACCATCTACTGGTCTGCTGGGAAACAATCGTTTATTTGTCTCTAAGGTAATAAGCTGGTCAATATTGTCATCTACTGGTCTGCTGATGAAATGTGCGGAGCAGGGGTTACTAGAGGACCAGGGTTGGAAACCTGTGTTCCAGTGTAAAGTAATAAGCTGGTCAGTAGTGCCACTACTGGTCTGCTGCGGAACAATCATTTATTTCTCTCTGTCACTGTCCTAAAACTGGAGAAGAAGGGAAGGCTTTTCGTTTTAAAAGGTTAAATGACAGTGAATTTCATTGTTAGTAAAAGATAACACACTGTACTGTAATAAACCATACTGTAAAAATGCAACATGTGATTAGAGAAAGCAAGATTGTTCGACCTGCTAATATACTGTATGATGTATCCAAGATCCATAAAGCGTGTACAGTATGAAGACCAAACTTCAACGGCCTGCGCCTTAAATGTATATGCATTACCCCACTGTACTGTAGACCACGTCACTCCATCTATCTCTGAGGTAATGTAATAAACTGGTCAATAGTGCCATCTACTGGTCTGCAGGAGATTTCTATCACTCTCTAAGGCAGAGAGGTTCCTGATCTGGGTCTGTGGATTCTACCCTACCCTGCATGATTTTATATTTATAACATACAATTTATACAAGATCTACACTGGCCAGTATAAAGGCCAAACCTCAGTGACCTGCACTTTGAAGCTAAATACATGGGTGCACTCTTTGGAGATTCCCCTGCTGTGTATAAAATTAGTGTTTTGTAAACAGAAAAAGACTTCCTTCTGTTGTTTATCATCTTAAACTAAATATTAATTGTTGCTCTTTCTTCTTGTCTTTCTGGTTCTCTCTATTCTTCTCCTAAAACTGGGGACCACTGTAAATGATTTGTTTTAAAAGTTTAATAGACAAATACCTTAATTATTAGTAACAGATAACACACAGTACTGTAATAAATCAAACTACATGAATGCAATATGGTTAGAGAAAGCGAGATTGTTTGATCCTCTAATATGTGATGTAGACACATTTTACAGAGCATAAATACATATACAACGTCTTGTCAAACTGTTTGACTTTGGTTTGCACAATAGGTCTGAGCATCAAGTGTCTTTGATATGATCTCTGTCTTTAAGACAAACATTTAATTTTCAACATAGTAGATATATATTCATCAACAGAATATAAACAATATCAAGAAGTACAGCACACATTTTATAATATAATTAATATATTTGGTCTGTTACGTTGTGAGCTTGCATAGTTTCATTTTACCTGTGCTTAAGTTGCAGTAGATGTTGGGACATCTGCCTTTCGCTGTCAGTGTATAAGCAGCTACCCTGGAGATTCTGTGTGTCAGTTTAACTTGACAAGAACAGTGTGTGTGCTTTACTTGTGTGCTTTGCTTGTGTGTGTGCACACTGATAAGCATAAATTGGACTGTGATGATCTGAACAGATACGTATGAGGGTGCTTGGTAACGCTGTGCTTCACTCAGATAAAATCCGCTGCGCCTGGAGACTTACAAGACAACATTCTCTTGCACTCTCAACTGATTTGTAATGACAGGTCTTCTGAACACCTAGCCACGCCCATTCTGAGAGCCATGATCTGCCTCATACATGCTGTGTAGAGAGGGTTGCACTGGCATGTCCAACATTATGAACAACCTTAGCCATATCTCTTAATGTAACACGTTTGGGGTTCTCTGAAAAATACACACACCAATCAGCCATAACATTAAAACCATCTCCTTGTGTCTGTTTGCATTATCCATTTTATCTGCTCCATTTACCATACAGGAGCGCTTTGTAGTTCTATAATTACAGACTGTAGTCCATTTGTTTTTTTGCATACTTTGTTAATCCCCTTTCACTCTGTTCTTCAATTGTCAGGACCCCCACAGGACCACCACAGAGCATGCATTATTTGGGTGGTGGATCCTTCTCAGCAATGTAATTTACTATAATCTGATCACTCTGCAAGTGAGGGTGTGAGATTGTAGGTATTTTAATTTTGTTTTCTAATCAGTTGTTGCGCATACGCTACACACAGACAAAACAACACCCCAAGTGGGGCTTGCCCTCAGACTGGTGGGGCCCTCTTCGTTGCCATGTATGAGCTTTATATGCCCATTCTTCAAGATCTGTTTCGGCATTGGTAAGCTAGTTGGTAAGTAGACCCGTCTGATACACATTCAAGTATTTTTAACTGGTCCATTTGTGATCATTTATTGACTTATGCCATTTTATATTTTCTGTTTATCTATCCTCACAATTATTTGTATTTAGCTAATTTGGCTAATGATTTATACCAGCATGCAGACGAGACTATAAGTTTATAAGATCAATTGCTATGCCAATGAAAATTAATAACTTACTTTGTGATTTACTTCTTGGAATTGAATAGCTCATTTTTTCAGTATGGTATGTAGAATTTGTGACTAACGTTAATTTTAAAAATTAGAGATACACGTTAATATGTTACGAAAACAAGTCATTATTTCAAGGTAATAAGTCAATATGTGGGTGGAGTAATTATTTAGAGATATGCGATGCGCATGCGCAGGTAACTTAATCGAGTCGCGCGATCTGAAGTTAGATAATGTTAGTTAACCAAAAAGATGGAGGCATTTATATCACATTAATTTTTAAATGTTTCAGTGGTACCGAACAGGTGTTAACAGAACGTGAAAGTCATTCCGCAGGTGAAAATAATAAACCTGTCGGGAAAACAGCTCGGCAAAACTGTATAATCCGTTAGCAATGTTGGCTAGGCGAGCTAGCCTGTTCGCGGCAGTAACAGATAAAAGTCCAGAAGTGTTTTAGCTTATATGTGTGTGTAAAAATCAACTTCTGCTGTCACCTAGTATAGATTAATTATCGCAGTTGTGGTTATTCTTGGATATCTATGTGTTTAGATAGAGGTTTGGCTGATTGGAAGGTAAGCTAGTGTAGGTAGTTTAGCATCCGGCCCCCTCGTAGCAGTTAAGGCGACGCTGAGTGGATGTCTGTGATGAAGACATTATGCTAGGTAGCGTACAAATAACAACCAGGAAGACTTCGGGGCTGTTCTTCACGAGGTTGAAGTTGGCTTCCAAATCGCCAGCTTCTTCGAATTTTACCGTTCCACCTTAAATTGAGCCGTCAGAAATGCAACAGCGGTAGCGTTTAAGGTGGAACGGGAAAATTCGCACAGAAGGCTTACAAACAGAAAGATAATTCGTTTCTTCACTTGTATTTTTTTTATTCAGCCTTTCCCCCCTTCTTTGTCAGTCAGCTAGCCAAATGACTAGTGAGCAGAAACACGGTCACAGCGGTGCTCTGCAACAGTTCACCCTGCTGGCAAAGAACCTCAGAGGAGCCGCTTTAGTTTCACTCATAAACCGCGTGCTGGAAGCCCCGGGAGTTTATGCTTTCGGGGAATTTCTGGACCTGCCACACATTAAAGAGGTAAAGTCGCACAAAATTAACTTTCCAAACATGTTTAAATTAGGTTAAGGCTTGACTAGACGTTGAGGTCGACATGCGCCAAAGGAGGCGATGTTCCTCCAAAGCTTTCTTTACCCCGTAGTTTTATACTCCGCAGCTGGTAGAGGGTCCCAGCGACGGATACTTTGAGCTTTTGGAAATGTTCGCATACGGCACGTATCATGATTATCAAGGTAAAACGGTTCATTTTTGATTCTCAGCTGTAGAGGGATATTGGCCTTTAACGCGTAAATTGCAAGTTCGTTGTAATTGCTAATTTATGTGATGTGCTTTCAGCCAACAAGGGCGCCTTGCCTCCTCTCTCTGAAGCCCAGAAGAATAAACTAAGGCATTTGACAATTGCTACGTTGGCTGCAAACATGCAGGTATGCCCTAATTGCTGTTTTTGGAATGCATACAATTGCAGTGCTCTTTGCTCTTGTGACTGTTTTATCTGAATAGCAGTATAATCTGTGCACCAAAATGCTAAATTGCTAAAAAATGCTAAAAGAACTTTACCTGATGCATATTTGTTTTTGGGGTTTTTTTTGATACTTTGTATTTGCTTTTATTGCATCTTTGAAACAGCTTCTACATGTATTCCTGTGTTTGATCATCTGCCTCTGAATCCTTCTGTCTGCATACACTGAGAGACAACATCGAAAGTGCATATGTATGATGTATGTGTCGTGTGTTTGTGTGTGTACAGTGCATCCCATACAGTGTGCTGCAGACATCCCTAGATGTGGCCAGTGTAAGGCAGTTGGAAGACGTGCTCATCGAGGCGCTCTACTTAGACGTGATCAGGGGCAAACTGGATCAGCGCAAGCAGCAGCTGGAGGTAGATGCCTGTATTAGCCGGGACATGCGCTCCAAGAACACAGGAAAACTCATCCAAACGCTCAAGGAGTGGTGAGGATGTTTCTGAAAGAGAATTGTATGGTTGAGAATTGTAAGGTTGAATTTGCATACACCGTTTTAAAATCTATTCTGTCTGTCTCAGTGTTTCATTAGTATTTAAGCTCTTATTCTTTCAGATGCATGAAGAGCTCTGAGCAGGTTCCTTACCCTTTATAGAGTCGGGTGTAGGAGAATCTTCATTTGGAATGGCAAAATAACAGAAACATTAGAGTACTGAATTGTTTGTTTATAGCACTAAAACGCTGTGCCTCTAATTTTGTGGTAATTTTACTTATTTCAGATTTTATGAACAGCGATTGAGTCACTCAAAAGTAGCTCAACTAAAGACTTCACTAGCCCCACAAATATTTGTGTAGTTTTTTAAATGTTTTTATATTTCTCTGTTAAACTACGTGGCATTTATTTTAAACAGACCAATTTGTACTATATTGTAATTTTTCTGAGCACTGTCTGGTTCTAAAGTGATTTTTGTGTATGTGTGTAGGTGCGATGGCTGTGATAGTATGTGTTGTGCTATAGAGTCTCAGGTACACAGAGTGAAGCAGAGCAGAGACCATCATCTCCTGATTCAGCAGCAGGTCAACACTGAGGTGAATTAGTCCCATAATTGCTCTCAAGACTACATGTATCCAAGAAACAGAAGAAAGCAGTGCTGTTCAATCTATGAGGGCCTGAAAACACCCGATCAATTGATATGTATTGGAGCAATGAAAATACACTAGGCACAGTGCAAGTGCCTAGTATGCATATGTGCCAGGCTATACCAGAGGTTTAGCTAAATCTGTTTAATTTCTGATGTTTTTAAGACTTCAAAATGTCAAGTATAAAGGCGTTTTGAATGAGTAAGAAGTGGTATCGACAATAAGACATTCCACAGCTAAGATGCTAAGTGCCTGACTTACGACTTGTATGCTTTAAACAGTGTGCATGCCTATGGAAAATGGTATTGAAAAATGAACACATACATCAAATGCATTTTGCTAGGATTATGAAACATTCATTTTTGTAAGTTTGTGCCTTCATCATATGGTGGTATTGTGAGGGGAGACTGATTGAAGGAGAGGATGGAACTCTTAAAGGTTGGGCTGAAGTTCAGGGCAGCCCCTGCTTAGAACTAACTGCAAACCCCCCATATCTTTTTAACTGTGGTAGTACTGACATAGGACTGAGGAACAGGCGGGTAAAGGAGTGTTGGTGGTTATTGAGAGCATCTTTATAACTTATTCTATAAGTTCATTTATCAGTGTTGAACAGGTGCACCAAATTAAGGCTTACATGTCTTGACAGTGAAGAGGAAACCCTCAGTGTTTGCATATAATTTTCGTAAAATCTAAATGCCTCGGAAGTTTCTATTTTGTGCATTTCTTAGCCCTCTAGCAGGGAAACCACAACTTAATCCAGTGTGTCTTAACATGCTTTGTTTAGTACAGATTGTATCAGAGGATTAGCGTTTCTGTTGTTGTGATTTTATTATGTGATCTGTTACTATGGGAATTGTATTTTTATGTGATTCTGTCTAGGTGGGCAACGTTTATAAAATGCTGACTGCTGCTGCTTCATCTTCCTCCACTTCTTCATCTGTTCTTCAGCATCCACAGCAGGAGGAGCCACCAGGGGAGTCAGAACAAAGGGTGTACCGTAAAAGTACTAGCAAGAGCAAAAACATCAGCAGCCCAAAGCACTAGCACAAACACACATTCAAAAATATTAAGTATGGCAGGAGCTTTCACAGGTTTCACCTGCCCCTGGAGGCCTACAGTTTAACTTTACAGTAAAATCTAAACTGTGAAGAGCAGTGGCTCCACAGGACTGGAATTGAAAACTTTTGTCCTATGCCTGCAAAAAGCGATTCTGAATTGGATAAAGTTACCTGGTTTTTTTTGGGTTTTTTTGTAGTTAACATTAACAACTTCTTTTTTTTTTTTTTCATTTGTACGTTAACATTAATATTTGTATGATTTTGTCATTGATCTGGATGTTGACAGGAAAGCTATTTATACTTACTTACTAAATATTGGAACATATGAGTTGTTTAAACAGTATGTGAAATGCTTTTTTTTCCAGTATTGTTCGAAGGTAAGAACATTAATCTTTGGTTATGTATATGTGCCAGTCTCTGAAACCAAAGAACTGTTTGCATTGTTATTGACAGTTGCAGTGTACATCAAAAAATGTATCAAATATTTTGCTCCTTGATTTTTTTTTTAATCTGTTATTTGCTTGTCCAGTCATTGTCTTGCTAAGGACATAAATGACTGAATTGTACTAGAGAAAGCAAGGGTATATGCAAGGGTAAGCGTTCCAACTTCGGCATATAACGCTGATCCCTCCAGGGTCGGGGGGTGGGTGGTAAATATGTAAACTGAAATGTTGGGAGCTGGTTTGTTTTGTGTCTGAAGCCCATTGACCCACTTTTCAATTGTCTTCAGCAGCAGACAATGGAGGCAAATGGTTTCATAACCAGCACACAATACCTGGGTGTTATTCAACATGACTGTTGTGTATTGTGGTAGGATATTGTGTGGGCATGTGGTGGGTTGTGTGTTGTTTCTTTTATGTAATCTCGTCATACTGACCCCTGCACTGCTCCCACCAAAACCTCTTCAACACACACGCACTCCAAGTAGCCTTTTGGTGCAGTTTTGCGTCAGAGATCATGGCTGTGACGATATTAGTCTTGTGGGTTGCTCCTCCCAATCCAACAAAAACCCAGGCCCACTCACCCTACACACCTAAACATGAAATGAAATGAATGAAATCTTTCAAACTTCCATGGGTTAATAAAACAAGGAAACGATATTTGATTAGCTCTCGTAAAGTTGTAGTTCAGAAAAACTGTATGAAATTGAAAAATAAATAGAATTTATAAGTATAGTCAAAACGAATGGGCCGGATTTATGTCTAGAGTCATCTTCGAATGATAAGCAGTCAGTTGTAGTGTTGCAAGTTTCTTACAGAAATGTTATCTATAAAAATCTATTGTAAGAAAAGGGATTCTGTCATATGCAAATGTTGGGGCATCCTGGTCAAATTACATATTTTGCAAACACACAATTTTTGCAAACAACTGTTTGCTGGGTTTAGCATCTTAGGGAAAATAAAACATTAAATGAGTCTAATGTGTGTTTTTTCAATTAATGTTAAACGATTTTTTTGCAGAAAAATGTCATATTGTTTGTTCATATCGAGTTTGTTCCCTGTAGATGTTTTTTTTTTTTTTCTTTTTTCACAATCAAACATGTTTGGCTGAATGTGTTCAAGTTTTTGCATACAACTGTAACTTGAACAAGTAGCGGCTGTCTTAAAGGCTGAAAATTGGCCTGTACTTTTTTACTTTGCTTATAAATTGGTGTGTTGTAAGATCAGGTAAGAAACATTACCTATTAGCTGCTTAAGCCTTGTACCTCCAGTGCAAAACAGAAGAAGCAAATTCGTCATGGCTGATCAGCTTCATTTGGGGTAAAATGAATATCACGTCTTTCTCTTAATCTCTCGTTTTTCCTTTGAGAATGCTAGGCTCAGCATCTTCCAGGTTGAAAGCACGGTAGTACTGAGAGTGAGGGAGGAGTGCACAGAGGGCCGATCAATCGGGCTACATCAAAGTGAGGAAGAGTGAGGTAGGCATGAATGGAGGCGGGCTGTGAGTTAGTGGTTTGTTCCATTTTCTCTCTGTCTATCTGTGCAGGGTTGGCTGGGGGATGGCAGGGTCTTTGTACTGTGAGCACACCAAGCACTGGGGCACCAGCCAGCGGCAAGTTGCTTTCATCCTTACAGCCTTTCTCTTCATTTCTGTCTCTCGCTTGTTTTTTCTGTCTCACTCTGTTGCTCTCTGTGGTGCTCTCATTGTTATTTTAACCCCTCTTTTACATTGTTTATTTACATGTCATGCAGATGTCTTTCTCTCTTTAACTTCTCTCCCTTTTCTTTGAATTTCTCTTGTCACCAGTATTCACATACAAGACCCCTCAGTGATTGCCTGCTCTGAAACATGCATACACACACACACACACACACACACAAATCATTGTTTGTATGCCTAAGATGGGTGAATTTGCTGTGCTGCATGTTCTTACTGTGATATGCTGAAAACCAAGCCAACCTTTATTAAATTTTTTTTTTTTAAAAAAGGTAATTTAATGTTTAGGAGGTTTTCTTAGAAGTGGGGGAAAATCAGAAAAAAGAAAATCAGAGTCCTTTCAACAACCATGCAGGACCTGGGTCCTTCAGAAAGAAAGAGGAAATTAAGCTCCATTGCTGCTGAGAAAAGGAAAGACGAACATTTTCAAAATGAACAGAGAAGCTGCTGGTGTTCTCAAAGCAAAGCGCTGACTGCCCCAGAGTCCAAACCTCAGAATCTCTTAATGTGTTTGGGATTACTTGATTTGTGTAAAGCAGAAAATGCTGCCAAGTGGTACAGTGGTGCTTAAGCGTTTGTCAACTTGTTTTTAGCTTTCTGTATTATTTTCTAAAAATGTCATAATATACATAAAACATAGTCAGAAGTCCTAAAAGTAGATAAACACCCATTTTAAAAATGAGACAAAGTATTGTACTCAATAATTTATTTATTAAGGAAAATGATCTAATGTTACATATCTGTGAGTGTCAGAAGTGTAAACCTTTAGCATGAACAGCTAATTTGAAGGTGAAATTAGTTGTTTTCAATTAATGGGAAGATAATAGGGTGTGTTTGGCTTACCTGTTGCACTTAAAAATCAGGAATCTATCATATTCAGATCCTCATATGTTTGTCAAAGTATATTATAACATAATTTCTGAGGACATTAGAAAATGAGTTGTCGGTACTCATCAGGCTGAAAAGGAAATGTCAGGACATCTATCCTGAATTATAAGAGAACGCAGGCCATGCAGCAAGACAATAATCCTAGCCAAGTCATTCTACTAAAGAATGGTTAAAGGGGAATAAAGTTAATGCTTTGGAATGGGCATGTCAAAGTTCTGACCTTGCCATTATAAAAATGTGTAAGCCGAGGAGGGAAAAAAGTACGCTGATGTATACACAGTTTAAGTATACTTGGTATTCTGACTTGCACGCAAGATTAATATACTTAATTAATAATTTACTTAAATAGAGCTAATTGTACTTAATTACTTTTAACAGTGAGGACCTGAAGTAAGCAGGTTATGAGAGGAAACCTGCCAACATCCTAGTGTTAAAGATATGGAGGAATAGGTTAAAATTGCTCCAAGCTGATATGCAGGACTGATACCAGTTACTGGAAACGCAGTTTTGCAGTTGTTGCTGCATGAGGGCGTCTCACCAGATATTGAAACACAAAGTTGCACATACTTTGGCCACTCACAGATATGTAGCTGCGCCATTATATTTATTGGGCAAATATGAGTGTAGTGAGAGACGACGAGAAGGTTGTGCCTGAAGAAGGTCAGTCACTAAATAAATGACCAAATATAATATTTATCTCGTGTGCTGCATCAATTTCTGCAATGCAAACACCACCACAGCAAGTTCATGCTTTTAAGTGTACTTGTCGCTGCAGGCAGACTGAAGCCAGAGAAGTAGGCCATCAGCCTGGGTTCTTCATTTGAATAATAATGAGAAATGAGGTGGAAAAGTGGCCCAGCATTAGATCCACTCAAATTGGAGACAAAATGCTACCGAATACTTACATAAATTCTGGATTTTACATTGTGTTCTTTATAACCACAGAAAGTTTGCCAAAAGATTTTATACTCAAGATTGAAGATAGAACGGATCATATATCTTATTGCTGATTGTAAAAATGTAAAATCAAATATTAACCAATCTTTGTTGTTTTCACCTGTTTCTTATTTTCTTTTATCTTTTGTATTTTCCAGTTACTTTAACAATTCCTGTCCAAACCAGTCAAGGCAGTGGCAAACAGCAAATGTTTCCACGAAAGTCCCTAGCTTGTGTATTCCATGGGAGGATGAAACGGTGTCCTTGTTTTCGCCATGCTGCTGTGTTTCTGTGATGAAAGTAAGTTCATGTGGGAAAGATAAGAGTGATGTGAACCGGCAATATTTTAATGGAGGATATAAAAGCGTGAAAGTGATCAAGGAGAGCGGTGCGCCTGTGATCATGGCAGCGCAGCTTTGAAGTGCCTGAGGTCAGACCAGAGAAGAGGACAATGCAGTCTTTCATTCAGCAACAGAATGACAGACTCTCTCTCTCTCTCTCTCTCTCTCTCTCTCTCTCTCTCTCTCTCTCTCTC
>CM067493.1:13332825-13449238 GCA_034552555.1 Semaprochilodus insignis | reverse complement strand
CTCTCTCTCTCTCCCATCCCCCCTGCCCCCCCGATTCAAAACTCTTTTTCATTTCCAGTCCTGGCAAGTTGCTCTCAATTCGCTGTCACCGTCTTAATGAATTCAGCTGTTTGTGTATTGGCCACAACAGACCCCCTGTCCCCCGCCCCTGCTGCGACTGTATATATCTTCTAGACCAATTCATACTTGCCCATTGTTCCTCTAAACACATTTGCAGACAGATGTCCAGAGAGAGTGAGAGTCTGGGAGAGAGCCGAAACTGACAGAGCACAGGCACACACCCCTCCCTGAAGACAAAAACTGTTGGTGCAAGAACAAGAGTTCCCCAAGAGCCCTGGACTTTGGTTTTTTTTTGGCTTTCTTGCTCTTTTACTGGATTGTTGAGAAGGACACCTGTGATCATTGGGAGTGGAGACATGCTGCCAGTTTCGCTATTGATGCTGAAGCTGATTGGCTGGTGTGCTGGGTCACCTGCAGGACGAGAGGTGTACAGGATGCCACAGAGCGCGCTCAAAGGTAGGCCACAGTGGTCAAGAGAGTAAGCGATGGGGTCAAATGTAGATGTTTGTCCAGGTGGCATCATTGTGCTGGACTTAATGTAAGAATACCAACAATGTTTTTACTAATGTACAATAACATCAAAGTTACACACCCTTTAGGAAGAAAAGGTCAGGGAAATAGTAACTTTTGCATCTAGAGGTCAGCTCTGTTTATATAACACAAATCAAAAATACACAGTTCTAAAACAGAGGTCACCAACCTTGAGATATGCAAGGTTTAGTTTCAGTTATACTTGGCTACATCAACCTCAGTTGACCAAGTATGTACTCCAAAACAGGAAGTAAAGAAAAGAAAGCAGGGAAGTAGTCTGAGCATTGCAATGGGATTAGCAAGGGATTAGCAATATTCAAAATGAGGCTCAGTGTTAGTTACTTGATACCATGCAACATAACCCCTCAAGCAGTTTAATTAGAGCATACTTTTGAGTTATGACAGAGTTAGAGTTATAACAGGTCAGATCACACAGGCTCTGTTATAAAGACAGTTTGTAGGACTGAAAGGTTCATGTTGTGAGCCTGACTGTGTTGGGGCTTGCCAGTATGTGGCCCATCACAGAAACAGTGATTCAGTTCACTAATTAAAACTTCAGCTAGCTTTGAAGTCGTCTCTCTCTCTCTCTCTCTCTCTCTCTCTCTCTCTCTCTCTCTCTCACACTCACACTCTCACACACACACTCACATACAGTAGAAGGCCAGAAAACAATCTCCGGGAGCAGTGAGAGTCACGGTGTTTGGTGTTTCAGCATCACTGTGAGAATGAGTTTGAGAGACAAGAAAGAGCCTTTTCCCGCATAGAGACACTGTTTATATCTAGTCATCTCCATTAGTGTTTGTTGAGCTTGTTAATGGTGGTCATAATAATATTTTATTGCAATTTTCATTGCAATCTCACACAAATAACGTGAGGCAGGTAAGTGCACTCTGAATTTAAATGGTGATGCTACATCTATACCAAAATGTCATAGCATAATTTTACATGCCTAATTGTTCTAAATTGCCAGTTGCCTCTTATAAGAGGATAAGTAAGAGACAACTGATGATTGGCATGTCATTAAGCCATATATTTATAACTTTTGATTTATACCATATGAGAAAAATTGTCATATTAAATGGTACAATTATGCTTGATGTTGGAGCTGTTTGACCATAGTACAAATCAGTAATTTTCAGACGCTGATTTCATTTTTTGTATGCTGAAAAGGGACTCTTTCTGGGATGTGATCAGTTTTGCAATGCTGTGTGTATCTGCATTTCACAGTTGTGTGCTTGGGTGTTTGTTTAGGCATCTAGCATCTGTATGTCCTTTGCTGTTTAAAATTTCACTGTGTTCTTGGTGTATGTCTCCTGTTTACCTGTCAATATATGCTACATGACCAAAAGTGTGTGAGCACATCCATATGTGATTGTTAAATGCCTGCCTTTCTCTTTGCCTCTCTCTCCCCCGTAGCTCTTTCTGACAGGGGTACAGTGGTGTTGGAAGCAGCATTGTCACGTGCTCTCTCTGCAGTGGATGGAGTGACAGTAGAGAGGAGTAAAGCTGAGGCTGGCTGTAGAGGCTGCATGCCTTGTCTGTTTCAGGACTGTGGACAGCGCTCAGGAGCATGTGGTGAGAACACACCCATAAACAAACATGCACCTTGACGTGATGGTTTGCACGATTTCCCCCATATCGGCAAATGTAGTCAGTTATCCTTGACATGTTTAGTGTCTGAAATTTGCTATTAGAATTTTGCACTGAGCTGAAAGGATGTTGTAGCTATTGTGACAAGTAATGGAAACTTATAGCCACCAGTTTCTTTATCGTGATGCAGATTGCATGCCTGAATAATCACACAATTAACTCAAACCATGTGGCTTTATTAAGTAATCTTTCTCTATGACATAATCTAAAAGTAGTAGCAAGTGAGTAGCAAACTTGTGGGTCGTGGGTTTTGTTTGTTTTACACCAAACATGTGTTGACTGACTATATTTAGGAAAAATGTGTGTACTTTTATGTCAGCTGTTACTTTAAACTATACAATTAGCACTTTATGACACTTTACGCAGGACTATGTACAGTTACCATGCATTTATCAGTGTCTGACTCAGTGTCTGGCACAACACCATTGCAGTCTTTGGTGACATTGACGTGGCTTTAGGAGCAGTTTCGTAAGGTCTGCGTTCATGTAGTACTGTGTCGAGCACCCGTCTGCCTTTGGCACTAACAGAGTGACTTACGGAGGGCATCACTGCTCGCTGAATGTCTGCAGTCTGTTGGGTCAGTCAGGTACAGTGATTAGGCCCGTCCTTGCTTACGTTACATACACGGCTGAATGTGAAACTTGAACCATTTGGGTGTCTCACAGTGTCAAACCTACCCACCAAGTTTCATTCCTGTTGGTTGATTCCTTCTGGGTGCAACTATTTGTGTATGAGTCTCAAAATGTCTTAGTACTCATCAAAAGTCATTTATGAAATTGTGTAATCTATCGATCATTTGAGAAATTGACTACTCAAACAATTAGTCCACCTGCCCTTTCCTCTCATCGTTCAAGTGTAGCTATAATGAGAATGAGATTTATTTGTTTCTTGCAGCATCTCCAGAGTCACTGCTGATGGAACCGAGCTGTGACGTGATTGGACGTGCTCAGAGTGTGTCTGATGAGGGTGAGAGGAGCTGGGCACTGAGCCAGGCATGCGGCTTCTACAGACGTCGCTGCTCTACTACAGAGTTACAGTCTGATTCCTGCATCAGAACGATGGGGGAAAGCTGCAGCTCCAGAGTGTTACAGTGCAGTCTACTAAATACCATGCAGAATCTGGAGCCAGTCACACAGACGAGAACACAGGGTAAGCAAACAAACTTTTTTATTATACATTTATTTTTTAAATATTACAACATGGTCATGTATATATGTAACAGAAGTTTAACCCTAAATTTAACCCAAGCTTTAACCTCAGTAGCCCAAAAGAAAGGGTTTTCCTTTAAAGCTTTGGTAAGAAATACTTTACACTCTGGACTGTTTTGTTTCTCCTTGTATTTTTCACTGGTTTTCCTACAAAGTCACGATTTACAAAGATGCCTTTTGCCGAATGTCTCTCTTCTGTGTATTTGTAGCTGTGTGTGGTCAGCGGATGTCTGTGGGACGAAACCTGACACAACCTCGCTCTAGGATTGTGGGTGGCTCTCCGGCACCCCCTGGCAGCTGGCCATGGCTGGTGAACCTACAGCTGGATGGGGCTCTGATGTGTGGGGGAGTGCTGGTGGACAGCTCTTGGGTCCTTACTGCTGCACACTGTTTTGCTGGGTAAGAGGGTTTATTAGAAGTTGCACTTGACTACACTACACTAGAACTCATAGTTCTAGCTTTGCTCCAAGAGATTAAATTCTAGAGTTTAATCCCATCTGACACTTCATACAGAGTTGATTTCAGTTAATTTTAGATTTGAGTGGACTTTTACAGAAGCCATATCTTTACCAGGCCAGGGACCTTAAGGAGCAAGCTGATGGCAGTGGCAATGGCAAACTCCTAAAGATCTTCTTAAAGTTTGAAGGAACCTGTCCGTATTTATGTGGTGTTGGAAAGCAGAATTATAATCACAGTTTAAATTTAAGATTAAAAATGTGGTCACACAGAGTAAAATTATGTGAGTAGAGAAGTGGATGTTGAGATTTAGTTGACTATTGATCATGTTTGATGCATAATTAAACAGGAGCAGACTCATAGATACCTGTTCTAATGTATGTGTATTTGGGCTGATTTTGGATTCGCAGATTTATTCTGTATCTCTCTTTATTTAGAAGTCGCAGTGAGAGTTACTGGACAGCTGTGGTTGGGGAATTTGACATCACTAAGTCTGACCCTGATGAACAGGTTTTGAAGGTCAATCGTGTCATCACACACCCCAAGGTTAATACTTACACCTATATAATTGCTCTTCTAAAGGTGAACCTTTACACCTTTATCAACACAGTCAGGGCTTTCCAAAGTGGGGCACACAGACAAGATAAATTTACTCTTAATAGTCTCCAGATGAGAAAATAAACAAGAATTCCTGTTCATCTATGAATTGATCAGTTCCCCATGTCCCTTTCTTGCAGTTCAACCCAAAGACGTTTAATAACGATATTGCCTTGGTGGAGCTGAGCTCTCCTGTGGTTTTGTCAGAGCGGGTAACACCTGTTTGTTTGCCCTCTGATATTGAGCCGCCGGCTGGGACACCCTGTCTGGTCGCAGGGTGGGGTTCCCTGTATGAAGGTAAGAGAATCAGAAAACACAGAAATTGCTCCAGAACCCGTGTGGTGCCAAATCATGAGTCTTTTTAGTGTGTATAGCGTGAGGTTACATTTCACCGTGTGCATTTTTGTGTATGCTTCTTCTTGTCTAGACGGTCCGTCGGCTGATGTGGTGATGGAGGCAAAGGTTCCTCTCCTCTCTCAAGGCACGTGCAGAAGTGCTCTGGGCAAAGAGCTGCTCACCAACACCATGTTTTGCGCTGGATACTTGTCTGGGGGCATTGACTCTTGCCAGGTATATAACACACTCCCACACACAGTGGAACTGTTGTTAAATTACCAACATATCAGTGCTTACTAGCTCACATGGGTGACTACTAATAACTGAATAAAAATAGATTCTTTCTGTATCTCATTCTCCCTTTTTCTGCAGGGGGATTCTGGAGGGCCACTAATCTTTCAAGATCGTATTTCTGGAAGGTTCCAGCTATATGGGATCACTTCATGGGGTGATGGCTGTGGAGAGAAGGGCAAGCCAGGCGTATACACCCGTGTCACAGCCTTCACTGACTGGATCCTCAGTGAAATCCAGAGTGAGTTACTCACTTCACACTACAGCTGTGACGATAACCACAATACTGTGGTCATGTCATGCGTACTGCTGACCTTACTGCAGTCATCACCTTAAATTTTCATTTTTTTTGTATTTAATTTTGTAATTCGGCATTAATCACGCTTGGTATCAGTTTACTTTTTTACTAACAGTTCTCAGTTAGTGAGCTGAATAAGACTAGGCTATAACTTTAGCTGAGATCTTCTTATCTAAAAGACTGACTGAAAGACATTAAATCTTTCCGAGAGTTGCACCAGCAACTTTTAGTTTCTTTAGTTTGTTAGATTAAATTGAACTGTCACTGTGAGACTGTTTAGTTTAGGTCCAGTTCTGGTGCTTACTGTGAAGGTAAATAACGCTAAACTTTGGTTTACTGATAGAAACAACCAAAATGGTGAGTGCACCCTGTAGATTCCATATGCCTGCGTGATGCGCATACATGAGAAGACAGACAGCTCTACTGCACACACAACCAAGAGAAATGCACACTCTAGGCACTAGAAACATTGCTAGAGAAACACAGCACACACATGCATAGTGCAGAGAAAAGACCTCTGCTCTCAGATTAGAAGGGGGTCGCCTATTTTAAACTTTACCTCCGTAAATGTTGTCTTTTTAATAAAAGTTTTAAATGGTTACTTGTTGATGTCCTAAGAAAATGTATCTCAGAAATATCAGATGTTCTTGTGACAGCAGTGGGAGACTAGTTGTTAATGCCTACATCTAATCACAGAATCCGTTGGGAGCAGGGAGCCCACGTGTCCAGAGCTTCTGAAAACATCTGAACTGTCAGACGAGCAACAGAGGTCAGAGCTTACCTCGCTCTGTCGTTTCTACACCCTGGGCTGCCCTCTGAATATTGATGCTGCTGCGTGCCAGCGTTTAGCTCAAGACGAGTGCCAGAGACGATTCAAAAAGTGTCGTGAGTATCTATGCAGTTATTGTATAAAATAAGTCTGTTTAACATTTTTTGAATGCACTTATTTAAATAATTACTAAACAATTAAAAAGCATTAAAAACAATAGATTATTTAGGTATGTGCTTTTTGTTGTATGTGATATGTAATATGTTCATAATTACTGTGTCTCCCTTTCTAGAGTTGCGCTCATTCCTGCAGAGTCTGTTGGATCTGCTGCAGAAGGCCGATGATTACATCAGAGACAAAGTGGACCTGACTTTCTTCACCCAAAGTCTTCCTCAGCTGGTGGAACATGTCTACAGTTCTTCAGTCACCACACGAACACGTAGACATATCCCTGAAGCAGGTATAGCCAATCACTTGTTGTTTTTCATCAGGCAGTTGAGGAGAAAAATTCATGATAACCTTTTGCAATATTGATATGTGACATGATGTTGCATATTCTAGTTTATATATTCATTTGTAGTCTTACAAATGTAAAATAGTTTTTTTGTATTTGCAAGCAGTTTCAAAATTATTTTTACTTTTGTTCTGTAATAAACAGCACATCAGAATTAGCACTAAATGTTTTTCCTCACACCTGGTTGGTTGTTGTAACAGAATTATTGTTTTAAAAGAACAGGTAGGCCCCTCGTCCATGCCTGTTGCATCTGCCTGGAAGCTACCATCTGTGTTTGAGCAGGTGGGCCCTTTAGTGGATGACTGGGAAAACTACCTCAACAGCATTGCTGAAGATATGGACCAGCATGGCAAATTCAAGGAGGCAAAGCAGTACCCTAGAGAGGAACAGCTCTTCCAACAGGTTAAAACCTACTTTTAATAAGTTGTTTATCACGTGGCATGGAGCAGTGTGTGTATACAGTCCTGTCCAAAGTCAAAGACCGCCATTTGTTTATTTTACTTTCCAGTCAAAAATGTCAGTTCAGTACAATATCTTAATTAATCAGTATATATTTCTTAGATTAGCAACATAAGTGAGTTTCCAAACTTGATCTTCAAAATATGATGAAAGATAAAGCGGAAATGAGATTTTTAACAGACATGCAAGACCTGGGACCACCAAAACTGTCACCATCAAATAAACAGTACAAGCTTTCATCTTTGCAAGGTGGGTGAAAATCAAGCTTCACTCTTTCTTTAAATTTGAAACATAATCCACAAGTATTTCTTTCCATCCATCCACCATGAGAAGAAAACTGAGTGATATGGATCTGAAAGGATGTCTAGCTGGCAAGAAGCAGTTACTGAGAGAAGTAAAACAATAAAATTGACTGACTATCCCAGAGTCCAGACCTCAGCATCCCTGAATGTGTTTGTGATTACTTCATGGGAAGCAAAAAATGCAACCAATTATAACACTGAACTACAGAGGTGTGTAAAAATATCTTCGCCGATTGCTTTGAAAACCAGGAAGCAAGTCTAGTAAACAGAGTGAAAGCTGTTATAAAGCCACAGGATAGATATATTAAATATTGTATATGTACCTGGAAATTATATGTATAACATACACAATATATATTGTATAGATATATATTTGTGACTGGGAGTTAAATAAATGAAGGCCTTTGACTTTTGCATAATAATGTGTATTCGTGCTATGGTTTGGCGCTGGTCCAATGGCTAGAAACTGGCCAGTAATAAATTGAAAAAGCATTTCATATTGCAAGTGTATGATGAGTATGTTCTGATGTAATTCCAATGCATTATATGACATCAGTTTTTTTTGCAGAGGAGTAACACAGTGATGTTGTTTCTAGGGCGATGAGTCAACTCTTCATAAGCTTAAGGGGGATTTGTGCTCAAACATTGCTCTCCTCCGCTCCAAACTGGAATCTCGTCATGCTCCCCGGCCAAATGGACACTTCTTCTGGACGGACTTTGTACTTTCTAGTAGCGAATCTGGAAATCTGCCCAGCGGAACAGCCTGGCCCATGTCAGATCAACACTCTAAGGACAGCAAACTCTCAGTTGACTGGAGCACTCTTATACTTCAGACACTCAGTGGAACAGATACCGGAAATGAGAAAGTCAGGGGGAGTGACACAGGAAGTCAGCTGAACACTGTTATTCCTGGGCACAGTCCGTCTCTGAAATCCCCAGCACCCAGTGCTAAGGAAATGACTGCACAATTTCAAGAGTTCTTTTTAGATGGAATTACACAGGCGACTTTTAAATCCCCACTGGAAGAAAGATCAGCAGTTACAAGTTCTATCCCTACCCAGCTTCCCCTGCTTTCTAAGCTGTCCTCCAAAAGAATGAAAAATGGTGATTTGCATTCCCTGAATACAACTGAGAACTGAAGATTAGACTACTTTTGAAATAATCTCTTTGTACCTAGTATATCTGTAACTAAATAGCGGAAGGTACATGATAAAAATGTTTAAACATTTACAAGTAAATTCAGTACATTTCTTTTTCATTGGTGTCTTCTGTGAAGGTTAAGATTAACATACAGTTTTTCCCCCCAGAGATTCCACAAAGGAGACAACAGAGACAGCTGCATGAGAGGCAGATACGTGGAGCTGGCAACAAAGGTATTTTTAACGACTCACCTTTAGAAAGCATATAAATATAATTTTGTAATCTTCCAAATACATTGGAATGAATCATTGAATGAGAGATCCTGACAACTGGAATGGACTGGAAGACGGAATGTGAAGAGGTTGTAAAGTGTATGCTTGCGTTTTACAGTGTGTCCTGGGGTTGCTGAGTCAGCACAGCAGGTCATTGTTACCAAGGAGGCATACAGCTGGATCCTAGACATTGCCCCTAGTAACGTTAATATGAACTTCCAAGAGGTAAGCGAGTAAATCTGGAAAATAATGAGCATAAACACTTGCTTTAAGCTTTACATTATTTACAAGTCAATATTCTCCAACAAACCCAAATGCTGGATTGGCGTGACGTTTGTATGATTGATATTAAATGTCTAGAATGTTCTTTCCCTTTTTTCCACAGTGGTTCATTTGGCAACACATTTGTAAGAGAACATTGGGACAGTAAACTGAGTTTAATCTTGACATGGTCAGGCATTCTTGAATAACTGTGATCATGAAGTTGAACAGTTTTAAGTCTCAATTAAACCAATATAAAGCTTTTTTACTAGTTTTTACATAAAAAAATAGTATCTTACTAATAAAAATTCTGTATTTAAAAAATGGTTGTAATTTTATTTGTTGTATAATAGAGCAAGAAGCCTTAAGGCTTCTTATGGCTGTGCATTACTGATTTCAGGAGTAATGAATGTTCTTAGGCATGACATGAAAAGGCAAAAACCCCTGTACCTGTGGAAAAGTGACAGTAATGCATGTTATTTTGTGTCTTATTGCTTTATTTATTCAACCTTTTGCCATATAATAATGAAAATATGCAGTGGAAATGTTAAAAAGTAACTGATTAACCATTAACCGACAAATATGTTTGACCAGTGCTTTCCGTAAATTTTTTTTTTTTTTTTTAACTTAATTTCCGTTAAGCAGTTAATACTTGAAAAGGTGGGTTTTTCCATCCAACTTGGAATTACCACTACTGGTGTTGACGCTAGAGTGGATAGAGTTAATTCATTGAATCTGCTTAATTTTAACAGATGGCAGAGCTATTGATTAAGGGATGCAGCTGTTTAATATGTTTACGGTGTTGTGCCTCTTAACATTGTGCTTTTCCTGCATGTGTGTTATTTCAGGTGTTGGTTGACCTCACCACAAAAAATGAACGGGGTCTATACGAGGCACGGGTCAAGGCCACTGTCGGGGGACGACCTTTGACTTTTTACAGCCTCGTGGGATTGGAGAACGAGTCATTCTATCGGAGCATGCCACGCATCATTGCTCTCGCACTTGACGCGCTTAAGACTTAAAACACATCAGTAAGAATCATGTCGCTCCTTAATGACTACGCTTCGTTCGGGACACAGATGAGTTGTGGATGCTGACTAGTCACCATTCTACTGAGTTATGCGTTTTCTGAATGCAGTATAAGCTCACTGGGGAATGTGGCTGACAGCGACAGATAGCAGCACCTTCCACTTTGTCATGTCTCTGTGGTTTTATGATTTGCCCAGCGTCCAGCGTTACATATCCACATGATGGATATGTCTTTACTAAGTTAGGCATGTGGTGTGTGTGTGCATATCATGCTGCCATATGCCTGGATGTATTGTTCTAGGAAACGCATTTAATTGGTGTAGAACTTTACATTATGTGGGAGGTTCTCCTCAAGCACATATTTATGCAAATCATTCTTCATAGAACCTGTGAAAGTTTCTTTACGGAACCAAAAGTGATTCTTCTATGGCATCACTCCAAAAACCCCTTTTGGCACCTTTTGAAAAGGCTGTCTAAATCTCAGAAATGGTAACTATATAAGAGAGACAATCATTCTTTCTTACAATAAAGTAATCATTAATCAGTAATATCATTCCACGTATTTTGGATCATTTATGTTGGTCATGAAATATTCATGCAGTAGTAAAGTTTTGTTAGTTTTACAGACTTAAAGCTTCTCAGCCTGCACTGTTCAACAAATAGTTCAGTTAACAATGTTAATGTTGCTAACAATGAGTAGCCATAGGCCCTGATTAGTATTATGCAAATTACCTCAAGCGACTGGTAGCTTCCATGCATGTTTAGCGAAGAGGACTCATCCTGCTCTTCCAGTGGCACCCCATAAACTGTTTTTATTCCTGAATGTATCAAGAGACCTCATCAAGGTGATGCTCGCTGGGTCATGTGACTATCCTGACTGGTTTCCTTAACTTATTCTTAGGAGCCTCCTGTCGAACAGGACTGGTAGTGTTATTTTTTTATATATTTATTTGTATAGATGGCGCGGACTTGTATTTTTGTAAAAAAGAAAAAAGAAAGAAAAACAGCTCATAAATGATATGTGATTAAAGGCTATTGTTTTGTTTATCTATGACTGTATAGACACTTCTTCAGTCGTTCAGACATTTATTGAAAGATTTGTTTTAAACAGTTGTCTTTGTTATTCCAATGATTCCTTGATTCCATGTATTTATAAAGTATTTAATCTGTCATGATGCTCTTTGGTGGATTCTTGATTCCGATAGCAATCTCAAACCTTTTTTTTTTGTTGTTTATACAGACTGTTAGTTTACACATTTGTAAGAGATGCAGCAAGGCCGATGTGGCGAAAAACATCATGCATGATGGAATGATGGAATGCACCACTGCAACAGCATAAAAACATTACAAAATTAACTAATTACTAATAAAATTCTAATAAACTAATACATTAGCGATAAAGTATTTAAGAACAACAGTTAATTTACTGAGCTTCAGGAGAAGATCACAATTATAAATGACCTTTATCTTTCAGTTTGCTTTGAAAGAGTTTTGGCACCTCCCTGTCTTCTCCCTAATCTTCTTGACCTCTACATGATCTCTTAGTGCTTCAGTAAGCAGAAGCCACCCAAAAGCCTTGTTCCTTTCCTGCTTACTGTACCACAATGACTTTACACATGAAAGACAGTATCTGTACTTTGTTAGATCTGCGTATAACTTCCGAATCAAATTCTCAGAAAACTCAGTAGCGCTACAGGAGAGTACATGCATGAAAAAGTTGAACGCCAATCATTAATATTGGTCAGACTGTACTGCAGAGTAGTGTTGCTGTTTTTAGGGTCCATCTGCTACTAAGGGACTCACAGGGTTGTCACAAGAGATTTATGGACAGTCCTAGCTGGACATTCATGATCTCTGGTCCCTCAGACTGCACTACATCAAGAACCATGAAGTCATTCAGCAATAGCTAATACCTGAGGATAGCAGGATGTAAATTGATTATGAAGTGGTGTTACCTCAGGGGACGGCTTGGGAACACACACACCTGTATAAGTAGTGAGGTGTTGTGTTGTGTTGTAAGGCTGAACGCTATCCAGTGTAGGTTGCGAAATCACAACATCATTTCATTTGTTCACCTCGTTACTAGCACTAAATGATCCATGTCCCAACTTTTTTTTGGAAAGTGTGAGTGTGTTGCAGGCCTGAAAAGAATGTATGTTAACAAATGAAACACACAAAATTGCAATATCTTGGGTTCATACTGTCTGCAACAAAATCATAAGCAATGAAAGAAACTGCATTTTAATCTACTTTCTGACTTACATTGACTTTAAATCGAGCTAGCTAACAAGCAACTCAATAGCCAGATTTACAGATCATAATTTGCACAAATTCATAATGTAACTACGTACTGATTCAGACTGTAAAAAAGGCCTAATCTTTATTTTAGTACATTATTAGCAAAACTCCTGTTTCTGACAGACCTTAATTCGCAGAGTGAAGGACTGATGTGAATAGTTTACAACTAAGGGACTCTGATATGACTGACTGAGCCAGTGTTAAACTTTTGCCCAATGCTGACCAGCAGAGGATCGCTGTCCCAGTTGAATAATATAGAATTAATGCAAAGTCCTGATGTTGATTTAAACCAGTAATGTATATTTATTTTGGGGGTGGGGCAAATAATCCATAGGGGGTCTAAAAGCCACGTAAAACTGGTCCAGTGACTCCCCTGAGGGCTCAAGTGTCATAGACAGCTGGACAGAGCACTGCATTGCTTACACATACACCACTGTTTTGTTTTACAGGCCCAATTCCAGGCCTGAGGGTGGCAGTACTGCACAGGTTAATGTTTTCCCAGATTTAAAGGAGATTTATTTTACTCTTCATTTGATTATATTTTGTTGCCTGTATTCACTGAAAGACAGTTGACACCTTAATTTGATATAGGCCCAGTGTGTCATTTGCTTCTATTCAAAGAAAAGATCATTTTTTGGGTGTTAATTTTGTAATACTCACCAACAATCATGAGCATGTAGCAGGCAGACCTGTCAAGTATGTTATTTTCCCTCAATATTTAGTGCAGCAACCTTTGCTTAGCTCATTTGCTCCTGTTTTGCCACCTCTAAGGAAATCCTCATTTCTAGCAGAACTGTGGTTAGTATCTGATTTTCATAGCTGCTCTCTGAATTACTCATATTCTTCCAGAGCCAGTTGGATCTCATATCAGGCATAGACAATCAAGTTTGCCTGTACCTGTGTGCATGCAGTGTGTGAGAAATTCCACTGTCACTTTCTAGACAGCTTGTATGAACATTTCCACAAAGTACACATCAACAGTCCAGCTGGATTTGACCTAAGATAAAGTGAACAAAGTACAATATCAAATTTGTAAGTACAAAATGGCTTCCAAGCAAACAACATTGGTAGTACCAAAACATCTACTCCAAGCTAGCAGAGGAGAATCAGGTACAATTTAACGGGGGCTAGTTAGGTTAGTTTAGCTAGTGTTAGCTAACTGAACGGTTTTGTGTGGCTGTGGCAGCTTGACTGACAGCTCTCAGTACAACTTGCTCATCATCCAGCTGTTATATTAGGCTAACTGGATGAAAAAGTCACAGATGAACAAACATGCAAACAGACAAAGCAACATGTGAAAGAAGGAATGAATGAATTAATTAGCTATATTTTTTTATTGAACGTGAAATGAGTGAGTGGCATCTACACAGAGGTGGTCTAGGCTGCTGGATTTTGGTTATGCTGGATTACTTCAGCTCACTAAATTTGACTCTGAAACTGTGTGGGTGGAACAAGATAGATTGGAATAGGAAATGCTTACAGAAGCATGAGCACCCCGTTTACATGGTAAAGAGAGAAATACAGTGAAATACAGCAGACGTTTATTAAACTTTGTGAAGTTATTAATAAGTCATACTTTGTACATATATATTGTGGCCCTGAGGATCAAGATGAACTAACTAAATAAATGTTAAACCAATATTTCAATCCCAATGGAAGTGTGTGTATTGTTACCTTCTAGCAGTAAAGTCTCTGGATAGGACAGACATTAATCAGTGTCTGATCAAGTCTGCTCTAGTGAACATCTTTGCCAACCTTTGAACATTACAGTAACACATTTAAAAAGCAATTCCAGTTACCTTTGCTTTCCTTAACGCTTTCTGGAATTAACACACAGTCTGGCAAGAACTGGTGTCATATTGGAAGAAATTAATGATATAGGTTTACAACTTACTTTACAACAACCTTTGACTGATGAATCCAGTAAATGTTAAAAATAAAATAAATAAATGTGTTTAACATGAATATTCAGATAGAAACTTCAGTTACTTTGTACAGCAGTCGTTAGTGTGTTCCCACAGAGAAAAGTCCATATTACAGGCTGCACTATATGAGATGCTGTAATCATTAAATGTGCCTTTAAAATTCCCTTCGCAGAAATGCTTAATGGCAAAACAGGCCATTACAAAACAGTGCTTGCAGAGGCAACGTGGAATGAATGGGGGACAGCTGCCTCCACTCATCCCTCCACACTTCTGCTTTCATCACACCATCTGCAGCCAGATTTGCAGGAGCTGAATGTCCAGAAACAGATAAAGGATAGAAAGAAAGAGGTAAAGGATAGAAAGAGAGATGGAAACAAAGACAGACAAAGAAAGAAAGACAGAAAGAAAGAAAGAAAGAAAGAAGATAATATGTTGAGATTTAAGGAGATAGGAAAATGAATGCAGAGAGAAAACAAAATAAGAAGAAAATAAAATGGAAACAGATTAGAGAGAGAAAGAAAGAAAGACTACAGAGATAAAGGTCTAAAAACAGAGAGAGAAAGAGAGAGAGACACACACAGACAGAGAGAGAGAGAGAAACTGAGAGAGAGAGAGAGAGAGAGAGAGAGAGAGAGCAGGAATGAAGTATTAAAATACAGCAGATTCCCGTCACAGACTCTGTCACCTGCTCTGACCCGGCCTGTGACCCCCACTTCACTCAAACACTGTGTCCTGCGTGTCTGTCTATGCTCTGTGTGTGTGTGACAGCTGATAATGTGGGGGTCCATCAATGGTGTAGATAGAATGTAGTAGGCATTCTAAATATAACTCCATGAACGAGACAAAAAACCACACCTATTATTCCACACACACTCACACTGTGCACTCGTCACTGACTGATGGTGAAACACACATTAACTTCAATCCATATCATCCTTAGCAGCTAAGCTGAACAGTTATGACTGAACTCGCCCTATCAACTGTGTGTGTATGGATACTGCTGAGTCTCCTCCTCTCAGGTAAGACTCTTATTCATTCATTCATCCATTTATCCATTATTTAACAAAATTCATTGACAGCTCATCATCATCCTTCACCACATACTAATAATTTAGTCAGGATAGGCAGCTGCCCTTACATCCACAGTAACATCAACACACTGCACAAATGTCCTAGACATGTGAGAAAAATAGATTATTTGGGCAGTAAGCATTTATTGGTTTAATAAAGACTGACATTAAAGTTGAATATATGTAAACAAATGAACAATACATTGTTCATTTACAGTTACCATCCATTATCCACTATTTTAGCTGTCTAGACTGCACAGTATTGCAGTGACGCTATTCTGGTTGTGGATACATGAGAGGAGTTGGCCACATGTGGACCAGCTTGGGAAACACTAGACTAGCAATAAGAGAGACTTGGTGTTACTATTAGCTTAGAGGCACGTTGATGTGTTGTTTGTGCTATTCTGTGCTGGAATTGGGGCTGGTTAGTGTGGTGTTTATACCTACTACTGTTGATGGCCATCATGCCTGCCGTCTCAGTCGTTTAGCTGTCCTGAGTGGCGCTGCTGTGTTCAATAAAGGGTGTTCACTGAAAGCACTGTTTTTCCTGTGTCTCCCTCCTTGCAGAGAGGTCACAGTATTTTACATATTTAAAGAATAGAGGTGTATAAACATATGGTCATGCTGGCCTAGAATGAGGCGCGGAAACCTTTGTGCTTTAAGTCAAATGCTCTATTTTTGAACACAGCCACAGAACCGCCACCAGCACTACTGGCACAGCCGGGAAGCAGGCAGGCCACTGTTAACTACACTTTCCATTGCTGGTAGATATACAGACCCACCTAACTTTCTCACAGCCCACCACCACAACACATACACACATCATTACGCTAACTGTAACAATGCTTTTACAATGTAAAGTCTCACTTCCTGCAAGCCTGATGTGCGTCTATGTGCGAATGATCCAGCGGCGGGACACTACAGTATTGTATTGTAACTTGCCGTACTGTATTGTGGTTAATGCATTATATTAAGACACTATAAACACAGCTTTTATTTAGTGCTTCTACGCTGCTAAGAAGGCAGTCTAAATGGATCTGGCTAAACTTATATAAGATGATGTCACCTTGTAACAGAGAAAAGAAGTGGAATTTCAACAAAGTGTTTGAGGAGCTGAGAAAAGTGGTTTCTGTGTACCTTGGGCTTTATAAGTTTGCAGACCATTGACATGAACAAAAAATATAATAATCTCCCATTAAGCTCATGCAACGGTAAAGTAACTGTGGATTAACATTTGCAAGACATTGTTTGTTTATTCTGTGTAATGAATGCCCATACTGTTCAAAATGCATTTTCCTTCTATACTGTGAGTATTTGAGTTATTTGTGGAGGAGCTCTAGTTCAAAGCAGAAGCGGGCCAGAAATCCAACCCAGAGTTTTCAGTTTTCTCCATCCCTCAAATACTCTCCCCTCATACTATCCAACACTTGTTGAAAGTACAGTCTGAACTCACAAAACTGAGTACATAAAGGGTGTGTGTAGTTATGTATGTATGTGTGTGTGTTCTGTAGGAGCGCTGTGCAATCTGGAAGGAGCTCTGCATAGAGATCTTATGAAAGGATACAGCAAAAACATCAGACCAATGGAGAACAACGGCGACATCACAGAAGTCAAACTAAAGATGACGCTTACTAACCTCATCTCTCTGGTGAAGCTCTGTGTGTGTGTGTGTGTGTGTATGTGTGTATGTGTGTGTGTTTAACTATGCTAAATATTCAAAGATATTCAGATACTTCAGACACTCAGATACTGTAAGTCACAGGTGTTACTTATGCACACACAGCTTGTGTACTCTCTGTAGAAAAGTATTGTCAATAGAAGAGATGCTCTAGAGCAGCTGTACATCCCAGCACAGTTAAGTTGTGACAGTTGTCATCTAACAGCATGTTGTCAGGATGTTGTCACAACCTCCTATAATCCTTCATTAGTTCTATTATTACCCTAATATACTCTAAATATACTTAAAGCCCCTCAGAACCTCAACCTGAGTTTTCTTTCTTATAAAGTTAATCTTGTTCCTCCTGTCCCCCAATACACATCTATCTATCTATCTATCTATCTATCTATCTATCTATCTATCTATCTATCTATCTATCTATCTATCTATCTATCTATCATATGTCTAAGGTTTACTCATCTAATGGTATGCCAGCATTCCATGTGTGTACATTCCCTGGATACTCATCCAGTGGATAAAAACCTTGCCATCTTCAGGGTATAATAAACTGCTTGTAATGGACACCACTGCATCGTATACAACACGACTGGCACATGTAGAACAAGAAGCAAAATACAGCTAGTATTTTTTTCCCTGTAGTCAGCTGTGTAACCTATAGTTACAACCTGTACTAACATAAAGCATATTATAATATTTTATTATATACATAATAATGGTGATTTACTCCCAATTTTGTAATATACACTTACCATCGAAAAAATACAATGCTATTGGGAAGGAAGATAAAGGTTGCCAGGAACAATAAATGATAATAAATTTAGACTGATATGGGCAATATTTATTGAGCTACACATACAGAAGTAGTGTCTCTCAGTGTGGCGCCGGGCCGCCATGTTTGCTAATGCAACATGCCAGATGTTGTAGAGATTCCTAATGGTGTCCTGTGATAATCCATCCCATGCAGCTTGAATATTCTCACACAGTTCCTGCAGGTTTTATGGTAGGGGTGGAGGTGGAGTGGTGCCAGGTTTTCTGGACATCAGAACAACAAACCGTTCATCTTGGCGCTTACCACGGTGCCTCCATACATGGATTCGTTGGTTGTCTCCACCAAGACAAAAGCGGGACTCCCCACTGAAGATGACCCGCTGCCATTTTGAGTCACTCTGGCACAGTCATTGCAGTCTTTGGTGATGTTGGCGTGGGCAGTCGTCTTAACAGTCTCTGTCCATGTAGTCCTGCGTCGTGTGGCTGCCAATGGTGCTGGCATTAACACGGTGACTCATGGAGGGCATCACTGCTTGTCTGCTGAATGTCCACAGTCGTGGCTGTTGGGTCACTCACCACACCTCAAACAATTTGTCGGTTCTTGTAGGTCTCCCAGATCCTTTGTGCTGCTGGTGCGTGCCCTCTTGTACCCCTGTTGCCAACAGCATGCTATGGTAGTATCTGCACGACCAGTATCGTAATATGTCAATAAGACCATCCCGCTTCCCGGAGCTCTACGATGTGACCCCGCTCAAATTTCTTTTGAACTCATATGCTTGCAAAAGATGTTACCAACACAACAGCACGAGTCAAGTTGGAAAGCACACACAACAGGACGATCTTATATACTCAGTCAGGTACAGGGATAAGGCCGGTCCTTGTCACATGCGCGGCTGAACATGAACCTTGAATAATTCGCATGTCTCATGATGTTAAACCTACCCACCAAGTTTCATTCCTGTCGGTTAATTCTTTAATGGGTGCAGCTTTTTTTTCAATGGTGAGTGTAAATTTAGTATAACTTGTAAGATGTACATATTTGTATGTAAGATGTACATATAAAATAGCCTTTACTTTGTTACATTGCAGTTTTGCAGTGAATCTTTCAGTTAATATTTCATGCCTATATGGATACTAGATTAGGATAGATTTCTGCTGAGCTGGTTTGACAAAAGCTCTGCATGCTCTGTCAAAAACTCATTATCAATAGGACTCATCTAATGTATTTGTAAAGCAGTGGTGAACCATGACTATTAAAGAAAAGACTTCACTTTGAGTCAAAAAATGTAAACAATTGAATGCTAATTTCTGCTAGTACCCTTATGATATTTCTGTGGTATATTAGCACTAAGGTAAGAGCAGGTCGTTTCTCAATTTGTTCTTGTGTGTAATTGCATCCTTGTGTTCTTGTGAGTTTGTTCTTGCAGGGGAACTTGTTAAGAACGTTTTCCCTAAGAACACAAGTATGTTCCTCATGTTCTTGATAATGAGAAGCATTACACATAGACATAGACACTGTTTTGTGACACTGAAACGTATCAGTCAGGCTATAAGTAAACTTATTGCAAGTAATTAAATTAATAGACTAATTACAAACATATTTATTTTTACAGAAACCGTTAGGTCTAGAAGTCACTGAGGGTTCTTCCCTGTTTTAAAAGCTATAAAAACATATTAGTGGAGCATGTTTTTTTGACAAACTGTACATGATTAATCATAATCAGTACACTGGTGCATTTATATGTAATACCATTAATTTTGGAACACTGGATGCAAGTGTCTACAAACTTTTGAACAAAGTTTGTGTAGAGGTTGTTATGTAGATCATAGGACTTGGGGTCAATTTATACATGATTATGAAAATAACAGTGTCTACATGTCTATTTGTGATCTAATAATAATGGATTGAATAAACTGTAACTTACTCTGTACTTCTGCAGAATGAGAAGGAGGAGACACTGACCACATGTGTGTGGGTAGAGATGGTAAGAGTCTGTTCATTCCTAACTCAAATATCTAAAGTGACTAAAATTCTCAAGATTGCATTTTCTTGCCAGTAATTCTGTTTACATGCACATCAATCAATTTTAATCCAGGAGTTCTAAACTGACTAAGATATGATCATGTTAACAACATTGCTTGATTGTCATAGTGTTAGTCGACCTAAGCTTAGGTTGCTTAAAACGTGGCCAGACCATTCCAGACTATGTAAACGTTTAGATCACTTTGAATCACTCTCAGTTTTTCAGCAAGATATTTCTCACTGTCCAGCAAGAGCTTTTTGACACTTAAACATGAATGACGACAGGCGAAAGGGCTTGAAGGACAATATTAGTTAGTAATTGCATTGCTGGCAGAGATAGAGCGAAAAACAGGAATAGCAGTCTGTGAGCTTCAGAAAACATACCAGTGTTTGTTTTACTGTTGCACTTATTTTATTAAATTTAATTCAGAATGCTTTCACAGCATATTATCTCTCTCTCTTTGCAGCAGTGGTATGACTACAGGCTTAGTTGGGCTAACAGGCCGGGGTTTGAGGCCTATGAGAACATCACAGGCACACGTGTTCCCTCAAAATCCATCTGGCTTCCTGATATAATACTGGAGAACAAGTAAGGCGCACAACAACAAACACAGCAACAATAATAATTACAATAATAATACATTTATAATGAACCCGCAATATACACATTTTCCTTAATCATCTCTCCTCTATCTCCCTCTATTTCCCTAATCATCTCTCCTTTATATGGATGTGTGCAGTGTTGATGGACATTTTGAGATCACACTCTATACCAATGCTCTGGTAGACCCAGATGGAATGGTCTATTGGTTGCCCCCTGCTATCTACCGCAGCGCCTGTGCCATTAAAGTCAACTACTTCCCCTTTGACTGGCAGAACTGCAGCATGGTCTTCAGGTGGCACTCATTTACACACTGAACACCTGTTTTTCAGCATTCACGGTCTGCACAAACACCTTTTTTTCCACTAAACGCCAGCCTGGTGTTTGCTGATGGATGTAGAATGTATAGAAAACCATTGTGAATGATGGAGAACATCTCAGAGTCTTTCAGGCTGAGTCTTTCAGGAGCTTTGTAATTAATTGCAGTATATTGGACCTGGGCAACTTAATAAAACAACTTCACAATCAACCACCTTCATTGTTAGCCAAACAGATCAAGACAGAAGCCAGTTAGGAGTGAGGATCCTTAAAAACATTATTTCCAATGTAAAACTGAAACATAGAAGGTAAATTATATGTTAACATCTGATAAAAAGGCTTAAATAAAACATTGACTATCTGTGCTTCATGTAGAATATTATTATTATAGAAGTAGATTTTACTTCATTTTAGACCCAGTGTTGATATTTATGCTATGACCTGAAAGCTTTGCTCGATTTCTATTGGCCTGGCCTGAATAGTGATTTTTAGCTGTTTTAGTGCTGCTCTAATAGTGAATGGGTTCCAGGTCTCAGACGTACAGTGCAAATGAGATTGAGCTGAAGCTGACGGATGAAGGAGACGCTATAGTGGAATGGATTGAGATTGACCCCGAGGCTTTCACAGGTATGTCACACATACTATTCTGTACACTACTTTTGTTCTTCTGCACATCATCATTTGCACATCATTTGCATTCTATTTTTACACTTTTTTTGCACAGTGTATTGTAGTATCACCAATAAATCCAACTCCTGCTAATCCCAAAGGTAAATTTGGAAGTAAAGTCTTATCCCAAAGGACAATTCTCCATCACTCCACTGCCCAATACTGGAGGTCTTTATAGCTTAATAGCTGTCTGGCCTGGCATTGGATATGGTGAGCTTAAGGTCTTAGAATCCAAAACATCCCATTGTATTGGCGGCACCTTTCTATGGAGATCATACAAATTCTGTGTGTCCACGCAACACCTGTGTCAGTAACGGGTGCACTTTAAAGTAGCTGATTTTACTGATTAGAAAGACTAAACTTAGTTTTTTCGTGTAATTAGTGTTTTTTATGAATATATTATAATAATAAAACTGCACTGATATTTCTTGTATGTGTGAAGCACACTCCCAAAAGCCTGTACCATGAAAATTCTTTAAACTGGTCTATATAGGTGAAGTTCTTTGAATGCATTTCTGTGTCCTTTAATTTGCTAGAGAATGGTGAATGGATAATAAAGCACCGGCCAGCTAAGAAGGTGATAAATGAGCGGTACAGCCGAGACGAGCTGGACTATCAGGAGATCATCTTCTTCCTCATCATTCAGAGAAAGCCACTCTTCTATGTCATCAACATCATCGTGCCCTGCGTCCTCTTCTCCTCTCTCGGACTGCTCGTCTACCACCTGCCAGCTAAAGGTTAGAGTGCATGAACTGTTGGGTTACATGGGAAAGAAGTGCAAGGTCAGCCACTAATATAATCTATGAGTTTGAGAGTCTTCCTGAAATAAAGGTCAGATTGTGTTCCCTGCGTTGGAGCGCTCAAACTGTATAACCTGAAAGTTAATGTTGGCTCTTGTTCATGAAATGTTATGACTCTTAATGGTCAGGACCACCACAGAGCAGGTCTTATGTGGGTGGTGGATCATCCTCAGGACTGCAGTGACACTGACATGCTGGTGGTGTGTTAGTGTGCCCTGGTACAGGACAAAGGCACAGCTGGTATCAGCCACAAGAGTGGAGTGTTTAAACACTGTGTCCACTTACTGGCCACTCTATTAGGCACTCCCACCTTGCTGATCCACCTTGTAGATGTAAAGTCAGAGATGATAGCTCATCTGCTGCTGCACAGTTTGTGTTGGTCATCCTCTAATCCTTTATCAGAGGTGATAAGAAGCTGTTGGCTGGATATTTTTGGTTGGTGGACTATTCACAGTCCAGCAATACTGCTGTGTCTATCAACTCATACCTACACTAACACAGCACCACCACATCAGTGTTACTGAAGTGCTGAAAATGTTCCACCACTCAAGTAGTACAAGGAAAGAATCACAGGACTACAGCGGAGAAGTGATGGAGAGTAAATAAAATCTGAGAAAAATATTGTTTTGGAGAATTGAAGCATGTAAATTTATTGTAGTAGATATCAAAATAGGTCCCTTTAACATTATGCAGTGGGTTAACAGTGAGCACAATTTGTATACTTCGATTGAAACCACACTATTAAGATTTGCAGCAGTATTAATAGGATGCATTTTAAGTAATTAAACCAAGAATTAAATGGATGTAGCCCAACCTGAATACTGTAGCCTAGACTGGCTGTCAAGAACAAACGTACTTCGACGCGCACCGAGCTAAAAGTCAAAAAGTTGATAATCAGAGTCAGCAACAAATGCAAGACAACAATGAGCGAGGCTGAAGGGGAAGAGCGAGAGACAGGCAGGGGCCGAGAACCAGAGAGTCAGATAACCGGGCATACAAATCAGAGAGAAATCCAGAGATCAAAGGGAGGCCAAAACCACATAAAACAATCAGACAGGCAAACTAAACAAAAGGGAGAATCCGAGAAGGAGAGAGTCAGAGAACAGAGTCGATACCAGAGATAGCAAGCAGAGAAATACAGCGGGACCACTTAGTATGCAAATAAGGTTTGGAAATACTTCGCAATAAGGGATTGTGACTGAGGGGTATAAGTACTGAAGAGGAAATGAGGTGCAGGTGAGTCTAGCTAAAATTCGGGAGGGCTTGACCGTCGAAATAAAGTGTGATTAGTGGGTTCGGGACGTGTGGCTGTGACGTCATCACGGAGTGAACTCTGGAAGATGGAGTCCGGGAGAAACCTGGAAGCGTGACACTGGCATACCTATTTTAGGTAATATTACTTTATGGGTTTAGTTTAGAAAGACGCAGGTCAAACCACTGCAATTCAAACTAAGGTGGTTATAACTAACGTGACTCAAACTACTGTGGTCCAGCTGAGCTGCAGTTACAGATGAATGGAAACTTCAGCACTGTGTTGTGTTTATTCTAGCTGTGCTCAACTGGAGTGAATGGAAAAATGCCCCATAAATAACAGCAGCAACCCCAAGTGAAAACTATCCATAGCCTAATCTTAATCCTAATCTTTAAAGCACCGACCCTGAGGTTAAATTTGGCCCACATAACTTCCATTACACAATCCTAGTCTTTGTTCTATTTACTCAGATACCCTCACATCCTCACACCCTTAATCATCTATTCATAATACATAACAATACAAAATTTTCATGCGGGAGTACACACATTATTATGCGGGAGTACATACATTTTGTAGTATTTTGAAATGAAATAGAAATGTGGTCTAAATGCATAAACTATTTTGTACTAACTCAATAATAATAATAATAATAATAATAATTATTATTATTATTATTATTATTATTATTATTATTATTATTATTGACTGGATTCTGACTCTTCAATGTATTGACTGTCCAGATTCTGATTCATTGATCAATAGTGATTAATTGGATTTTGGTTCTTTGATTTGTTTTTATTAACTACATGTGTATGTATGTATTGATTAGCTGGAGGTCAGAAGTGTACCATGTCCATCGCCATTATGCTGGCACAGACTGTCTTCCTCTTCCTCATTGCCAAGAAAGTTCCAGAAACCTCTCAGGCTGTCCCACTGATTGGGAAGTAAGTAGATTAAACTGTGGTATTTAACATTTCCAAAAACATTTTGCCAAAAACTTGATCTCCAGTAAGTGGGTTGGTGAATCATGATTAACTGTGTGCTGTTTGGTGATAACATTTTTGTGCTTGGTTTGTTCAGGTATCTGATGTTTGTGATGTCTGTGACAGCAATCACAGTGATGAACTGTGTGGTGGTGTTAAATGTCTCGCTGAGAACTCCCAACACACACCCCATGACTGATAAAGTCAGGAAGGTAACATTCACCACACATAGACACACGCACGCACGCACACACACACACACGCACGCCCCGTGGATGTACTTAGGTTATACACATGGACAGGTATTTCATTTCACTGTTGGGAAGAAATTCTCAAGAGCATTTGTGAAGGGGATAGCTATAAGTATGCTATACATGTATGTTGCGTTTTCTCTTGTTCTCTGAGGCGAAACCTGAACAAGATTTACTTGTAGACAAATGCATGCGTACTGACATATGATGAGCTCTTGTAATTAAATTGGCCACTTCCTTATCACTCAACCCATTTTCACCTATGACAATTTCTTTTGTCATAATCCTCAGATATTTTATGCACATTGCTGATCATTTAAACACATTATTTATATGGTGCTGTATTTGCAGTGCATCTTGGTTTCCAACAAAAGTTACGGTGTCAAAAGAGTGTGGAACCCTCTGTCATATATCCCACTTTGTGAGTGCAATGTTCTTGAAATAGTATTGTTTTGTAAAGAACCTTTCCTAAGCTGCCATTCTGTAATGGCACTGAATATAGTCAGCCAGATGTGGCAGCTCCGTTGATGTGACTGACTGTACCCAGTGCGGATTGGACCAAACCCCTGGGAGGCAAATGAAGGGTGAACTGTTTTGCGTCTGTAATTAGCAGTTATTCAATACATATCTTTATATTGTGTAAAATTATATAGTTATGTTTACACTGATTTATTGAGTGGGACAACCCCAACAGGCTGGTGCTTGTTTTCATACACTGAAGGTGATTTGTCATTAGACGGATTTGAAGTTCTTAAAGTGCTTACAGTAGAACCCAGTGGACATTACACTACAGCCATTACAATGTGAGGTCTAAGGATGACAGACAGGAGAGAATGTCTCAGCAAACCCGTTCTTCTGAAGTTTATTTATCTTTATTCATCCTCCCCAAAACATCGAAAGAACCAGAGGGGAAGCCCTAATTCAAGATTCAAGATTCAAGAGTTTTATTGTCATATGCACAGCATAACAAGCAGTTACATTGTACAATGAAATTCTTACTTTGCAGTTCCACCGTTTTCGACATTCTTAAAAAATAAATAAATATCAATATAAAAAGGAGAGAAAAATAAGAATACACGTACGACTGAGTAAAGAAAAACACTAAGTAAAAAAGAAGTGAAAGTACAGTACTGTATGGAAGTGAGAGTACAGTACTGTATGGATGCATGTGCAAGTTGTGTGTAAAGTGCATATGCATGTGTAAAGTGCGCTGTGCAAGTACAAGAGTAAACAGTATGGGATAACAGTAGCAGCAGAATATGTATAATAATGTATCTCAAATAAAAAAGACATGTCTCTATTTTCAGTTCATGTAATATAATAGTCAGTATGGTAATGGTACTCATTTAATTGAAATTAAATTAAAGAATCAATTAAAGAAGTGAGAGTAAAATCAACCAATCACATTTTTGATTTCTAATGGAATTTCAATTTCATGGTCTAGGTGTAGATACATCAAAACGTCCAAGTGTCACATCCAAAAAAGAAAACTTAAGCTGAAAAATGCTTTAATATTATTCCTGTAATATTCTCACTCACTCACACACTCGTCTTCTAAACTGCTTTATCCTGCTAGGTTGCAAGGGGCGTTGGAGCCTATCCCAGCACTCAGTCAGCACACTCCCTGGACAAGCCAGCAATCCATTGCAGGGTCCTCTAATATTCTGTAAATCCCAATTCTCCACACTAGACGTACGCTATTATATTATTTTTAAAAATGCTTGTAAGGAAACCACCCATCCAGGATTTTTCTGGATCCAGGAAAATATTAATTCCATTCAACAGCATACAGCAAACTACATTTAAACTAGTTCCTTTTATCCAGTCAAACCACACAAAGAATAAGGATGCTTGATCCCGATTACTTCCAACATGAGGACGATTGTTTCAGAAAGGTGCACTATTGGGAGCCAGTTTACATACTGACATTTGTCTAATTTAGATTTAGAGCACAGCTTACTAACCCTGGGGCAGTACAGGGCTGAGACAATAACTCATATACCATTTACTTATAAGTCCTCGTGTGTTATATGAATACTTCACTCAGGTGCTGTTAAACATTCTTCCTCGGCTGCTGAGGATGAGGATGCAGCGCTGGACTCCACAGGAGGAAGTAAACGGCACAATGAACAGATCTACCCTCCACCTAAGGAGACGCAGCTCACTAGGACTGATTGTGAAGGCGGATGAATACGTGCTGAAGACAGCACGCTCTGAGCTGATGTTCAGCAGGCTAAAGGAGAGAGACGGTCTTATGAGGAGCGCTCTGGAAAAGATCCGTGAGTCACACACACAAACACACACACAGCAACCCTCATAAACTCAACTGCAGGAAATTATATATTTTGATGAGAGGTGGGCAACATGATGACTTAATGGGCATCATTAGTACTTTTAGAAGACTGAACAACTACTGCATTTGTATTTATCAAAAAAAATCCCTATCTCAAAAGTACTGTAATATGATGTCCCAGACATCAGGCAGTGTATTCATAGCTACTCTTCATAAATGTATGAATGTGTCTATGAGGAAGTTTTTAGAAGCATTAAAAGGCTTCAGATGTCAAAACCCCCAGTGAACCTACATGAGTCATTGAATGTGTAATGTTAATGACAGTAAAATAGTGGTAATTCTAGAAGAAAATTGTTTCTTTGATGACTGTTGGAATGAAGTTTAAAATGTATGGTCACGACTATTTAATGCAAAATAAAATATTATGAAACTTTTAGAGATATTTCACACCTTTCTGCATGAACTGGAATTCCTCTTTAAATGGATTTGGGGTGTTGGTACACCATGTGACTTAACTTTTGCTGCTTTTTGACTTTCAGAGAACAGCCTAGAAGGAGACACGGTGCAGGATCTGAGCTCCAGTCTGGCCATGGCTTCACCGGAGGTGCAGCAATGTGTGGAATCCTGCAAACACATTGCTGAGAGCACAAAACAGCAGAACGACTTCCAAAGTGTGAGGGCAGACACAGCAGCACTGCAACAAATAGCATATTATTGATAACATATTATAATTTTAAATTGAATGTTTATCTGTAAGGGCTTAGTCAGCATGTTTAGTCATAGCATTCAAATGCTATTAATATAACATTCATATAGGTGACAAGACAGAAAATAAAGAATAAAACCAGCACATATAAGTACTTTATTTTCTGTCTGAAGACTTTTAATATGTTTTAAAGAGACAAACTAATACTAACCTATTCAGCTTATATGCAGCAACAAAACAGGCCCAACTCACGGTAATCTGAGAAGCAGAAATATTCTGGTGGGTGAAAGATAATTCGTGGTGCTTTTCGCAACAACTACTGTTTGTGTCTTACAGCAATTCATTAGACCAAAATGTATCATTTCTCATATATTCTGAGTAGGTGAGAACATAAGAGCACAGCTTATTGTAGGCTTTGAGCAGAAGAGCAAATATCAGCACTATTATTTACATGACATCCCAGTAAGTTCTTAATTAAAGTAATAGCTCAGCGAGAAAGCAAATGAACTTGATTTATCACTTACCTCAGATGCAGTCAAGCAGCCAAGACATGTTTGATATCTGATGGCTGCTTTCCTAGTTTACCCTGGGAGATGCTAGAGCTGGATTGTCACGAAAATTGTAACTGTGAATAGATTCCCCAAAATGTCTCTCAATCAGTTATTGATCATTTGTTTCACACAGACACATCAGTCTGATTTACAACATGTTGACATGCTAACTTTCTTTAGTCCATAACAACAAAGATGAATGTTGATGCACTAGTAAATGGTGG
Organism: Semaprochilodus insignis; assembly: GCA_034552555.1. Lineage (NCBI taxonomy): Eukaryota > Metazoa > Chordata > Actinopteri > Characiformes > Prochilodontidae > Semaprochilodus > Semaprochilodus insignis. The sequence continues at coordinate 13,420,652 of CM067493.1, read as the reverse complement.
GGCAGCCATTGGGAGCAACCGGAACTACTCTTTCCTCAGCACAATAGGTGGAATCATTCCGCACAAGAGGACCAAGGGCAGAGCTAGATTTAAGATGGATTATTCTTGGCTAGCTTCTTATTCCAGTTTTTGGTGCCACCATAAATGGTGCAGTTAATATGTTCAGGCATCCATACAGGCATCAGGATGATACAAGCTAACTTCAGCGTAATGATGGCTCTTTTACTGACCTCTCTTGCTAACTAATTGCCAACGAATCTGGAGAAATATCTCTCCGATTGCTGTCAAAATTTACAGATGACATCACTACAGGAATACGCAAGGATCGCCGGGAAAACCTATTACTTGAATCTGTGTAACTACATATGTAATTAGTTATTTTACCATGCATTAGGCTGTGTCCTGCTCAACAATCCAGAAATCATAACTGGAGCATGACTGGAGTTGAAAAGGAACATTTTCTAAAGCGCTGGCTATGAAAACGACTTGGAAAAAAACTGTTATATCCTGTGGAGGGAATGTTCAGCAGTGCTAATGTTTGGCCTGTGGATCAGGAAACCTTTTAAGGAATTTGTGGAGGTATTTTGGATGTTTGCGTTGAGGATGATCCGCCTTTGCTCTCTCTGCAGGAGAATGAGGAGTGGTTCCTGGTCGCCAGGGTGATCGACAGGCTCTGCTTCATTGTCATGGCGATGCTGTTTGTCCTGGGAACCATTGGAATCTTCCTCATGGGTCATTTCAACCAGGCTCCGTCTCTGCCCTTCCCTGGAGATCCCAAAAAATACCTGCCCGAAATGTCCCCAACCAACACCACAGGCTCGCTTTGACCAGACTGTGGCAAAACTCTGGAATAATTGCGCCAGATTGGATCTCAGTCAGTAGGAGAACAGTGCTCAGTTCTGCTGAAACAGATTGTAGGAATTCTCCACAGGTGCCCTGGGCAGTCAGCGTCCATCACGCAGTAGCGAATTGTGACTGGACCAAAACACCCACAGTGCTTTGCTGGGCCTGAGAGGAATTTGAGCCATTTTTGCCATGTTGTATTTGCTTTTTTCGTACTGTAAGATTGTTGAAGGTTTTTGAGAATTTTTTTACAGTGTGAAATGATTTTCAGAATGACTCACTTCAGAACAATACTTTATACATTCACATATACTTTATACAATATTTTACTATACTCTCTCTCTCTCTCTCTCTCTCAAAGCTAGAATAAGCAACAGTTAATAATGACTTAGACATTATGTTTTGATAGTTTTGAGACGGTCTTGCAGTACGACAGTACTGCCAATTAGAAGAAAACTATTTTTACTACAATTTATTTTATTGTGATCAATGTTACATATAAAAGCACAGAAGACACATATAGTTTCACTGGTCATTTTGGATAGTGAATAAAATGGTTATACTTTTATTGTAGACTCTGATTCCTGCCACTGCAAAGAAATCTAGGCTGTACATTTGACTACAATTAATGTTTTCAGTCTAAACACTCAACTACTTAATTATTCAGAAATGTTTGGAATAATGGAATTTCTGTTCTACTTACAATTGTTAATGTATGTCTATTATAGTCAATGTAATGCAAATGCATGTGTGTTCTTGGCATTGCTTTGATATAAATGAGCTGATTTAGGGATGTTCATGTTTAATAATAAATACTCCTGCAAAATATGAGTTCTCTGTAGTCAAATTGAAATGAACAAAAATCTAATTAGCAGCAATAATGGTAATATTAGTAGGGATGCACTGATATGGGAATTGTAGGCTGATGCTGATATCCGATATTTTTTCTTGTACATATCTGCTGATACTGATGCTGATACATAAACATTCACAAAATATAAAAACTGGAGTCATAATGCCTGGATTAACACTACAGAGAAATATGGCATTGATTCATGTAGGCTTACAAATGGAATAAAATGCAGATATTTTAGCAGCGCCTAAACATCCTGCTCCTCATATCAAATATTGATTTACATTACTGTTTAAATCTAAACATCTGTCCGATGCCTATACATTTTTAATCTGTTTTTTTGTGATATCAATATCCTTACAATATTATTGTGCATTCCTAAATATTATCAATAATAAAGCAATAGTAGTATCATCGGAATTGTTTGTTTTGTGTTTTACTTAAAACAAGTTTGATTTACAGTAGTATGGAAAAGTTTGAGCACCTCTGGTCAAACAGCATATTTTGTTAAATTTTATAGATAACAGATCCTCTACAGAGAACACACTGCTGTACATTTGAATACACAGTTACTGTTTATTTGCTAAATGTAACATATTTGATTTTTTTCAAAAAGTTATTACAAAAATTATAACGATAGCAGAAATATGCATTATTTAAAGGGAACCTATTATGCTAATTTTTAGTGTTGATAACTTCATTTTTGGGGTCTACCAGAATAGATTTACATGCTTGAATTTTTCAAAAATAAATTTCCCTCATACTGTACATCTGTATTCACCCTGTCTGAAATGCTCTGTTAGAGCTCCTGTGTCTTAAGCCCCACCTCCTGATGAGCCCAGTGTGCTATGATTGGTCAGCTCACTCACTCCATTCTGATTGGTCAACAGCCAGAGCAGCCTCATGCTACAAATTCTGCCTCCATATTGCTGTACTTATTCTTACAGTGGCGTTGGTTCTGCCATATTAGTGTGGGCTGGAATTCCAACGAGGCGTTTCAGGCAGCTAAGAAAAGTGTTTTCTGTGGGAGAGGGTTTCTCCCTCTGGCGTGTACTCTGGGCTTTATAACTTTGTAGACCTTTTACATGAACAAAAAGCCACGTGACACAATAAAGGAAAGGAACATAGAAAAAACAATATATGTCCCCTTTAGGTGCCCTCTAGAGGATACAATAATGGATATAGGGATTTAGGGGGATCTATTAGCAGAAACGGATGTGTGGCTGAAATTGTGTTTTCATGTTGTTCACGTCTACATAGGGAACAGGTCCTTTTATGACAGAGACCATCATGTTGCACCACCATGTTTCTACAATAACCTACAACAGATCAACCAAATGCTGGCTCTAGAGAGCACCTTTCGCATTGAAGCAACTGCTGGTGCTGGTGAACCATTTTGTGGTGTATGAAGTTTAAGAAACCAAATTTGGACCATTTGAGGAAAGTACTTAATATTTAACACGAGAAAAGCCATGAGAGGCTGAATCCTAAGCGGACAGCCTGTGGTGATGTGGTCGTGAGTGGTCGATATAGTTTGGCCGCCACAAGAAATTCCGAGGGACACTCCAGTTGGGTCCAACCGAACTCCAGAATTAATTTGGTATTTCACACGTGTTTCAATATAATAACAGATTTCAAAAGAAAAAGAAAAGAAAAGGAAAAGAACATAAATCAGTTACTAGGCTCCTTTCAACTCGTGATATTACTTCCCATTGGGACTAGTACATTCCTGGGTTCAGGATACACCATCCAGTCCCTCTCAACTAATTCATGTGCACCTAGCTGCATTCTAGCCCAACTGTCCTCCATCTTCCCTCATGCCGTCTTTCATACCCTGTAAGCCCCTCCCGCTACTTAGAGCATACCATCATCTGGGTTACGTGAAAGAGCATGGGACAGAATGTCAATTCACACAGTTCACCACATCATTGACATCTATACATTCATTAACATATGAGCTCAAACCATTCGACAATGATCTTGTGTACACTTTGAGGTTTTACACATAAAGGTTTTACACAAAAGCTAGCTTTATGAATTATAATATTAACCAGGTATTACCCAGGTGTAGGAGTAGTAGAATGTAACTAGTGATATGTCTGGCACCTTGACATCATCACACAGCCACATTAGGTGTTACTACATGCTATAAAAAGAAGGAGGGGTATTGAGGGGTATTTAGTTGGTGGAAACACACTGCTAAATGAAAACACATTTCATTTAGCTTTTTAAATATTGAAAGAGGGTCGAAATGCAAGAATTGTTCTTTAAAAAAAAAAATCAACCTCTAAACAGCATCTGGGTTTTTCTGCGCTTGTGCTCGCACTGAGGTGATTGAGCAGGATCTGAATTACATGCTTGAACAGTGTCCCACAGAGAGCAGATCCTGGACTGGAGTGGGGCAGGGTGGGAGGAGAGGATATTAAAGTACACATACCAAAGTACATACACTTTCATGCACTCTCACTCACCCATATGCTAAACTGCAGTCTTCAGGGATTGCCTGGAAACCCACCATCAACAGAAGGAGGCTGAAAGACGCTTCCCAGAGCAGCTGACTGAGTCACTCTGAACCAGCTGAGATTTACACATCAGCTAGACCCACAAAGGAGCAGGCAGCACGGTAGGACTCTCAAACAATCATACTTTTTAATATCCCTTCAGGAATTTGTTGCTTTATGTGGACATGCATTCACATTTTCCATTTCGACTCCTGGTATGATACTTACTTAGACATGAATTTTTAATAGCACCAGAAAAGAATTATGTTATTAATGAACTATAGTAGTGTCAGTCAGCTGACGTATTAATCTGTAGTCCCTGGTGTCTGATGTTATGGTATAAATAAATACAGCACTGTGCAAAACCCAGAGGAAACCTTTTTAAACTCGTAGTTTATTTTTCACTGGATCTTACTGAGGAGATTAGACACAGTCGTGTCCATAAGTATTTGGACAGTGACACGTGCTTTGTAATTTTGCTTTCTGTACAGTGCCACAATGGGTTTGAAATGAAGCAACTGTCAGCTTTAATTCAAGGGGTTTAACAAAAATATTGCATAAACCGTTCACAGCCATTTTCCCTCATTGTCCCAGGCTCAAAAGTAATTGGACAAACTAACATAGTTATAAATACAACGTTTATATTTAACACTTGGATGCAACTCCTTTGCAGTCAATAATTGCCTGAAACCTGAAACTCATAAACACCACCAAATACTGAGGATCCTCCACTGAGAGGATCCTCATTACTGAAGCCGCCTGCAGTTGTTTGTGGGTCTTTCTGTCTTCAGTTTGGCCTTCAGTAAGTGAAATGCTTGCTCAGTTGGGTCGAGGCAATGGACTCAACCATTTAAGGACATTTCATTTCTTTGCCTTAGGAAACACTTTGGGTGACTTTATGGAATGTTTTGGGTCATTATCCATCTGTACTGTGAAAAATCTAGTTTAAATCACACTGGGAACCACTGATATTACCACATCACAACTGTTGCATTCTTCTTTTGTAATGCTTTTTCAGATTTTTACTATATCTTCTTTACGTTTTGGGTGGGAAGAGTGAAGGAATGGGTACTATATTTGCTTCTATATTTCTCCTCTCAAAGTCTTCCAATGCTTTTTGGGTTACATGTTTGATCTGTTTATATTATATTCATTCATTCAGCTCATTTTGGGTTGCGGGGGTGGGGCGCGGGGATGGGGTGCTGGAGTCTATCCCAGCACACATTGGGTAGAAGGCAGGAAGCACCCTGGGCAGGCTCCCAGTCTACTGCAAATATATTATATTATATTATATTATATTATATTATACTTCTGTTTCTCCCTCAGACTATGTCCACTGTAACAGCTCAGCCTTTGCCATTTGTCCTGGAGAGAGAGAAACACATTGAGATGCTATTCAGAGCTTTCAGCAGGAGGTGGAGACCCTCCACAGGCCTGCAGGAGGTCGCTGCCCCACCTGAACACAGACATGGCCACTTGCCTGCCCACCCAGCACTCACTCCTCAGACTGCAGGGCCTAGTGATGGTGGGGGGGTCCTGACAGCAGGAATGGAAATGTGCAATATGGGTAAAGAAGAGCAATGGATCACTGCAGGATTACCAGCAGGTCTTGCTGTTCTGAGAACAGTCAGTCAGCTGCACATCACTGCCATACCTGAGCTTCAAGGTAAGAGATGCACGCCATTTCTGAAATTATTCAGATTTATTTGTTTAATCCTACCTTTGTATTAATCCTGATAATCCTTCGTAACCAGCTCTGTAAACTGGTTCCCAGTGGTAACCCAGCATCTAACCAAACCTTCTGCACTTCCAGGGTACAATGAATACCCCATCAAATATCGCTTTTAAATATTGGCCAAATCTAAAAACCTGTCAGATGCCAATATATGTTTTAAGTAAAAGCCTTTTGATACAATACAAATCTGTTACCACTGAGGGTCACTAATAGTTATGCCACCACAAACAAAGGAGGGCTAATTGTTTGCAACCATATTAGGCTACCAGTGCATTTATATTGGTCTGGCATTCCCCCACTTTAGTACCAAGTAAAATCTAACTGAAATGAATTATTACTAAGTCACAGCATGGCTTTGATTTTATAAATAGGCAATACAGGAATCAACCCTTATACACACACTCTTCATTTTAACCTTATTTCATGTGTTATTCTGTATTTGAACATGAAAAACAGACACCAAACAAACACGTGTATGACGTATGTAAGTGTAGAGGAATACAAGAAGACTTCACATGATGGGCATATTTGTTTCTACAGTTCAATAAATACTTGTTTGAACTTTCACTTTTCTGTCTCAGGTCCCCAGTGCATAGCCCGCAGGACATACAGCATCGCCACAGAAACCAGAGAACAGCTATTTGTGGCAGTGGAAGGTAATTATGGGATGGGACGTCAAAAGCCCATTTCCAAGGCTGATATGGACCATTCTACTGAATTAATAAATAAACATATTGTCACTGTCCAGAGAAAAACATGTATCTCCATTTTGGTTGATTTTTACTTTAATGCCTCATTTGAACGGCTGCTGTTTACATTGTGTGGAAACTTCATGATGAATGGACCAACAGAAATGGCCCAAAATCGTTTGGAAAAATGTTTGTCTCTACTTACATTAAAGTTAAATGAGGTTTTTTCCCTCTCCTGCCTTTGGAGATATTTGTTTTTCCTTGGACAGTGATGATCTATAAATATGTTAAATATGATATTTTTAATAGGCATTAATTGAGTTAACAATAAGATAAATGTATACAAAACCATCATTTATACAGTGCTTTCTCTCCCAAGCCCTTACGTTTCAACTTATGGCTTAAATTTCTTATAAGCTTTTATTAGTTGATCTATCATGACTAAATTAAAACAATACTTATATATGATGTCGCACGCTTTCATGTTTCTAACAACACAGTTTAATCCATAAGTGGAGTCTTATTTTAGCCACACAATTGCATTTCGGATCAGGAAGTGAGGCTGCATTCTTGTGCCTCTCGGCCGCATGATGTGCCATTAGATGCCATTGTTTTGAAGTAAATGTTTCCCAAAGTCTGAACATCAGGGTGTAACATTCACTCTGATTAATTAACCCTGTCATTGAACCAACTCTATAGGACGATCCACATTTCACATTACTGGAAGAGAAACTTGGAAAAAATACTTTGTCCCATATTATCTTGCACTAGGAAATGAAACAGGATCCGGTGCACTAACGCCCTAATTGTTGTACTAGAACTACCGAAAAATATTTTAAGCTGTGCCATACATGGCAGAAGGGGTGGAGTCACCAGTGGAAGCTGCAGTTTGAACATTTGGTAGTAGGATGTGTGTGGAGGCTATTCAGTGAAGTGAGGTACTGGACCTACTTCATCATTTCCATTGTTTATTAAGAAACTGCCCTACAAAAGTCCAGACATTAATAAAGCGTATTGTGGTGGCTATAATATAAGAAAGAAGGCTAGTTAGAATGGAATTTTATCTAGTGAACTTAAATAAAATAAAATGTTCATCACTCAAATTCAGCCAAAAATCTAAATTGACCCTTACACAGTCCTACTTTCAATGGCGGCACACGGCTAGAAATTGGTTGGAAGAGCATGACCAAGACTACCCTGGCCCCCTAATTCCCCAGACTTGAACCCAATAGCGCATCTGTGGGACCACCTTGATCATTATGTTCGTGCTATGGATCCTCCCCAATGCACCCTTCAGCAGCTGTGGGATGCACTGCAGTCAGCATGGCTCCAGATTCCTGTGACAACCTACCAGGACCTTATTGAGTCACTCCCAGCCCGTCTAGCTGCTGTCCATGCTGCACATGGCAGTTACTCTGGTCATAATAATGTGACATGACTGTGTATAATTTATTTCATTTTTTATTCCTTGTTAGTTCATGTCCCTCTTGTATTATAAATAATTATAAAAGAATAAATAAGAAGACCAATCTTTGATGTAGTGACCTTTAAAGGTATTCTGATATATACTGTGTTTCACCCCACCCATCCACTACCACCAATTTCTATCCAGTGAAAATGTTAATGTCACGTTCTGAACAAGAAATGCACTGATTTCCAGTTCATAGGCGCTTTAAAGCAAGACTTACAGAAAGAGAGGTCCACATTCTTTCATGATCTCTTTTTTCATTCTTTCCCTTTCTCAGAGAGCTCATGTGTGTGTGTGCAGTGCTGTGGGCCTGCTCGCTCGTGCTCTCTCCAGGGTTTCGACCAGGACCACCAACACATCTTCCAGTTTGAAAAGCCCCTGAGGGCAGACTCATGCTGTCTTGGCTGTTGTCTGATGGAAATGAGAGCGTACACGGCCCAGAGAGAGCTTATTGGCACCATTCACCAGAGGTACCCCCAAACACCCCCCAAAAATAGACACCAGACAGCTTCAATAGAAATCAGTCTGTTGGGTTATCTATCTATCTATCTATCTATCTATCTATCTATCTATCTATCTATCTATCTATCAATTCAGTGTTTGACTCAACACTGTCTGCAGTATTAAGACACTAGGCTATAGATACTTGCTGACTCTCTGAATTCAGTCAGAGATGAATTCTTCATCTATTTAATTTCTAGCCAATTGGCCATGAAGTACAAGTTTGCTTGTTTTTTTTTATCTGCATGAATGTTTTCCACACACCTCCAAAGTTCAGTCTTAAGTTAGTTCCATTTTCTGCTTCTCACAATCCAAGTAGTTTCAAATGTTTTCAGCGAAATTGAGGTCTGGACTCGTTCTGAGTACACCAGCAGCTTCTTGGTTTGATTTTTTTTATTTTTTTTATTTATTTTCTTTTTCATTCCACAGCACTGAGTCTGCTTATAGAGAAAGCATTGACAATTACAATTGGACAGTTGTCCAATGCTTTTACCCTGTTGATCAAGACCCCCATGGGAACACCACGAGCAGTGTTTTTAAACACTGTGTCCACTCACTGTCCAGACACTCCTTCCTTGTTGGCCCACCTCGCAGATGTAAAGTCAGAGACGATAGCTCAACTGTTGATACACTGTTTTTGTTAGTCATCCTCAAGTTCCTCATCAGTGGTTACAGGACTGTTGTCTGGACAGTTTTGTTTGGCAGATTCTTCTCAGTCCAGCAGTTACATTTGTAAACATTTTAGGTTTTCTTAAAATCTCCAGCAGCATAGTGTCCTGTGGGGGTCCTAACCATTGATGAACAGGGTGAAAGGGGATTAATAAAGTATGCAGAGATACAGATGGATTACAGTCTGTAATTGCAAAACTACAAAATGCATCTATATGGTCAGTGGAGCTGATAAAATGATTGTAGATACATGGATGTGTACCTAATGAAGCGGCTGGTGGGTGTAACTAGCCCATGCATCCCAAAATGAAATTCTGGCTACACCATCGGGACACATCAAAGCTGTTCAGGACGGAGGAGAGGTTTTTTTTTTTTTTTTCATTTTCTGCTCACACCATGTTACATCACTCTTGAACTCTAGCCATTTTAAAATGGCTCCAGTTGCTTTAGCAGGAGTGCCAATGCAGACAAAACTCTTTTCTTCATGCTCTCCTCCGTCCACTCTTTCATCTGACAGCCCATTTTGTCTCTCTCATTTCCCCTCTTTCTTCCAGTGCCAGCCATTCTGCAGGGTCAGGTGACGTCATGTTTGTGAATCTGATTTTTGTGTCAGCATATAGCTCGGGCTCTCTTTCTTACCCTTTCTCTGGCTAACTCTGGAGATGCAATTAAACATGCAGTGAACTTTTTAACTCTGCGGAATGAAAACACCAACATGACCTCCAGTTCAGGACATCAGCAACAACAGAGTAGCTTACATGTGCAGCATTTAGATGCTGTCTTCTACTTAGTGGTGTGCTAACTGAGAGCCAAAACCAATTATACATGTACAGTGCAGTGTGTTTCCAAAGACGTCAGTGCTGCCTGACGACCATAATAAAGGTAAAGCCATGTCCAGCGAGTAAAGGCTATACAGAGGACACCTGTCCAGGGTGTTTCCTGCCTTCCGTCCAGTGAGCGCTGGGCTCCAGCAGCCCCCAGGACGATAAACAGTGTAAATGGTGAGTGTGTAAAACAGATGACACAGGTTGGTAACGCTGCTAGAAAAACAGCACTGGCAAAACCAGTATGTGTTGTGCTTTGCTGCTGGTATGCTGGTCAACCAGCATGATGAAGCTGGGTGACCAGCTAAACCAGCACCAAATGAGCACTACAGCTCTGAAAATAAATAAGAGACCACTCCAGTTTCTTCTTAAATCAGCATCTCCACATGTACAGCAGGTTCTTAGTGAGGAACAGAAGGCTCGGTTCTAGCTTTACTGGCAGATACAGTGAGGGTCTGGTTCATAAGAACAAGATCAAGCAGCAAACACACAGGACAACACAGCTACAGACTGGCAGAGGGCCAAAACCACTCTCTACTGACCGTGATGAGTGCCACCTCATTCGAATGTCACTTAACCACCGTAAGATGACCTCAAGTGACCCACAGAAAGACTGGTGAGTGGTGGCTGGGGTGAAATGCACAGTGAGCATGGTTCAAAAATCAGGCTTCTGGAGGCGTCATTAGTGATTTTCTAAATAAACAGATCTAAAACACAATATTTGATCTGGAATTTGGGAGACATGTTTCCAGTAGTGTATAGAATAAAACAAAACGGCTCATTTTGGTCAAACACAAACCCATAAACTGTAAAACTAGAGGAACTGATCATTTTGAGGCGGTCTCTTAATTTTTACCAGAGCTGTATATCAGCATAAACCAGCATGGAAATGTTGTAGGTTTAGCATCCCTTCACTCCTCAAGGGCGTTTTCACTGGCTATCTGTTCTTAAATGATCTAACCAGGAACAGAGCCTTCAACATGATTGGCAAGAGGTTAAAATACGCCATTGGGGCAGCGGTGCTATTTCTTTGTTCTCTCATGTTGGACCGATTCGACTTGATGCAGTGACTCACCATCACGTCTTGAGGTACAAAGAAGTACTGTGATACAGGACATGACAGCTAGCTGGTTAGCATGCTAACTTAAGTAGATATCTCTGCAACACTATACATAGACATCTTTGACGTATCAGTGTATTTCTACATATTCTGATGATAATTTTAGTTAATATTAGAACGTTTTAAACTCTCACTCATCTTCTAAACTGCTTGATCCTTCTGGGTCTCAGGAGTGCTGGAGCCTACCCCAGCGTTCAATGGGCTGAAGGCAGGAAACACCCTGGACAGGGCACCAATTCATCGCAAGGCAGGCAGATATACACATTCACATGAACACTCACACTTAGGGAGCAATTTAGCTCTAATCTCCAGTTCACTTGACTGCATGCGTTTGGACTGTGGGAGGAAACCCACATAGACACAGAAACTGTTCATCGTACCCGCCAGGTCTTCTGTAGAACTGTGTACAGTGGCTTATACATTTACATGTATTTATTACAAACTATTCCACTTAAGAATTCAAATGTCTCTTTGTATGACAGCCAGAGAGGAAGTCACTCAATGCAGTAAGAATACATAGGATTTTTTGTGTATTCTTTAACATGTGTACTTAGACTCTATCATAACCTTCTTACAAACCACACAGTAAAAACGTTTCATCTTCTTTACATTTCTATGTGGTGCATGGCTCCCCCTGTCTGTCAGGTGGAGTATGTTCACACCATACTTTGAGGTGTGTGACTCTGCAGGCTCATCCACAGTAAGGATACAAGGCTCCTGCTGTCCAATACGCTGCCTCGCCGACCAGGAGTTTCAGGTGAGACTTCTCCAGGCCATGCTCATGTGCCTTTATTTATTTATTTACTTACTGTGTTTATTGGGTTGGGACATTGTGATATTAGCAACATCATTTTCCACTTCAGCCATTAATTTCAGGACAGAAGTGTCTGTACTAGGATACGTCATACCCAACCTTGCTCCTCAGTCTAAGACATAGTTCCATATACATTTGGAAATAATTGGCAATAATTCAGCTGGTCATGCTTGAAGAAAGAAGGGCTGCTTGTATGATCCCAAGAACACTACATCCACATACAAACTGTTAAAATAAAACGTTTCAGGAAAGAAGCATTTGAAGCTGTTTTATCATTTCTTCTGGTTGTTCAACCCAAGGTTGTCTCCATGATTGGTGAGCGCATTGGAACTGTATGGAAAAAGTGGCCCGGCTACAACGAAGACTGTAACATGGACCATGAGCATTTTGGCTTGGATGGTAAGTTCGGCCTGCCAGAAATTGAGACTTAAATGGGATCTCCAGCAACTTTTCTACACTTTCTGCATAGTTCAGTAAAACCTACTGAATTTCTTTATAGTAGTGGTGATAGGAACCAGGGCCTGCAGCAGAGCAGATGGCCAGATGTCTTACATTAAGCTTGTTTTGGCCAACAGAGGGGGCTGACTGCTGCTATTTAAACACTTCAACCACTTGCATGCCTAGCTTTAGAGGATACTGCTGTTTAAAACTCAACAAGATGCTAGAAAGTGTCAAGTGCGTCCACGACATCACCATAAACATCTTTTCCAAGGCATAAAGTAACCCAGGGATTAAAAGCACAGGCAGGGTTACATGGTATGAATCATATCTGATTCATATAAGCATACAGTCTACTCAAATGTAGCGACCATGCACTATACAAATAGCACATTCCATAAAATATGGAAATTACAGCCGTCTCTGTGTCTCCAGAACAGGAGCTAGTCCAGGTGTGTGTAGGGTCTGGCTCTACCCACGGGTCCTTTTTAAATTCTTTTGACTGACAAAATATTTAATACAAATATGAATAATGGGCTCAAACAACCATTGAATCTTTTGTTGAAAGTGCTTATTACACTTCAACAGTTACAATGGTCAAAATATGTGAAAAGGGAAGTATTTTTTTCATAGATAAGTAGATCAGATATTCTAGTGATATATTGACCACTGATTTGGAAATGTCCTGTTATTACTTTAGAAATATCACCAGTAAATCACCAGTAAACCCACTGGAGCCTACTGAGTCTTTATATGTAATATGGATGACTGTAAAAATGGGGAAAAAAATATTTTGCCATACAATATCCTGCATTTGTCTCTCTGCCATGAACAAATGATAAATTCTATTCATAACCACTTTATGAATATTGTGCTGGAGTTTTAAAACGTTATTAAAATCACTGCACATTTGGTTCTTATCACCAACACTCTGAACAATTCTGACCCAGTAAGGTTCTCTAGAACAGAGCATTCTACACCAAACGCTTTAGCTTTTGAGCTTTCTAATATACACTGACATACCAAAAGTCACAGGATACTGTTACATAGATTGATTATTAAGTGGTGTTACCTCAGGGGATGGCTTGGGAACCCTCACAACTTATACAGGTGTGGGGGTTCCCAAGCCATACCCTGAGGTAACACCACTTCATAATCAATCTACATACCACTGTCCCGTGACGTTTGGTATGTCAGTGTTATATTGTGAGTGAGTTTGAATGGGGGATGATAGAGGGTCCCAGGTATATGGGACATTCCATTTCTGAAGTTAAGTGCAGGCATTTAACATTCCTCGATTCACAATATCACAGGGGTGTCGTCAATACATCGTAGAAAGCATTATAATGATTGTGACCAGTGGCGTCCGCCTAGAAATTGTCTGTGCAAACAGCCAAACAACTCTGGCAGAAATCACATCCAGATTCAATGCAGGAAGCCCCACACACATATCCTGCAGGTCAGTGCAGCGTTTTTGAGCTTTCATGGGATATGGGAGCAGAAGAGCCAACATGGTACTTCTGTTAACACCATGATTCTGGTCACCTGAGCTTATGAAGTTGCTAACTGGTAGTCTGATGAGTCACGGCGTCAATTATTTCGAGCTGATGGAAGGGTTTGTGTATGGCACAGACCCCATGAAGCCATGGACCCTAGCTGTCAACGAGGCACCATGCATCTGACCTAAGTTGTCCAAACTTGATTTAAGGAGCATTCTGGAGAGTTCCAGTGAATGCACCTGACCTGAGCCCAAACGAGCATTTACAGAATATGGTATCTACACATGCTGTGGCGCCGTGGGTTTCTATCTAGTTTAACATCCCTCCAGACAGGCACTTTTAGAACTGATGCCAGGTCGACTTGCTGCACTTCACCCAGGCTAGATGTGGTCCTACACTATACTAGTTACTGTTCTATGACTTTTGGCATGTCAGTATACAAGCATATACTTGTAATAGCTGGATTAACGAGTTTCTGGCTAAAGCCAGCTATAGATTGTCATTCTGTCTCTTTCTCTCTCAGTGCCTCAGAATCTGTGTGTGAATACTAAAGTGCTACTGCTTGCTGCTACATTTCTCCTGGTGAGTTTCTTCTCTGTAACATGATTAAATGTGACCAGTGAACATTAAACCGCACAGCAGATTTCACTGTGCTCTATCTTTGCAGAATCATATGTTTTTTGAAATGAGCTGAACTAAAGAAAGGAAACGAGTCCAGGAACATAGAAGATTGTTTGGATTGGGAAACAATGGACAAGTCTCACTGTTGAGGAGCATCCTTTAAATTCTGCCTTAATACAGCCTTGATCTGAGAAACCTCCTAAATATGAAGTTAAAGCTCTCAACCAATGCAAACTTCAACATTATTCCAACACTCAACACACTATTAGTTACACATTTTCCAATGGTTTTCGAAAATGATACAGCCATCCGATGATTTTTCCCGATGATTTTCCGAAGATCATTGGGGGGATAAAGAGATTTATGATTTACCTCGCTGTGGTGGCTGATAATCAGAAAATAGCACTACTGTGGTACAGACGACAGAGCAGGTATTATGTGGGTGGTGAAGCAAATAGTGTAATATTTGGTGAGAACCAGGTATTATTAGGTGATCACCCGATATCATCAGTTGAACAATAGTTGCAATAAGTTAAGCACTAGATATTATATGGTGAGCACTAAATATTATCTTGTTAGGCCTAGATATTATTGTAAACAGTATTGGTTGCTCACTTGATGGTATCTGGTGGTGAAAATGTCAGCTGTGGCCTGGAGTACCAATAAAGCATATTGTGCAAAGTATCTGATCATCTTACTGCATCAGATTGCACAGTATCTGATCATCTTAAGCTCTGACAAAAGTACATCACTCCACAGTCCAGAGTTAGCAGCAGCTGCATATTCAACATTTATTGCTATCATCAGTCAATCGTAATCAAAATATTACCTCAAACACCAGCACTTCCAGCACCATCACTGAAATCCAGGCAGTATGTAAGAGATGTAGACAAACATGAGCCCCCACCATTCTTTAGCTCTACTCAGAGGTGAAGGAGACTTAGGCTGGTTCAGCTGACCCTTGGGTCGGGTACACAACCCTAGACCACAGCAAGAGCGCCTGGCGACAGTGCAATGTCACCAGACTCTCCTTCCATGGTGGAGTCACAGAAAGTCCAGCAGAGGCCTCTCCCGGCCAGGCACAGTGCGATAGGCAGCAACGTTTCTTAGGCTTCAACACCCTCAGATCAAAACAGAAAAAGATCAAGAGCGTATCCCATCCTCTTCAAATAACTTTAGAAATATATTTTTATCGTTTTGTACAACAGTTCTAAATTCAACGACATTTCTTTCTTAACACTGTAGTTAAAATACTGCACTATAATAAAATGTAACCCTGTTTGTTACGACGTAAAATAAAAGTACTCTCTTCCTAAGGGCGTTTATATGAGTTGCTGAAAATTCTATGAATAACAAGCTAATTCAGGTAAATGTGACTTTTCTGTACAACGATACACCATGTGAATCAGCCTTCGTCCGAGCCACGGTGGCTGCAGTCTTTGTGGCCTGTTTCTGCAGGCTCCCCCTGGTGGCTGAAGAAAGAGTCTGCAGTCATTTGGAACACCTGCTGTGTAACCACTGGATGAGACCCTTGTTCAGCTCCTCGGGTAATTTAAAAGACTCCACAAGCTTTCGTCAGGAAAACGTCTCGCCAGCAGTCAGTGTCCACTTTTTGTTTTGTTTTTAAAATGGTTATAATTGATAAATAAGTTCATCCCACAGAAATGTCCTCTTCATCCACACAGAAGTAAACTAAACCTAGAAGCAAAATAACAGAAGTTAAATGAAACAGACATTTCACATGCGATCACACATTTAACATGTTAACACAATTTCACATGATCTCATACTTTTCACATGTGATGACATGTGAAGCGTGAAACTCACAGGACTTCTTTTTAAGTGTAATCATAATTTTAAAAAGTGCACATTTGAAATCTTTTAATAATAATTTTAATTGTAGCCTACATTATCAACAATTTTATCTTAACAAGTATCAGAGGTGGGTAGAAGCCGAGATAAAGAATTGATACTTGGGTAACATAATGACACAATAATAGCACCTTTCCCAAAAACGTTTTAGGTCAGAAAACTATTTAAGAAGTGAGTAAATCATTACATCAGAACTGCAGTGGAACTAGTAGGATCTTTTTTGGGATTCTTGAGATCTAAAATAAAATGCTTAAGCTTCCAAGTGAAATATGACTACTCACAAACAGATGCTGGCACCAACAAAACATAATGAAAATAAATACCAAAAAGAAGAAGTAACTAAAAATGGATGGCTAAAAAAAATTAAATATATAAAATACCTGTGTAGAAATAAAAGTGTTACGATTTGAGCTTGTGAACTGTCTCCGGTCTTATCAGCAAAAGGCTGGTGTGGCTGAAAGTTTTAATTACAGTCAAGAAGTACAAAAAACTAATTTAACAAATGAATTGTCTGAATACCGACAGCAACGAGTTTAAACATGTTTATTCAGATGTGCTTCTGCTTGTCTGGAATGGAAACCTGCAACCACACCAGGCCTTTTGTGGCTAGGTTTGGTGACTCCTCATTTAGACCAGAAGCAACAAAACATCCACGTGCAAAGTACAAACACAACCACAGCTACACTGGCAGTCGGGCATAGAATGTTTAGCATTCCAGCCTCAAGTCAAAATTTCTCACTGAATTGTTACTTATCTTTTCCAGAAGTGCCAGTGATAATGGAGCTGACTTTATTGGTGATGTTCTAGGCAGCCATGATGCTGTGTGCATACTATATACAGAGAGAATGGTAGAGCTTTCGTGTATTACTGGGGTGCTATGCTGCTCCTACCCCTTTGCATTTTTTGCAAGTGATGAGGAGCTAGCGCCCACCACTAGCGTTCACCAGACCATGGAAATCCTCCCAGGCCCTGAAAACACACACACACACACACACACACTCCTATTAGAAAGACAAAATCTCAGTAAAATACAGGACGTGTAACGTTTGCTGGCAATGTAAGAATGTGTTTTGTACTCCACTGTGTGTTTGAGGTTGAGACTCCATGCAACTATGTATGTGTGTGCAGTAACTTACTTGATGCTGTCGGTGTGTGTTTTGTACTCCATGATGGTGTTTGGGGGCAGATTAAGGACTCTGCGCAGTGTGTCTCTGATGCGAGCAGTAGTGGCCTGGTCACTGGCTGTTTTATTCCAGATAGATATGATGTCCTCCTGTACACACATTTAATACACTTCATCAGAATTTTTGTACCAGAAGTTTCAAACTCAGGCCACTGTACAGCTTTGCTCATCTCTGACAAACCCAGTTCAACTCATTAAGGGCTTTTGGCTTATATCGATAACACTAAACTCTGCACTTTACAGAGAGGAAAGTTCAGGGGAAAACACTTAAAGATTTTTGGGAAAGGGGGAAAAAAACAAGTCAAGTAAAGCACAATAAGCTCACTGATGGGTAGGGCCTAAAGATTCAAATATGCTTCAAATAGAGTGTTTCAGACAGAGGGTGGATACAGAGTGTTTTTGGATACAGTGTTTTTTGGAACACTGATGCATGTAAATCTATTTATTATGAACATTATAAACAAATAAGCATAACACGTTCCCTTATAATAATAAGAAACTAACAATCAAGTGAGCAATTAAAGGCAATCAAATTACACAATTCTAAATGGTTCCATACAATCAGGCTACGTTCACACAGCAGGTGGCCCAAATCTAATCTTTTTCATCACATGCTTTAACTGAAACCTGGAGTGGACCTGCACTTCTCAGCAGTCACTGTTTATCTCTGGGTGAATGTGCCACGTGAAGCATGTGTTCTTCTGCCTATGCAGGTCTGTTTAGGAGCATGATCTGGTCAAACTAATGTTAGATATCGGCCACATTTAAAAGTCAAGCGGATTCAGGGAGACCTGCTGTTTGAACGTAGCCTTAAATAAAGCATGCAGCATGCCAAAAATAAATCAATACATTAATAAATTGATATTCAAATTGAGTGTTGTGGTACCTGGAATCGTACAGAGACAACAGCTCCACAAATCTCCTCGCCCACCATAAACTGCTCCCCCAACATAGCCAAGATCAAATTCTCCCAGCAGCGTGAGGCCAGACCTTTACGTAGCCGTATAATCCACTTCCCACCACTCTTATTAGCATCGTCCTAAAGACAGAGTGAGATCACTTTCAGTTTTAGTGATCCGTTCCTTGTACTACTTTTCCCTTCAGCATCAATAACAATTTTATTCACCAAGTAAATATGGTGTTTTCCAGCACCAGCTGTATTTCTAATAAACACTTATTCAGAACGCAGAATGCATTAAACAAGAAAACCTCTTTTCTTACAGTAAACATTATAGTAATAGATATATGTGTACGTAATACAATAAGTGTCAAAAAACTATTTCAGTGCAAAATATCAAGTGGGGAATGAATGGTGAAGCAATATTCACTTAAACCACAAATGTAACAGAAATAAATTATGTACTAAAAAGAACTGATCCTCATTCACCAACCATTCCTAAGCAGATATTCCTTTATGAAAACCTACTTACGCCATATGGAGATTTTGACATTCACCAATGTTTTTTTAGGATTTGTTCTTTGTGTAAGAACAGAATCTACACACACTCAAGAGCACACTTGTGTAAACAGTTCTGCATCATGAATCTGATAAGGAGTTTTTTTTTTAATCTTTCTCAAGAACAAATTTAAGATGGACTTATAAGAGATTATAAGATATCGGTGAATGAGGCCTACTGTACTTTGTATATTATGCAGTACGTACCTCCCACATGGGTTTGATTCCTTCTTTAAACAGGTGGAAATCACTGTGGCCAGTCAGATCGCCTGGTCTGATCATGTGACTGTAAAATCGCCAGAACTGCTCCACCTGTGTCACAGAATGAACGTTAAACTGAACACATACTACAGGACTAACAGTCTTATGTTAACCCCAACCAGCCATAAATCTTAAGCGCTGTAATCAAGTTTTATACTATAAGATTGGTCTGGAACACTATCGGGGATCAGTTCAGCAAAAATCACTTGTTTACCTACACTGTATGTCCACAGTTTGTAGTGGATGGCAAAGTAGCTGAATTCACTATTTAGAAGGAGGGCACAGTGTAACTATGAGTGTAAAGATATGCTGATGGATATATGTTGTTATATGGAGACAGAACAGTGTAAGACTTAGTAGAGACAGTCAACATGAAATGCAAACAGAGAGGCTGACCGAAGCGAAGCTGCCAATCTGTTTGATGTTCTGTTCGTAGCTCTGTGTGCTGGCTGGTCTGCCTGGGGTTCGTCGAGAGTACCAAAATGTGTAGTTATACTGCAGAGGGTGTTCCCCTGCACCAGGAACCACAGGCTAAAACAAACACACACAGACATAGGAATATAAATGTTTGGTGGAGTCACATCTGAAAACCAATTTTAAAAACTTTAAAATAAATGGAGTTATGGAAATGTCCCAGCTGTTCTGTCACATTTTATATTTGGTCTTTATAAGCGCATAAATACAAACACACACACCGCACACCTTATAATGAATGCAGATAGTTATCTGCTCATGGCATAGCTGTGACAACAATACTTTACCATACAAATAAGTGCAATAAGCATTTTCAATAATAAAACATCATTAATAATAAAAATTCAAATGCTTTAAAAACTTTTTCTTTAGGTTAATATCAGGTTAAAGATCCAATAAATTTTGTCACAATAATACAGTCTTAGTTGACTTAGAAGTAGTTCTAAAGTCTAAAACCACATTTGATTGTTTTGCTGTATTGTATTCAGGGCATAACTAATTTATAATTTTCTAAACTCTCTCGTGTTTTAAGACTAATTTATAACAAATGACCTCTGTACTGATTGGCTGTGCTGTATTGTGCTTAATTCAAAAAGACTGAAGCTCTTAAATTCCAACATGAATAGGCAGAGCTAACCATCTGTAGGCTGTAGAGGTGGATATATGTAAATGAGCTGATTCTCATAAATATATGAATTCTATTGGCTGGGTGGTGAAGCTCATGCTTTACAACAGTGACAAGTCTACATTTTACTGCAAACTTCCAAAAAAATTGGTTCAGAAATGTGAACTGAAGGGTTTTATTGCTTTTCTCATAAACTTCCCTGAAACATTTCTAAAGATTAAAGGCTAAAGTAACATGTACGGACATGCACGCACGCGCACGCACGCATACGCATGCAGGCACGCACGCAGGCACACACACACGCACGCACACACACACACGCACGCACGCACACACACACGCACAGACCTTTCTCTTGGTAGTGTTTTGGTCCTTCTCCTCATCCTCAGTTTTTTCCTTCTCACCGTCTTTCGGTGAGCCGTTGTCCTGGTCATGATCTCCGCTATCGTCATCTTTCAGACTATTTCATACAGAGGAAAAGGCAGAGAAAAATTCTGTAACCGTGTCAAAAGCAGCATCTCCCACACAACAGAATATAAACCAAACTCACCTCACACGCAGAGCCTCTGCTGCCTACTACACATTATTTATTGATCAATAAAACTGGGTGGACAAAATAACAGAAACCCCTGACAATACACTGATACACTTCAGTATACTTCTGGTGCTTCTTGGCATAAAATTCTAAGAAATTTTAACTTTTTCAGTTCTTGTGCACATACATTTGGGTGGGTAACTGGAGTGCCTACCCACCCGCAAACTGTGAAATAAGACAACCAAGTCCGTTTTTTGCAGTCTGCCTAGACGAGAAACCATGACATTCAACAAGTCGTTCAGCTTTGGCTCCTCTTCCTATGTAAAGGGGACTCATTAGAGTTATTCTGTCCCCTATCTGAGTGGCTCTGCCTTCAGCCTCAGACCTTTGCTAAGGACGGCAATTTTTTTCTTGCAAACAGCAGAGCAACTAGGATTATTAAAAAACTAAGAGCTAATCACGAGAACTGCTCTGTTGTCAGCTGCACCTGAGATGAGTCTTTTTTGATGTCAATCTTCAGCTACAGTCAGCAAAAACCCATATGTGTGCACTGACCACTTCGTGTCTGGCACAAAACTTAAGTCGCGTTCTTATTCACCAGCTTCTCATTCTAATTTTCCTGTTCCACCTTAAACGGCACAGCAGTTATATTCTGGTTACCTTTGCAGCTTCTCCTTTAAATTTTCCCATTCCACATTAAATCCTGAAGCAGTTACATTCTGCTGTTTCCTGCTGCACCATTTAAGGTGGAATAAGGAGTAAATTGTGTGTCAGACTGTTTTTCCATCCTGAGTCAGTACAATGAACAGTGGCAACGAAACTTATACTAAAAGAGGGGTCTGTACCAACTCCACAGTGCAAATCAGCAGACGAGGGAAATATAAGTATTCCAAAATAATAATGCTGTGTTTGTTTGACCCTTTAGCACTCAGGTAACATATTAACGAGACATGATTTTCTTGCTGCTACTCGCTGCAGGATCCACAATATTGTTGATGCCATTAGTTTGTTGTTTGAATATGCATAAGATGAACTTCATCTGATTAACACACATATAACGTGACAGTAAAATAGAGGATGTGTACTTGTGTTGGCACACTCTGTAGAAGAGGGGGCCCGGGGTGACTAGTGGTTCATTAACATTTAAAGGAACAGATACTCAAACCGGCTGTTAAGACTGGGTGTGAAGGAAGCTGCGATGCTTCACGCTAGTGGTATTTTGACCTAAGCATGTTGCAGGCGTTCCATTAAGTCCCCAGAGAGAGATAAATATAAAGCTATATATTTGGATGACAAACATGTCCCGAAAGAGAGTTTATGCAGATCACTAAAGGTAAAAGAAAAAATTCCCTTTAAATGTTTTATGCAAGGATCGCTCACACATGTTGCAGAATATCCAACCATGCTTAAAGATGAAAAGTTTCTGTTTCTTTAAGGGGACAACGAAGAAATAACTGATGAAGGTCTCACGAAGGCCCTGGCAATACCATTATAAAGCCACTATGACTTTTAGCAGTTGGCAAAAGACAGTGTGAGATGAAGGCAATTTGTTTCTCAAATAAACACTTGTCTGGATATAGGAAAAAGGTGAAAGATGACTCTGTGTGCCATTCCCCATTTTGCCATGACTAATGAGTCGGGTTTTTAAACTCTTAACACCAGGTCATGCATCTTCATCTGCAGCTAACGCTGTATAGCTTTTGTGTGGACTGGGTCCCAGAAGTGCTGATGCAATTCTTTGGTCATTTTTAAGACCCTGGTTTTGTCAAACCTGGTCTAACTGTTCTATTTATCCTTATCAGCGAGTTTTGCTTGCCGCTATTACTCTGCTGATTTGCTAATGCAATCTGAAATTGTTCCCCTTCACACACATTCTGCAGTTCTGCGGCCAAAATACCCACAACTTTCGTCAATTTGATATACACTTTGTAAGGTTTGCTTTTAAGGCTAAGCAAGGTGTGTGTGTGTGCACGAGAGAGCTGAGTTGTAGCTCTACTGCCAGTACAGTGTTTGTAGTCTGCATGCTTGTGCTCTGACAAATCAGGTGATGGATGGTGTCTACAAATAACACAGGACTTTATTGAAGAGATGTTTGGAAATGGTTAAACAAACCCACACAAGTAAACCAACTATTTAATATATTCATTTTTGTGTTTATTATAATATTAGTGTTTTTGGGTAAATAAATGTGTACTGCACAGATTAACGGCTTTGTAAATATAATTTTCTCAGGTGCCTACATCAGTTGTACCATGTGTGTCCAGCTTTAAAATACAGTTTAAATAAGATTTAAAATATTGAAATTTCATAATTGCTTTAAATCAATAACATCTTCTACAAGGAACTTAAATATTTTTTCCTACTAATTTAATTTCTACCTATTTGCTGAGCTCCATTGCAAAATATCTTAATAGGAACCCATTTAGGCCCTAATATGGTGTACATGTCCAATACCATCCAAATATGTTATTTAAAATAGACAAAACCCTTTTACTTTCCGTCTTGCCCACTGAGTGAGGAACAGTGAGCTAAATGTCATGAATGCATCATTTAACCCATCATCCACCCTCGGTAGAGTGCTAATTTACTCAAGAGAAAAACTATTTTCTGTAGGACTGCAACCATATGGCATCATCACAGTGTGACAATTGTAGCCCAACATTCCCATTTAGTTTATATGTCATATTTTAATAGTATTGTACGTTTGTTAATGGCATACCTGTCAGGGTTCCCCTTAAATGAACAGCAAGCAAATAAACTAACTGAGCCATTAAAATGTACAGAAGTGTGTTTTCTGTACAGGACACGTAACTCACTCTCACTTACAAAACCAACAGAATGTGTCATTTGACCAGGGACACCCAAACTTTAGGATGTCTGGAATTAGTGTTCTGAATAATATTACACCCGTTTGGATTCAGATGCACTTTAACTCAACTGTATAAAATTTAGAAATTTAAAGGTGTCCAGAATGTTGAATGGGAATGTAGATGAAGGTGGACGGCACCAGGAATATAAGTTCAGTATCCAGTTTATATTTCAAGAGTCTTAGACAGATACCGGATAACGTGAATAGTAAAGGCATACCTGCAGCGTTCTCAGCATTCACAAAACACCTAGAATACACAAGCTACTAGATTATAATATTTAAGCCTACATTGTAAAACTTATTTTTACTCCATAAAACCACAAAAATGATTAACATGAAAAGTGAATCTAAACATCTGGACGGTAGTGTGTCTAAGTGCATACAGAAATTGATATAACTCAAAGCCCACCGGTAGATAAGCAGAGGCAGCGAGCAGGCAGAAGCCCTCACATTGTTACGCAGGGCTATACACACAGTACGACTGTACTATAACATGGGCGTAGCTAATGTGTGCTCTGTCTACATCTTCAGCTTCTCCACTATTTAAAAACCTACCTAGTCTAGCTCACGTTGTGCTTGTACGTTTCTCAAACTGCTGATTTATCCGTGACGTGTCCACACAGGAGAGATATGGACCCAGACAGCCCCGTCTGTGAGGCTGAAGGACAGAGACATATGGAAAGCTAAGAACGGTGAAGAGAGCTGGTTGACGCCGCGTCCCGGAGCACCTGTCCCCGCTGCACAGACACTCGTAACCCGGGGATCAGGCTCCGGCCTGCGAGGCCACACAGCTGCTGGGTTTACGCTGCATAGCAACACCGCTCAAACAGGGGAGCTCAAACTGTGTCCAGTGTGCTCTTAATCCTCCTGTACTTGAGCTGCAAAGACACATGTGAATGAGAGTGTGTGGTCATGCGCTCAGCAGAGCTCTCAGCACTCGTGTGTGCGCGCGCGTGTGGGTATGTGTGTGTGTGCAGACACACCTCTCCTCAGCAGCGGACTGAGAGAGAAGCCGCACTCTGCGGACTTCACACCGACAACACGGGGACTGTCTACCGAGCGACGCCGGGAAGTGTTTTGAGTGCTTCAGGGCTACTCACGCGTCAAATTTGTTGTTCATTCTCCTCCGGGTTGGACTCTCTTCGCTCTCGGTCCCGTGGAATCCGCAGGAAGAGCGGCGCACGCGCGCAACCTCGCGGCGGGCACGAGCATCGCGTCCTACAGGCGCGCGCACACCAGTGCTTGCCGTGGGAATTTACATGGACGTCAGGGTCAAACTTCTATATGGAAGACTAGAATAGCTCAATCCTGCCACTTAAAATCAAAACAACCCGATTTCTTCTTAATTTTAAAAGCATAAAGTCGCAGAATCTCAAAATAACGAGCAATCTTCTCAAAGATTACTTACTCTCTCGCTACTATCTTACTATCTCAAAATAATGACTTAGCATTTCAAAAATAATGACTCATTATCTCAGAATAATGACTTAACATCTGTAATGACTTACTATCTCAAAAAAATGACTTGCCGACTTAACATCTCAAAATATTAACTAAGTATCTCAAAATGACTTTGCATATAAAAATAATAATAACAGCAATTGATGTAATAATGAAAAAATACATATTTTAAGTGGCAGGAATGGGCTACCATATTCCATAGTCAAACATGCTGTTTAAAAGATAAAAGGTTGCCTTAAGATTTTGAGTTAAAGGAACTGTAAAAATACCATGCATCTTTTAATCTGTTCAGCTACTATTCGAAGTTCAGTAAACTCAACATGTATGTAAAAAAAATACTGATTTGTTACCTCAAAATGTCTTACTTACAGTAGTGACATTACCTTGAAATTACTGTTTTTTCTCAAATTTCTCAAAATAGTGACTTATTTCTTTTACATATTTAACCAATTTCTCAAAACAATATTTTTTTATTTACACCTTTATTTATTTTGAGATGTCAAAATAACGAGTTATTACATTTTTAAAAAGTAAGCAATTATTGTGCAATAAGAAGTCTTACTAAAACATGTATTTTGACAGAGTAAGTCAATATTTAAAAGAGTAATTTTTTTGACATTTCAACTTTTTTGTTGCTCTGGATAATGCATTTAATAATAGAATAGTCTTTTTTCATAGAGCACATTTAGTGGTTTAACAATGCATTATAAAATCAAGATATCACAATGCAAAACTCTGACAAGGCATTGTGGAGAATAGATATACTATTAATTATGCCATCTAATGCAGCTGTATTGGTTAAATGCCAACATTTGTGAACAGTCACCAATCAGCATCTCGCTCCAGCACTGTTCCTGACGTCCAGCTCCAAAGTCATTAGAAAGTTGTGCAGCAATATGTATATATAGTCATAATTTCTTTTCTTTCAAATTTTGTTCAAAATATCACAAGAATACCCATTTGTGCATTCAGTATTGTGAATTGAATATAATGTATCGTTACCCACCTACATTACTAAGGTCAGTTTTTTAAAAAAAAACAATACCAAAAGATGCAGAATTTTAATCAAACACTAATGCAGTTAAAGAGATTTATTTTTTTACATTTTCAGCTATTTCTTAAAAGTGTGCACTGAGCTCGACTGTCACATAAAAGGTGGATTTGAGGTCCACAGTTTAGAAACAGAATACTTAAAATGATTTCTCTATTCAATGGCACAGGGTTTGCAGAAGGTCAAATCTAAGATCACATGTAGGAACATAAACAAACATCCATAAACAGGAGCTTTAAGAGCCTTACAAACTATAAACGGAACTTTAAAATCTATCCTACAAGAATATAAGAGCATCAGCTAAATGGCCAAACTAGTATGTGGATATTTTGAGAAACAAATCTTTATTGTGAAATCATAAGTAAAAACAAATCACTGCTGTGATATGCCTAGGCAATAATAAGAATATTTGAAGTTAGTTTTGACATGCTGCTGCCAGAAGCACAGACAGAGGGAAATAAGATCTCCTCTACTAAGTTGGAATATTTAATATATTCCCACTTAATCACTGCAACAACAACAAAATTAAAAAAAAATAAAAACACATTCAACTGTGTATTATTTTTAAATTTAGAATAATAAAAAACTTTTGAATAAAACATTTGAAAATCCATATTTTGTTGTGAATAAATACAACATTTAGGTGTTGGAAATGCATGAATAGATAAACGATTCAAATCTCTGAATATTTAAACAGGCCTAATTTGTTGTATGACATCCATACTTTGGTTATTTCCGTTTAACAAGATTGAAGCCTGCCTTAAAAATATCTCTCTCTGAGCCTTTTGTAAAGCACCATGAATATGTTCATCACCATAAAATTGCCTCCAAAATGTGCGCAGGTTTAAATGACATTGTTTTAAATGGTTGTAGCGGGTTTAAACTTAATTTAATGGCTCAAACTTTTAAGTATTCAAATAGGCCTTGTTTGTTGTGCACTATCCAGATTTAGGCTCTGTCCTATTTTAGTTCAGTTGAAAGGCCTAAAACTCTACTGAATGTTCTGCAGAGGAGCAAACTCAGTCAGACCCCAGCAGGAATGCAAAGAGGTGGCTAAGGCTGTTGGTTTCAATTGTAGTTGTGACAAATGGAACTTAAATTACAATGTCAAAGCATGAAATCATTTCAGCCCACAGAATTTGTTTTCAGTCCACCAGTTTACTCAGTTGACAATCTGAAGGCACATAGGAGTTGCACACACAAACACAGTCTGTAGTCTGGTCTATTTGGTGTATGTTCATAGTGTTGCACTGTTAAATGGTGCAACACCAAACCCAACCCTAAGCTTTTACCAAAACAACAAAAAAACAAAAAACATTTTTCCTTATAGGGACTGGTAAATGTTCCCACAATGTCAAAACTGCCAAGTTTTCCATCATCTGGTCCCCGAAAAGAGTTAAATGGATGTCTCCACAAACACAGAGTGCAAAGGGAGGGTCACAGCAGCAAGTACTGTGCCCTCACAATGGCTCTTTGTACATCGGCAGTGCGCCGGCTTCGTCACTAGCTCAGCGCTGAGCGCGCTAACGGCTGCTTGAGCCACGCACTGAAGCACGCGCTTCAACGGGCCGACCAGCAGCTTTAGAGGGCTGAGCCAAAATACAGCCACTGTCGGTCATTTCAGAGGGAACCGAGCGCCTTTGTTCAACCGCCATGGAGCAGGAGCAGGAGCAGGAGCAGGACCCAACCCCCCTCCCTCCCTCTGAAGGTTGGCTTAGCTGTGCCAAAGCTTGGCTGGCACATCGGGTCCGTATGGGTCGACCACTAGGCCGCCCCTCTCTCTCTCTGTGAGTGATGTCTTTGTTCGCTCTGATGGGACAGGCCGTGGCTGGGGCGGCAACTTCAATAGCTCCAGTTAGGCGGTGGGGCTGGACGCCGTCGGCTTCCATTAGAGTCAGGCCACTGGATGAGACTGTGATGTGCTAAAGGCTACACTAGTGTGTTGGCCAAGCCCTCCACCAGCTTGCCGGCTTGCTTTCATCTCCAGCCAGGGCCAGAAAGACCCACGTCAGCTTTGGGTGGGGAGAAATTTCCGCCCTCAAGCTAGAGACCCATCACGGAGACATGGGAGATCTAGGGAGAAAGAGAGAGAGAATTAATCTGATATATATTTAAGCAACAGAACACATTGTGGTTGTGATCTGGCATGAATTGAAGGGGAGTGAACTGTACTGTACACTGTGCAATTAAAAGATGAAAGCAATATTAATATTCTTTAAATATGTTCCTTAATACTGCCAACTTCTGCCACCAAAAAAATACTTCTAGTTGCTTAAAGTAAAGCAAAGATTGTTGCAACCCCTGGCAACAGAATGATACAGGTCATGTCCTTATTACCCCATACAGTTTTGTCTACTGGAAAAATCTGTCTTCTGAAAGCTGATGTAACAAAATGTTTGTTTCGTTATGTACATTCTCCCCCTGAATACCACTGAATCCTCTGAATTATGAGGTTATTAAAGAGTAAAAAAACACATTCATCATCAAAAGAATAGTCACACAAATAGTTGTACCCAGATGAAAATAAGTTTCGCGCTCGGCCGCGTATGTGACGTAAGCAAGGATGGGCCTTATCGCTGTACCTGACTGACTCAACAGCCAAGTTTGCGGACATTCAGCGAACAGTGATGCCCTCCATGAGTCAACCTGTTAGTGCGAACGCCATTAGCAGGGCAGGACTACATGCACGCAGGCTGTCACATGTCACATGTCTAGAAGGCCTGGTGCCACCCACTTCTGCCCCTACCACAAAATCCGCAGGAACTGTGTGAGAATATTCAAGCTGTATGGGATGGATTATCACAGGACACCATTAGGAACCTCTACAACTCCATGCAGCGACGTCTGGCATGTTGCAATAGCAAATATGGAGGCCTGAAGCCATACTGAGAGACACTACTTCTGCATGTGTAGCTCAATAAATATTCTCCATATCAGTCTAAATTTATCATCATTTATTGTTCCTGGTAACCTTTATCTTCCTACCGAACAGCACTGCAATCCAACACTTCCTTCTGGGAGCGACTATTTTTTGATGAGTATATTTATATTGCTACATACAAGCTAATCCAGGCTGCACAAAATATAGAACTAGCAGCCTCACCAAACCATCCCATGAATATGGGTCTGTTTTATAATAATGTGCGATGTGAAGTTTTAGCGCTGCTAGTACAGTCTTTCTACTAACAGTCTACTTTGTGTTAGATCACACATGAGATTATTACAGGCAACAGTAGACACACACTGTCACCTACAGGCTGTAACCTTCCATTACACTGAACCCTCAGAGAGCGATACACCACTAAAGAAAAAAAACGGGGGCTTCATTTTCAAAGCTTCCTGAACAATAGTAAGGGCAGGTCTGAGCCCTTTAACCAGCTGGAAATCTTCCTTGAGTGTCATTTTCCAAAGAAGGATAGGAGATCATAGGTAGTCACAGCATAACATTGGGTCAAAACATAAAAGGAAGTGAACAGTTTCACTATCTACCTTTCGCTAGCTTTCTAAACCCACAGATATAATAAGCTAAATATATACAAAACCATATACCACCTAAGTTAGCACTGAGCAAACTGCTCAAAGTAAATAATCACTCTCGCTTTACACTATAATCTCACGTAGACTTGCTTATGTTTTGCTTTGCTATGCTTTGTTTCTGATACTGTATGACATGGTGTCATCTGCTTTTCATAATGTCAAGTATGCCATCAGTGGCAATGAAGGCTTAAGTTTGCACATACATGTGTCCATTTTTATAGATAACTATATGTCCAAAGCAAAACTCACCTCTTGTACCACCTGCCCCAAACGCTCCTGACTGCTCATTATTTTCCTGCACATGAAATGGCAACAACAATAACATGATCATATTTAGCATAGTCATTACACAAAACTTATTATCATTAAAGTATTTAAGATTTTTAGTTATATCATGCAATTTCTGTGTCAACATCAGTGACCAGATCATAACCATTTTACCCAGATTACAACCCCAAACATCTTGAGTGGTCTAACCAGAAGTGGACGACAAAACACCTGGTACTCCATTCAAAAGTCTCAGAAGTGTCTCCAGTGACTATAGTGATTAGATTTTGTGACTGGATGAAGAGTCAGACCAGCTCAGGCTCAAACATACACAAATGAATGCACCACTAGTCCTTGTGTACATAAGCATACAAGCTGTTACAAACGTTTAGATTGCATTAATTGTGAATGCGACTTGTAAAGAAACAGGAGAAAAGATTAAATAAGTCTGTCTTAGGCTTTCGGGGACATACCAGGACATTTTAGCACAGCAGTTCTCAAACTGGGGGCTGCAGAAATATAGTCCAGTTTCATCAGTATCTTTTTGGGCAAAACTGCGATTGCTAATGGGATAGCACGGATGTAACACAGTGTAAAATAAAGTTTTGTTGACACTGTGAACAAGGTGCAGTTGTAAAATCGTTGTATTGCACATTGTATTTGTACAATCAGAGAATGTGTAGGAGGAGAATTACCGCTCAGTAATGTGTTTCAGGTTTGTTAAATGCTAGAAGGTGCTCCCACGCATGTTCAAAAAGAATGGGTTTATGTGGTGCATATGAGTAAAATCACAGTCTTTAAGAACATTTTTCATAAAGAAGAATGCATTCATTTCCTGAAAGCACAGCAGCACAAAACAGTTTAACGCCACCATACTTCAGTCATAAAACTTTTTAATGGCACCTTATGTACATTTATAACATTAGGGACTGCAAACCATTTTATTGAGCCAATGAGCTGCTCCTCTGTCCAACTAATTAGCACTAGTACCACTAAAACTAGGGTCCTAGTGCTCAAAACCCGTTTGCTGTAGAAGGAGTGCATCAGTTTATGTTTACACCTATCTTGCACACTACACTGTAACTTCGTAAAGGAACGCATGTTTTAGAGCCAACCTTAAACTGTCTGTGTGTGTATGTATGTTTACCTGTGTATCCTGCGTGCAATGGTGAGTGTGTACTCTGCGCTGTGGTCTGGCTGGTACGTGGAGGGCAGGATGGTATAAACAGCAGGGGGCAGTCTACACTGGACACTGACTTCCTGAGAGTGAGAGTGAGGAATGCAGCTCACCACTGGACATACTGTAGCAGAGATGACCATGGTGTCCACATTCCCATCAGGGACCTTCAAGCACACAACAGAAAGCCTGATATGCTATGGGCCACACACATAACCCATTCATGTCCTAAATCAGTTACTGGCAAAAAAAACCCCAAATCAATGTATTATCTACGTAAGTAATATTAAATCCATACTTTCATGAGCAAAATTGATCAGAATTACACATCAGTTTATAATAGCATATAATATAACTTACAAGTTAAAAGTGTATTAACATGTGCAGAGGTGTGTTCTATAAACAGGACGTATAATACATCATAAATCATAAATCATAATACAATAAAGCTGTCACATCACTTTATCCTGACCTTATAAATGTGGAAGCCGATAGCATGGAGGTCCTTCTCTGGGTTGTGCTGCCGCAGAGTTACCCTAATATTACTGCCCCCGGGGTCATACGTCACAGTGAGTGGTATACGAGGGTTCTGTCCATGTGAGGGGAAGTTCCGACCCCCTCCAGCTGTAGAGCCGGCTGTCCAGCGGCCACACACACTGATTGTCTCCCACTCTCCACCCACAGACTCCTGCTGCAGGCTCACCTTTACTGCACTGTGGAGAAAGCGATGTGAAGAAGGAGAAAGATTCTTTGAACAAAAATTAAATAGAAGTCCAAACGTTTTATAGGGCTTAAACCTTAGACATAGTTATCACCATGTAATAAGTAACTTCATTATGAATCTTATTTGAAAGATTAACTTCTGTTTGTGTTTGTAAGAAGAACAGTGACAAGTACAAGAGTAAACTGTGAAGGAAAAGACATAATTATAATGATAGAATTATAAGAATAAAATTATAATAAAATTATGCCTGTATTTGAAAAGTGAAAAGTCTTGAAGTCGTAATGCATAAAAGAACTACAACAAATAGGTAATAGCAAAAAGTAAAACTATAGAATTTTTTTAATAATTTGTTGTCGTTCCAAAAAGAATCACAGAGCATTCTATGGTGTCTAGCTTAGCGTGTTGGGTTCAGATTGTTTTATTATAATGTTACTTGATTTAGTGCTAGTCTAAAACTGTCATGTGCGCTCCTGTGAATGTGTGTACCTGAGGCCGGTGGTACAGGTGGAGTGCACTCGAAGCAGGAATTGTCCTTCTGCTCCCTGCAGGAAGGTGCTTGGAACCAACAGGTAGAACCCAGCACTTAAATGAGTGTGTACCACCACCTCCCGTTCATACGCATGTGTGTTTGAGGAAGCACAGGGCGTGGAGTTCAGCATCCGAGTCAGGTTAAAGTGCTTTTTGTCCACCTGTTAAAATAAAACAAAATAAAATAAAATAAAAAATAAATATATAAATAACAATCATAAACAAAGTAGGTGTTTTTCATATCTCTGGAAGGGACTACGTACACTCTAACATCGGCTAACATGAGGTCAAGTACTGAAATAAGTCAAAAAAATACTAGGAATTAATTTATCAGCCACTTTATCTTTCATTCAACAGACAAAACACCAACTGAAATAACAGAAAATATCAAAAATAAAATGGCATATGACAGTAGATAAACTGCTTGATGTAAGTTTGGGGATAACATGCTAATAAAACACTTTCTTTGGTTACTGCAATATGTGTTTCCATGATAAATATATTGCTAAGGGTTTAAGGATAAGCGTGCACACCTGCAAGCCTTAGTGACATACAAACCCTATTCCAAAACAGTTAAGACAATGAAGTAGGTAAAATGCAAATAAAAATAAACAGTAATACAAAAATCGACTCTCTGATATGTTTTCAATCTGAAATAGATGCCAGCAACACGTTTCAAAATAGTCCAAAAAACATCTTGGATATTAAAAGAGGCACCATCTATTTCAACACGAAAACAGAGAACTGGGTCTTCAGTGTCTTCAGTCCCCGAACATGTATTATATGATGTAACATCTTCCAGTCCCTAGTTTAGTTCTAGTTTTCTGGAACATGCTGCAGGCATCAAATTTTGACTTTAATGCCGTTTATATTTTCAACTATAAAATTACCAAACATGTCATTTTACTGGGGAATTCAAACTATTTTTCATTAAAATTCATTCATTATTAATTTATTCATTAAAAGCTTGTTGAAAAGCCAGCTGTTCCCAAAACTTTCACAGGAGGGACATTTGTCACTAACCTTCCATAAATGCAGTGCTATGGCCTGGTAGTGAGGGTGCTGTGGAGTGTTGCTGCCACCTGGAGGCTGTTCTGCATAACTCCGCTGGGCGCTCAATGGTCCGTACTGCAGCAGTGACAGTAGCACCTCCGCTCCCTCCCCAACTCTTAACCAGAACTTAGGGTTGCTGCTGTAACTGCTGTTGTTACGGCAGCCTCCTGCAGAGAGACCTTTGATCCAGCGGCCAGCTAATTGCTGGGTGTGAGTTAGAAAGGACCCTGAAAGAGAAAAAGAGAGACAATCCAGCAACCTTTAACAATACAGCAATGAAAGGCACAGTCTGGCATTTTAAGATTACTACCAAACAGCATCACTGCCAAAGCAGAGATTTGTACGCTAATCTCCTGCCCAAACAACATTTTACAGACTTTAGAATACTCTGTGCTGTTTCTAAAAGAGTACTCAAATACTTGTTCTCCATCCTAAAAAAACAGAATTAAAGTATTTTCACATTTCATAATTCTCTATTACGTTAATTATGACTTATGGTATGCTGCTTAGTTTTAGTTTAATTTTATTTAATCAAAGTACTCCAGCTTTTGATTTGTAACCTACAGCCACACCTTTATACAGCCCCTTTTACTTTCGACGTCCTAAAAATGGCATGAGACGTGTTGTAATGTTGTTTAATGTAGTTTTCGATAAAGAGCCAGACAACGGTCTTACATGGATAGCAGTGATGTTATAGAAGGAAGTTGAAGATGTAAAACTTTTAAAATCTTGTTTAGCGATGTACTTTCATGCTGGGTTAACAGGTTTACTGAATGCATAGCCAAGTTCATTCTCCTCATTTGTTCGGTTCCATTGCAAGGGAAATAACTTTGACATGCAACATGCAGAAATAAATATTTTAAAACTGGGGTTTTGCAAAGTCATTTTATTTAAGTATTAGTTATTAGTATATTGTGATGGTACCCTTTCCCAAACTCTTAATACTTTTCTTAAACAGTGGTCAGGTTCTTAGCTTATTCTCTTGAATGCCACTCAACAGTCAAAACTAGAGCCACACAAACAAATTCTCTTTGTTTAAAACACACTGTTTGCCATTTTAATGTTTTTATAAACTTATCTTGCTTGGCTGTGTCCAGCCTTTAGCTGCAACGCTGGCAAATTACTGAGTATGGCAGGCTTTTTTAAAGCCTAAAGTCATCATTAAGTACCTTTTTTACCCCCAAGTTTAATGATAGAATGTTTTGTTTAAAACTCATAAACAAGCCTCTAACTCTGAAAATTGTTTGGAATTAACAGTCCGATTCACAAACTTGTCTCAAGAAAGAAATCTTCTTAATCTTCTTAAATGTGTCTTTTTCATATCTACATACTTAAGAAAAAAAAAGATAAATTATTGTTCTTCAAATAAAAACTTAAGAATTTTCTTTGTTTCCTTTTTTTTAAACTGTTTCACAAAGTATAACTGTTAAATAAATTCCCTCCACCACTACTTACGGTAAATGTTACTAAAACTTTCTAAACATTTGGCTGGATGTTTGCTTCTCTCCGGCACTCAAGTGATTAAACTGGAATAGGAAATATGGTATAATTTCACACACTGATACTGACAATTTACATGGCATAAAACACTTATACCAAAACATTTATATATACTATAAACGAAAACAATTAATATGTCCATAATAAAATGGGGTTTTATAGAGCGTTTTTTGCTATGAACTCTTCATGTTCCAATGTTTATGTAATTTTTATGCCCATTTAAAGTGAAGACAGCTAGCCTTAGCTTTAGCTATCTATTTCTGCCCTACATAGTTTACAAGCTTGAAACATGGGGAGGTGGGGTAATGTAATTATTACTGGCATTTTTTCAATGATTTTAGTTCAATGATTTTTTACCTTCTGTAAACTGAGCCACAAAAATAACCTCCAGTTATATTAATTCTGTGCAACAATGTACAACACTCAAATCCAAAAGATGAGCCAAAGGACTTCTCAGAGGCGTGACCCTTCGGGCAGCTTTAGGTAAGTCACTGCATAGCATAGCCTACAGCCTACATATGTGTGTAAATATGTACATTGTTACATAGTATGTACATTGATATTTCTTATACTGTGCCGATCAGTCACAGGTTTTACAGATGTCTTGTAGTAAAATGACATTATTCAACCTCTCCACGTACAACTAATCCCTTCCGAACTGGGTTTTAGTGTGATGATTTTTCTCATAAAATGAACCCCACCCAGAAGACTGGTTGAAACCTCTGTCAGTTTGTAATTATGCCGATTGTTAATTTAACACTTTATGCCTTTACTTCAGCTGTTTAAGTCCTAACCCAGTTGCAAGGAGAACTGGTGGGACTGCAGGTTATACCATTCAAGCAGGAGCACACTTTATAAATCAAGTGACTAAACAAGTGGAATCATGTGTGCTCGATTCTTCATTGAAATGAAACCTTGATTATTGAACTGTGTCCTAACCAGGAGCTTTGCTGCAGGAGGCAGTTTAACATGTCATTTCTTTCAGTTTTTTTAAGTATGTTAGATTTTTAAAATGCAGAATTTTGTTATTATTTTGTAGCATTATTTCAATTCATTCAATTAATTCTTCACTGCCAACTGTTGAAATGATGTCTATCTGTAATAATTTCACCATCCACCTCTAGAGGGCACACTGGTCATTGCCACAACAGTGTTGACATCCACACAAGACAGAAGGTCGCATTCTAAAGGCAGAAATGCTTATCATTTACTCCTTTTTTTCAATTGTTTTAAGTAGCAGCAGGCAATTATGACAGAAGGAGCGTACAGATGCCTGATAAATAAAGCCATTAAAAGCATTCTGAGCCTTCAAAACTCTGTTTTTCAAAAGAAAGTGTGCTAGAAACTCTGTCCCACCTGTTATGCCACAACAACATTGTGGAAAAAAATATTCCTGGTTGGCCTGGTTGCTTTCAAATATATCACTTTCTGACAGATGCATTTAAGTACCTGTGTAGATGCTTTGAAGATGGCTGTCCTCACTGATAGGATAACCCACTGTGACCTCATCGAATTCCTGCTGGAATTCAGTCTCATCAACCCAGAATTCCCCCTCTTGGGTACGACCCAATAGATCCACAGAGCAAGAGGGGTCCAATGAGCTCCACCCTGTTCCACTAGAGAGAGGAGAATAAATGGCATTCGGACAAAAAGAGTAAAACACAAGTTTTTATGTGATGTGTAGTACACATCTGATTTGGATATGGAGCTTACTGATAAAAAGTCTAACTTTAATGTCTTTAACTTACACAGAAAATACAGAGAAAATATGGTTGATTATTTTGACCCTTTAATTGACTTATGCTTAAGTAACTCAATCTGTAAATGCTGCCATTATGCAGGTTTAAATGAAAAGAAAATGAACAAAGATAAAAATCAGATTTTTGCCATGAACTACCATTTTAAGCAAATGAATGCACATGAATATACTTCAGACGTCAGTCATCTCTTATTGTTATTGTTACTCTGTAATGGTGGAGGATCTGGTTGAGGCACTGTTGTGGTTCTGGCAGTTAACGCTCTTTTTCATATATTTGATGGACAGCTTTAACCAATGTTTTGACAGCCATTTACTGTCACCACCACAGCATGTGTTTTAACAAGTTACAGACTTTCTTTATGCATCTACACCACCTGGGGGGTCTGCATGAAAGAGTTAATCTCTTTGTTACTGGTACCAACAACACAGGTCCACATTGTGAATAACCTCTGGCTTACTGGTGATGCACAAAATCCTTCTTTCCTGGTCTTACTGGATTTTAGAACAGCTTTTAAAATAATTGATAACTAGTTAAATACAGTTGCATCTGTAAGTAAGCATCTGAATCCACCATCTTAAAAAACCCAGTAGACCTCTCTTTGGAATAGTTTGAATCGCATTTAACTAAAAGGCTTTGTTTCAACTGAGAAATCATTCAACAAACACATGCAATGCTTGTAGAGTCGCAGGGGGTTCAATTTTATGGCCTTTACTTTGCACAGCTATGCTGATGACACACAAGTCTACATTTATAATCCTTCTGAAATCAAGACTCTGCCGACAGGCCTCTGTCAAGCAACAGTAGCAGCACCAATCCTAACAAAACCATTATATCTGTCCCATTCTGAAAGAACTGCACTGGCTGCTTGTATTTTTTAGATTATATTTTAAAGTTCTGTAATTGGTTTTTAAAGCAGCTTAAAGTCTTAAAGCATCTGCATACCTCACACAATGTCTCTGCACATGATCGTAGATCTGCAGATACTGGCCTTCTGCGAATACCTTCCGTGAAATACCGAAAACGCAGAGAGACTCTTTCTGTTAGTGTGCTTCTAAACTGTGGAACTTTTAGTCTACTATTTATTATACAACAAGAATATTATTGCATCGCTTCATATGACTGTCAATATTATTAATATTATCTTGTTTACTGTTACTATTTGTTGTATGCACTTTATGACCAGCAGAAAGGTTTATTTCCAGTTACTGTACACTTAACCATGTGTATTACGACAATAAAAATTTAACTGAATATATCATTCACTAGGAATTCACGAGCATCTACCTTTCAGTCCAGGCTCCTCCCCAGCACCTCCTTCCCCAGGGATTCCATATCCGCAGCAGTCGCACTTGCTCTCCATCACTTGTTTTCACATCTGCCCATTCCATCACGCTCAGAGCGTGGAACTGACCCAGCTCAGGTGCACCTGCTGAAAGAGACAGGTAAACTATACTGCTACTGAAAAATAATTCCAGCAAAGTGCTTAAGCAGATACTTTATATCACAGTATGGCAATATTGTACATAAGAGTATGCGTAAACTGTAACCCAGTACAGTGCATAATAGTTATGTCATTTCAATGAGATTACCAGAACAAGATATTTAAAAATCACACAATTAAATTTGAACTCTTGCGTACTTAACCGTACTACAGTTTTTACTTGTATCATGCTGTGAATTTTTAGGGTCATTCACCTTACGTATTATTACAGTTTATGAGTACTAGTTATGAGTTAAGGTACTGACTTTCCTTTTTTGTTCAGGTCGAGTGGTAGGCCCTACTAATGTTGCTGTGCATACACGGTGTTATCACCAGAGGGAGTATCATCATGCAGAATTATTCTTAACATATGCTATACATGTGAATACACAATGATAAACATTTTCTGCACTTTTATTTTCAAAAAGTGTAATTAAAAACAAACATAAAAAATCAAGTTCAAGTTTTTGTTTTATATTCAAACAGTTAGTATAGTTCATGATAGGTCAAATTAAGAATTTGCACATACTTCTGTAAAAAAAAAAAAAGAAACAAAAAAGTGTTACTAATTTTATAAAGTAAAACATTTTTTTTATGTTGCATAACCTTTTTTGTACACTAAATACTGTTTTGTCTGTCAGGCCTATAGGAAAACCCTAACAGATCTGCCTTTGAGAAGCTATAGAAAACTGAATGCTTATGTCAGCAAATGTCCTTCAAGTCATTCATTTATTTTGTGCCTCATGTAAATTCCACAGAACGTAATGTACATGCTCGCAATGTGTACTGCATGTAATTTCCAAAGCTGTAAAGGTACAAACTGATAAAACTGTAGAAGTGAAATTCCCCTTTTTTCACATGCCAAGCAGACTACTGGTCTAACCAGATAAACAACTGTCGCCTTTGTGCTTTAACAAGAACAGCTTTTTAAGCACGCAATAAAGAGAGAAGCTACTTCCTCAGGCTGCTTCCTACAAAACACAGACTGCAGGTGTTGCCTGACCTGTGAGGGACAAAAAGAAGGAAATTTGTAGCACGTGAACACCACAACTATGGACCTATTATTCACCTAAACTGTTGCAAAACTGTTAAGTTACTTTTAGATTTAATTTTAGATTTACCAGCTGCTTACAAAACACACAATGCAGTCTAACACTGTCTAATACTGTCTAACCAAGTAGTGTCCAATAACGGTCAGAATCAACTTCGAGGTTAGATTACAGTCTATTACGTAACTTCTCTAAATTCTTTTGATTGAGCATTGTAGTCCACAGTCTTTAGCAAAGTCTGCGGTTAATACATACTGGTATTTTCTGGGGATACATTTTCCATAAATAGGGAACATGTTCCCGTGGTGGATAGAATGACCAGTTTAAACCCATGAAAGGCTTGTAGACCCCTTTTTACTGAGGCAAAAACTGTTGAATCCTTACTTTTATCCTCTCTCCATTACACCATGCTGAACACACACATGCCTTCTCAATTACTGTAGGTGCAAACAGATTCCAACAGATTATGGTAAAACAATGTC
The DNA here is from genome assembly GCA_034552555.1 of Semaprochilodus insignis. Taxonomy (NCBI): domain Eukaryota; kingdom Metazoa; phylum Chordata; class Actinopteri; order Characiformes; family Prochilodontidae; genus Semaprochilodus; species Semaprochilodus insignis. The sequence continues at coordinate 13,380,733 of CM067493.1, read as the reverse complement.
TTAAACATCAGACTATGCGTTTGTAAACAATTCATGTAATAATATTTTTGCGAGGGAGCAGATGTCTGGTTCCCATCAACTCCGCTGTGAACAGTACTGACTGCAAGTTTCTGTAGAACAGAGCATTTCACATCAAACCCCTCTGACTCTGGTTACATCTTAACTATTTAATGATGAAGAAACTTTGTTAAAGGGAGTTAAAGGGAACATCAGCAAAGACTCTGAAAGAATCATAGAGGATATGTTAGGAAACAGAGGATTATTTATTTATTTATTTTTTGTTACAGATTACTGACTGTTAAAAATAACTGCAACCAAATTACTTTATTAAAGTAAAAATCAACACAGTGATTATTTCCATTATACCTGGATTATTATTATTATTATTATTATTATTATTATTATTATTATTATTATTATTGATTACTAACTAATAATAACTAAATATGTAATAATCAAATAATTAAATAAAGAATACAGAAAACCAAGTTTCAACAAAGCTTTTTCAACAATAATTAAACTTGACAGGGCAAACACAAAAACTGCACTGTTTTATGAAGTTAAACAAGAAAATATAGGTGGCTTAAATATTGTGCCACACAGAAACAGTCACTGATCTCATAAGTTTTAATAATTTTAACAAGTAAAAATATGCCGTACACTGTTACTTAGGTAACCGTTGTAATCATAGGTTGTCACTGTAATCATCCACTCAACACATAAATGTAATACAGTTAAAAGCTCTACTGCTCTCCTGGGACTTCACCTTACTTGCCTTATTCTTACCATACTAAAGTCAACAGATCAATCTGGTAGAAATCACATTTTTAGACCCCTCATTAACAAGAATCATGAAATCATCTAAAAACTATGACTGGCCAGCATGTGTGTTTTCTCTGCTTAAAGGCTGTACTGTCTCTAAGGGTTCATACTGGTGCGTATGAACTTGGATGACACCTCCTAATCAGCTCTCTGCAGTTTCAGCAGCTCACAGACACTAACATTTACTATGAGCTTAAAACTGTGAGAGCCGATTGTCCTATTTACAGATAAAGATAATTTATACATAGAAACATTTTATATCCATCATTAGAAAACTATTGAAAAAAGAAAAACATGAAAAAACAAGGCTAACTTTACTGCTCACAAGACTGAGCTTTTCACGTTAAGATGCCACCCTTCTATTCTTTTCATGTTAGTTAATGCTATCTTACTTCAGCATTACAATCTGTCAGGTTAATGTTCACAAGAGATTGATGTATATCCAGCCAAACTGTAGATTTTTTACAAAGCAACAAATGAGGAATAAAAATTCCTGCACATCAATTTGCTACTGTAGAATCTAGCAATGTGAAAACAAGAGTAATAAACATAACTTAGTTACTGATGCTACAGATTGGGCAAATGAAACCCGCAAACTGCTGCTTGTGAAGGAAGATTTTTTTCTCCTGGCAGCCCCCCATCTCTTCAAATCTACACAATTTGTGAGACATATCTATAATTTAAACAATAAAAATTGACAAAATGTGACATGTTTGCGTGTATGTAGTTTTAATGTAATCCTGCTGGTAATCAAAAGCTGACTTTATAATGCACCTGCAATTTGATTACCGGCTTCTTTACTGGAACTGTAATGTTTTTGTGGATCATGTATTCCATCATTATGCAACACTGAAGGTCAGTTTGAATCTGATGTGTTCAGAGCAAGTCACTAAACCGTACAGCGCAGGAAGGGTTGACAACCATAAAGTGTATTTCACAAGAACATTGACACAGCTGATTAGTTCCTCCTCACAGAATCAGATCAAATATTAAAGGTACCAAAGAGTGGAAATCTGTATTCACATCATCATACTTGAATGGTGAGAGTTCATCACATAGAACTGATGCTGGGAGGCCCTGACCTAGTCTTACTGTGATGCAGGCCCACCTCTCACCTGCAGGGGCGCTGTGTACACAACAGCTGATGCAACTCCGCTTTCTCATCTCCTCCGATAGTCTCGGAAACATGCATTTGTCAGCGGGCGTGTCAGAAGCCCTTTTCAAACTCCAGCGTTCAGCCACGCCCCCACTCAGGTCCACCATGGCTTCACACACCTGCCCTGCCCACAGGTGCTCATATGAACCGTGCAGCCTTTGGAAAAACAAACAAATGAACAGCATGATCAACCCCATGCACTTTCTTCACGTTTATACGTATATGACAGTCTCCATGAAGGAAAGCTGTTTTTGATCATGGTCACTTGCACATAAATAACAGGAAAACAAAACTCTTCAGTTTCCTATGATCTCATAAAGGGGTATTGCACGCAAAGGTGTATTAAAATGCAAAGTAATTCACAGAGGTGGCGATAGGAACTAGGTGTCATAACATCTACAAGAATGGCCATTTTATTTACTATCCAAAATTACTGGTGAATCTATACATATTTAAGTTTTTATGTGTAATGCTGAATTAAAACTGCCCTTTTTTGGTCAATTCCAAAAAAAAAAGTTTTCTTTTGAGGCTAATTTGCCTCTGAACACCACCCATGCACCTCTCCACCAGGAATCGATTTAAAAAATATGTTGCAGGCCAAAAACTTCTAAAAGTCGCCAGAAAACAGCAATTTGCTAGTAACCATTTTATATTTTAACATTTTGTGACGGAGCAATAAAGCAATAAACGCCACAATCATCTGGTTCCTATCACCACCGCTAAGAGCAATTTTGATTCTGAAAGGTTTTCTACGACAGACCATTTCATATCAAAACACTCTGCTTAAGTCACTAGTGGAATTCCCCTTTAATTTGCCTTTTCAATCTGCGTGCAGGAGTGGCCTCCATATCATGACTATACAAAACGATAAAGCTCAGACATTGAGGTAGATTAAACTCATTTCCTATATCAGATTTGATGAGAAGCTCCCTTAGAACTCACTTGGCATATGCTTTCTCCAGCAAAGCTATCCAGAATGCAGTAGGGCTGTGGCAGCGGGAGAAACAGGGTGTGCTGTTGACACAGGGCAGCCGATCGTCCACCCGAACCTCCATCCAATGCCCGTTCCGCCAGAATCTGAAGCAAAATTCACCTCGGTAACCGCTATCCCCCCATACACACTGCCCTTGGGGCATCACCTGAAACAATCACACAAATTCATGAACAGAAAGAAACATTAAGGTTTATATTTAAAAATCTATTATTATTAAGATCTATTAGTATCTATTACGCTTTTTTCTTACTGTACAAGACAACAGTAGTATAATTTAAAATGTGTATTATTAATTTGCCTTATCACTGATTACAACCTATCACTTACCAACTTATCAAGAAAATACATTTGAATTAATTGTAATTCAATTGTGTAATCAAGTACAATATATTCACTTTACTCCATAAAAAGTGGGACTTTCTTTTATTTTGTAACTATATTTTTTCCAAGATAACAATACACATATATACACACATACAAATATATATTATAAGTTGATTTTTATCAATACAATTATTTTCATATGCTACTGTATTCTAAAGAAATGATTTATTCTTTATTTATTCTATTTATTATATATGGCTGGGATGTTGAATGTGGCTCCCATTGAATGTATCATAGATTGCTGTTCCACTGCTGAATTTTATGCAAAAATGCTAAATTTACACCCCCAAATTCGTTATACATAAAACGGTTAATTCTAACAGACGCAAATGATCTAATATGAGCCATCTCATTATGACAGGTCTGTCCAACGTCATTATTCAAGGGACACATCAATGTACATTTGAATTGTACTTTATTTTTACAGAAGGTCTCCGGGAGGGCTGGAGTTCAGTATTTTGGCATTCAAGTACACTTACTAAACCTGGAAATAAGTGCTGAGCTTAACAAGGTGTGTGCAGAGAAACCACCAAACCGTGCTGGACACCAGCCTTCCAGACCTGAAATCAAATGGCCCCGGTTTATCATTTATTCTGCTGCAATGCTTGAAGTCTATTTATACTGTTCAGTGTTTTTGATTTCTCATTCTTGCAGTGGGTATTTGCATTGCACTTTGTCATGGTATTACCCTTGACATCTGTTGTTTATCATGGCCCAGGGACTTTAATGAATGGTTTCCATCACATGTCGCATACATTTCTGTCATGGCTTTCTAATGACCTTCATGCCTGCCAATCCCTGCAACTCCTAACCTGTTTTCTGAATTCACAATACTGTCTTACATTCACACTGAACTCCTTTCCAGCATCCTGTATATGACCCGATCAGCGGTCAACCAGTTCTTTGTTTTTTTAATAATGTTCTGGTGGAGTTTTAGCCTTTGTCACTGGCTCATCTTACAGGTCTTCCTTCTGTATGATTTGAGTTCCTCTGTTTAATCTCACTTGTAAAAATTTTGGCCCAGAAGACAGAAGGGATAGTCTTCTCCTTTTAAGTGTTGGTTCCTCTCAGTGTTTCCTTCCTCGTGCTCCTCATGCGTATGTGTCATAAGATTTGTAAGATCTGTAAAGCTGCTATGCAGTCCTGCACCCTAATTCATGTGTTAATCACTGTCCCGATACTGACCTTTGCACTCCTGATAACACAGAAAGCTAAAACATGCAGGTGAGTTTCTACTCAACCACAATGGTTTTCACTGTGTGCTGGAAGCATCTTGATCAACCACATGTCCTATATTTTAATGTTCGGAGGGGGATAATTGGTCCCCACTATAATTAGCTCTCAGTACACATGGACTGGGAGTTAATAGTGTACTATGATTGCTTTCGTTTGTTAAATATGACCAAAAATATTTTGAAATGAGGTAAACTAAGCAGATTACCTGTGATAAAAAAAGACACTGCCTAGTTTGTTAAAGATAGACAACTTGAAAGTTTGCCAAGGTTAGCAGGTTACTTTGTTAAGGTAAACTTTGAAACAAGCAGTGCCAGCTCCCAGGTTCAAGCTTGGTCCTGGAAACAAAGGCTGTGTTTGCATTTGCACCAGAGATGTGTAGTTAGATAGGACTGCTTTAGAAATTACTCATCAAAAAATACAATGTGTGCACCTCACACCCCCGTACAATATACAGTGACGGGTGACTAAACATACTTTTCCTCCTTCAGCAGTCCACAGTGGTTTGGCAACTACAGTACATTTTAAACAACATTGAAATTTAGAGTGACAATTCATTAGAACTTAAATATTTATTGAATTATTTAATCATTTTGTTACATTTTATGCTGTTTTATGTTGATTTTGTAAGAATGTCATTTGGCATTTTGTTCTTCATGTCTGCATCTAAAATAGCTATTCAAATTTGATTATGTCATGCTAAACTTCCATTTGGGAAAACACATCAAAACCTCACCTCATTTTCCTTTTTTGTAAACACATAACTGGTGTATTTGTAGATGAGAATAGCAAAACCACAGAACTCTCCAGGACAGACAGAGATACTTTCAAGAAAACAGTTTGACATTTAATACTCCATTTAAATTTGATTACCTATCTCTAATCTTCCAGTTAGGGTAAACATAGCAACGCATCTCATATTCTTCCTGTTCCAGCGGTATATCAGTGTATTAGATCAGCAAAACCACAGGATTGTGTTTGTCTGTGGAGACCCAGTACTAAGATTTGTATCTGCATTTGTATCGGTATAATGTAACATGATGAGTTAGTACATGTCTTTCTGTAGTCAGTATGCAGGTTTACTTTGTGTGGTTTGGTTTATGTGAACAGCAAGTGCCACTGCAATGCTTTGAATATTTACCATTACATCCAAAATAAATCTACAGCACTCTATTGCATAGGTAGTTGGTCATCTTTACAATGTGTGAAGTTAAGATGCTTGCAATTTTGCTAGTTACCTAATACATACCTCAAAAGGTCCACATGCCATTTGCTAGCTATATTTAGATATAGCTAGACATGAAGGGGTTTGCGCAAAAAAAAAAAAACTCTTTCAAGAATTGTCTTTTTTCTTCCTTGTTGGGATCAGGATACACACACACGCTACATACATATGTTTTATGTCAGCTGTCATTGTTTTCAAAAACGTATTCATTAAAATAGTTAAAAATGCATCTACAGCATTTCAAATGAACCAAAAATGTACAAAAAGTTTTCTCTCTAAAATCAAGAGTATTAATAGGGAGCTTGGCCCCTTTGCTGCAGTAACAGCCTCTACTCTTCTGTGAAGACTTTGCACTACATGTTGGAATGTTGCTGTGAGGATTTGGTTGCATTCTCTCAGAAGAGTATTACTGAGGTCAGAAACTGATGTTGGATGATTAGTTCTTAATTGCACACACTACTCCAACTTAACCTAAAGGTAGTGGCTGAAGCTCCATCACTCCAGAGAGCCCAGTTTCTACTGTTCCTATTTTTTACATTTTCATTTGTTATCTTTGTAAGATGATATTATTTTTGTGTTATAGCATATTCTTATGCTAACTATTAAGATTATATGCATTTCACATGTTATTCTCACCACAATGGAGTTTTGTGTTGAAGTTAAGGTAAGTATCACTGTACTTATCTGCTCCAGAGAATCCCATTTCACTGACATTGCTTTTCTAGGTAGGTTACAGAAGCTGTGCGTGTACAGTTGAACACCTCTATCAGCAATGAGTATGCTTTAAATTAATTCACTAATTTAAAAGGAGTGTCTGGATACATTGAAACCGATAGCGTATACTGACACATAGTTTAAATGACATTCCTATGTTATCTGTGCAGGAAACTAAACATAATGACACAATTATCGATAATATTGTCTCTAGATTGCTGCCACCCATTAAAGAAGTACTGCTCCCACAGTTTAATATGTATGTGTTTGTTACCTGTTTCAGCAGGTGCTGATTCTTTAGAAGCATGGTACATGCACATAGCAGCCAGCAGTCTCCCAGAATGCCTTGCCTTGGATAGGCCTCAGTAAGGTTGTCGGGAAAGAGTTGTGGATGCTTACAGATATGCTGTATAAATAACAAGAAACAACTCAATGCACAAAAACAATTTGAATGGTTACAGTCACTGGAAATGATAACAGAAGCTCACAACACATCCTGCAAAATGCTTTTATAAATCATATCAACGACCACTAATGTACAAACACTTTTCTGGTTCTATTACAGTGAATGTTGTACACTGAGTTGTCTGATTATCAGGTTTATGTACTATACAGACGCACAATAATTACAGACAGTACATTGCTGCTGCGTATTTTTTAGCCCACCTGTATCCTATTCACCAATGGAAAAGGACCACCACTCACCAGATATTATGTCTGTGATGGACTACTGTCAGCATAGCAGTGGTACCAACATCATAGTGGCATGGTGTGTTGCACAGGTATGAGATGAGTGTATCAGGTACAGCAGCAATACTGGGATTGTTCAGCACAGTGTCCCACACTAATTTATGTACTTATTGAAATGCATGTTGTGTTTAACTCCATATTTTTCTCTCTAGGCATCAGCGCTGACCTTTGTTCTGGCAGTGTTAAAGCTAGTTTGGACTCTAACCTATTAGCACTAGCTAGGATATATTATTTCAGTGGAACAGCAATGCACTTTCCAGTTGCTTTGGGTTAAAGCATCTGTTAAATGCTGCAAATGTAAATGTAAATGCAAACTCATTGCCCACTTTAGAAGTCAGAGACCATACTACATGTCTTTAATTTCCAGTTGGAACGGCTAAAAAATTACACAGAAACCTCAACAACAAAATATAATAATACTATTAATAATACTATAACATTTAACTATATTGCCACTTCTATTTTTTAGGCTCCTCCAAAGTTCAGTTGTACAAGCTGGTTGCGCTTTCTGTTTCTCACAACTCAAGTGAGATCAAACACATTCAGTGATATTAGGGACTGGACTCTGATGACCAGTCCATTGTTCAGAGAACACCCGAAGGAAGAATGGACAGAAACCTCTTTTCCTCTTTCTCAAAGATGAAAGCTTTGAGTACTGTTTATCTGATGGGGACAGTTTTGGTGGTCTATCAGGTCTTGCAGAAGCCCCATTTCCTCTACATCTTTTAATCATTTTTTGATTAGATCCATATATATCGGAAACATTAGTAACTTGTACTTCATGATTGTTTTGACTGGAAATTAAACAAAATAAAGGATGATATCTGCACAGTACTGCACCCTGTTAGCTCGCCTTGTAGGTAGGGACACATTAGTACCATTTTGTCTCAGTCTCAGTACATGTTCTTGGTGCTTGGCAATACTGATAACCTAAACCTACTTTAAATGAAGTAGTTGTTACTGTAAATGAGTGTTATGTATATTAACAGTTAGATCATTCATTTTAAATGATGTGCATTAGCTAGTCATGTTACATTATCACATTAGTAATACAGTACTACTAATTCTGTATCATGTATGCTGTATTTCACAATAAGTAAAAGCTCAATTTTACTGATGTAGCTGAGGTGGAGCTCTTTTTAACTACTGTGTATCCAACTAATGATTATTGTCATTATGGATTAATCTGCTGATTATTTACTCTTGATCGACTGGAGAAAAAAAACTGAAAGAGTGAGAAATCCCCTCAAATAGTTGCTAATTTACTGTAGGCGCACAACAGAGCGACTAAACTGATTCTGTCTATACCCTCAACTCACACACAGACTCCTTCATGTCTGCCCTCAGAGCTCAGAGCCGGAAAAATGTGGGTCTGATTGGGGTCAGTGTGTGACTGTTAATAAGTCTGACGTTATCGAACAGAAAGACAATGCTGGTTGACATCATCATTTTATCATTGACATTTAAACGGTCACACTGACAGGCGATGAGGAGCAGCACATCTTCAAACTCCAACTCAACCCAAATAGCAGAGGGCTCTGGTGATGAGAAATGAGCAGATGATACACAAACCACATGGAGAAGATGCTAACCAGTGACTCAAACACACATTGACAGTATTCCAACTACTCTAGTATCTACTTCACCATATAAAGACAGTTCAAATGGCTTTGCCTGTCTATTCATACATGAACTACAAGCACAAACTTTCTGAGTTACAGTACAAACTTTCTTGCGCTCAACAGAGCTATGCTCCTCTGCACATTACTTGGCCGGGTCTTAAAGAGACAGTTCATCATTTAATGGTGGGTACAGAAGGCAAGATTGTCAGTTTGGTTGCATTTTTTTTTCCAATACTAGTAATAGGCAAATGTACACCATCATGTATGATAACTATCAATTCTCATACCACTGTATACTGTGAAACCAGTGTACTGCTGCACCCGTATCTATATAGCAGTTTTCCTAACTAGACTATGCACTGTAACTAAAAGCAGGCCAATAAGAACATGGTAGGGCAATACAGTCTCACTACAACCTATATTACGAAGGCAACTTAAACAATCAACGTACACCCATCAGCCGTAACATTAAAACCACCTCCTTGTATCTAGACTCATTGGCCATTTTATCAGCTCCACTTACTATATAGGAGCACTCTGTAGTTCTACAGTTACAGACTGTACCATCTGTTTCTCTGCACACTTTGTTAGCCATCTTTTACCCTGTTTTTAATAGACAGAGCAGGTGTTATGTGGGTGGTGGATCATTCTCAACACTGCAGTGACACTGATGTTGTGGTGCTGTGTTAGTGTGTGTTGTGCTGGTGTGAGTGGATCACACAGAGCAGTGCTGCTGGAGTATAAAGTGGAGCTGATAACATGGATACAGAGTTTAGATATGTGGTGGCTTTAATGTGGTGGTTTTACAGTAATGGCTGATCGGTGTATTTGTACCTTGCAATTCTGTACAGTCAAACAGAGTGAAGTCAGCAGGAATAGGGTATGCCAAGGTGTCATGTTTAAAGTAACCAAAACTGCCACAGCATCTCCAACACATTGCTGTGTGAGCAGACCTTTGTTCACTACCAGCTTGAGTCATTTGTTCACTAGCTTGGCACCATACTCTAGGCCTACAACACATGGTCTTACGTGGCATCAGGGCATTTTATGACTAAATATGCAGTATCAACATCGACACACACCTACTTGTAGGAGTACTGTTAGAAACTGTAACTCAGGCACAGTTTGTGATAGCCATCATCTCGCCTGATAAAACAGCCAGAGGTACACAGTGGGTACACCTAATAAACCGGCAACTGACTTATGAATGAACAACCCTCCTGAATTATTAGCACACAGAAGAGCTATGAAAGATGCCTGTGCTGTTTGTCAATATTTGCCTTACCATTGTATTTTAACTGCAATGTTTTTAATCATTATTCGTATGAATGAATGAGCAAAGTGTTTCAAACTTTTGAGTCCCTTTTCTTTTACCGGTAAATAAGGTCATACAAGAGCATTCACATAATTACAGCAGAGCTGGTGTCTGGATTCTTTTGGTCCTAAAGCAGGGGTCGCCAATCTCATCTGCAATAGGACAGTGTGGATGCAGGTATTCATTCCAATCAAGCAGTAGCTCAACAAATCAAAGCAACCATATGACAACAAACGGAGAACAAATTATTAGGGGAATCAAGCGTGCTTCTCCGTGACTGGAATGAAAACCTGCATCCACATCGACCCTTTCTGAATAAGATACCATGTGCATGTCATACCTGTGGACGAAGCCAGGTGACGGTGCCTAGGAGCCTGGAAAGGGGTGTGGTGTAGTCTTTGAAGAGGGCGGAGTCATCAGCAGGAAAGTCTGGATCCTTAAAAAGGGCACCATCCTCCGTCTCCATCTCACTGACAACCAGACCTGTCAACGACCAAGAGCCAAAATCCCTTGGTGATGCCATTTCAATCATGATCTCTACAGAGAATGACTGCATGTATGTGTGATATAGGGAACAGCAAAAAAACCTTCAAACTCTACACACGGACTCATTATGTAGTTGTTACAATGGTGTTCATTTATACCCATTCATCCATATACACCCACTGCTCAGATCAGGTGTTTAACGGTCTAGACCAAACCACGATAATAGTGTTTTTATCACAGATTCCCGAAGAAAAACAACTGCAAAACATCTTCCCTTTTTTATATCGGCAATGCTCGACTGAAATGGTATGGCACGTCAACCTTAAACGGGTTATTTTATGGAATGAACCCTATATGTTCATGAATGAATCATTGTTTTGAAATCGCTGACCTACCTCGGGCACAGCTAGCTAGGCTGCTAATTTGCTAACTGTATCTTGAAATACCGACAGTTTTCACGTGGCAGAAAAAACACTGTAGGTGTTAAAACCCGGACAAAATGAAGTCTTGCTACACAGTCGCTCTTCAAACATAATAAAATACGTATATTTAAACCGACATATCATGCCGTGCACAAATCTCCCATTCTACACCAACAGCACCACTTCCGGAGAGACGGCACGCTGCAGACAGCACTGTCATTCATACAGCGACCGATCCAGGGTTGCCATGTACCGACATTCATAACTCCTCCAACAAGATTAGTGGAGCGCAGCAGTCAAAATATCAGAGATTATTCCACTGCAGTGAGGCTCATAATAATTTAAATCTTTAGATAAAATATAGTATGTGTGCCAAAGAAATATTTTTTCTCGCTTTGTAGCGTCGCTGCATCGTGGTACTAGCATGGGTTGCCAGAGTTATTTCTTGAGTTTTAATCCAAAAATGAATGACCTTGCGCGTTATGGTAATGTACTTGTTTTCTTTATGACATGCTCATCACATATGACAGCACAAATGATAGTAAAAAGAGAGTGGGGTGGGGTGGGGTACAATCCCCGTGAGAAAAAACAGCACAGGCCACTGGTATGCTGGTCAGCAGCAATAGGATATTAATGTGCTGGTCACTAGCAAAACCAATATATTTTTGCAGTGATGTCTATCAAAGCTCATGTTGTTTTAGAATTGTACTGACCTTTATTTACCAAGCAGTTGTACATTTTAAATTCGCTACTGTAAGGAAAAAGGTTTCCAAAGAAGTACTGAAAGACTAAGAATACTGTAACTGCAGACCTATTTGTGTCTGCATTTGTAATTCTACACTGAACTTTAGAATGTTATAAAACTGGTGTAATAATTGTCTGAATTTAATATGAGATTCTTACAGAAATCCTCTATTAATATTTTAGGCTTTTCGGGGCGTTTATACCGTACTGGCAACCACATGACGTCAGGTGCTCTTCTCTGCCATCTAAAGGACTAAAGCTGTATTACAGCGAACGCCTCCAGTGGATAGCAGAGTACACTGTAACCACAGAGAAACAGTGTTCACTCTCAGAATGAGCACACTATGCCATTGTTTACCACTTTACTTTACTTTATGAAAGTGATAGACCAGCGAAAGTAGGACTGAGGTAAAAAATATTTTATTACAAACATGCTTCTTTTCAGTACATTCAGTTTTGTACATTCGGTTCTGATGTCAGGGTAGATAATCTTCTTTAAAGTTTCCAATGAGGCAGAACACCAGGAGATGAAGAGGCTCACTTCAGACAGCTTCGCTTATCGGCTCAGTTGCCCTTTTTTTGTTTTCTGCATGAAAAGAGTTTCATTAGTACGAACCGCAACCAGTTCATGCCCTGTTTGTCCACATTCTTGCCAGAGGATGAAAACTACAACTTACTGCAATGAACATTAGAGCTAATAAACAATACTCAATAATCATTATTGTTACCAGTTATCCTTCAGGTATAGTATCATATCAAAATCACCAAGTAGCTGAGACTAATGATCTAATCCACAGGTCCTCAGGGCCCCCCTGACAGTCCACACTTTTCCTGCATCCTTATGACTGTTTGAGGGGCACTGAGGACCCCCGAGGGGAACCACTGATATAATCTTTACTAAGATCATATTAAATTAATTAGTAAAACACAATTAAAGTTATTAGAAATCCAGTACAATAGTGTACTTACTGAGGTAAGTGATAGCATTTTTAACCCATGATTCCGCAGGATTGGCACAGATCTTTCTATTTTTCACTGTAGTAAATCTACGAAGAGAGGAAAACAGAACATACATCAGCTTTAACAACACTTACTTTCTATAGCAAGTCAACCTACCATATGAACCAATATAACAAAACGAATGTAGCTTACATTATAAGACTACTATAAAAACCCAAAGGACTAACATGGCTTACAGTATTAAACTACTATAAGAACCTATAGGACTAACATGGCTTACAGTATTAAACTACTATAAGAACCTATAGGACTAACATGGCTTACAGTATTAAACTACTATAAGAACCTATGGGACTAATATGGCTTACATTATAAGACTACTATAGAAACCCATAGGACTAATGTACTAACTTCAGATTAATTCTAATACATCTGAATATACTTGTTTTATGATATGGTAAAATTATATTATAGTGTCCCTATAAAGTTCAATAAAATTTTACATTTACATTTACATTTACATTTATGGCATTTAGCAGACGCTCTTATCCAGCGCGACTTACAACCGTGCTTGGCGTTCTGTCGGATAATGTTTCCCAGCTAGTATAAGTAAGTTAGGAGTCTAAAACTCACCCTGAGCTCAGACACTGCCCGAACAAGGGCAATAAAATAAAGTTTTACAGCAGCCACACTGACCTACTTTTGACTTGCCTTGCCTCATATTGTATTTCACAATGTAATACCTTTATTCTATAAAGCTCTGTTTTATTTCATTAAACCAAAAACTGTGCATTATAATGTGTATGTGTACTGTATACTGTATTTAAGGCTGTCCCTATAAACATTGCATTCTACAGTGCCTCCGTCAAATTAATAATCACAGTACAATATAGATTTTACATGCTCGGGATGAGTACCGAACACAACGCAGATGTTTACTGTCTCTGTTTATCGTTTACTTACATCACAGCATTCAGTCGGCAGACGGTAGTGGCATCCTGTAAGCTGAAGTGCATCAGCCGATTGAGAGGAAGAAAAGGGTTCGGGGAAAAGCTCGTACAGCATTTCACTGGACCTGCACACAAGACCACAGTCTTTACATTAGATGAACATCAAGAGTCTATTGTTAGTCCTGCTGCTATTGCTAACAAAATCATTGTTAATGAAAAATAATAGTTGTTTTATGATATCAGTTTGATATCAGTGACTGGTGATGTCATAAATGTTGTTATTATTACAGAATCAAAGATACATTCAGGTTACAAGAGCAGAATGCGTAAATACTACCATGTCATATATCCAAAATGTACACATCTAAAAATAATAACCTACTGCTTGCCATATTCCGCTAGTCTAATTCTGAGAATGCTGCATCAAAGCAATGCAAGATTTTTAGATCATCCAGCGCATACTACACTGCTCGTATCACACTCGCAATCACATTCAATACGAGAAATATACGGTGGATTAAGTCTAAAGTTAAACATAACAGGCTAAAGGCTGAGCGCATATCTCATAGAATTATATAGAACGGCAATGTTGTTGTGCTTACTGATAATTATTTATTGCTGTGGTGGATGTTTTTAGACACGCATGGTAGAGTGGAAAACTAGTCAACTACGATTTTACTCCATTTATAGATACACCCACCACACAGAAAAGGAAAGCACAGAGGTCCTGCTTTTTCTTAGCTGTGTTGAAAACATAGATCTAATAGAGGGCTCAGTACTACAGCACGACAGTAGTTTAAATGGCCTAGTAAATTGAATATGAAGCCTAGTTAAAAGTATTTTAACTTTTTAAACAATTTAGGAAAAAACTGTAGTACCACGATATAAAAAATAAAGTGCTTTTTAAACAATTTATCTGAGCAATAATAATTCTCAAATTACTCAAATTCTTATGGGTTGGATTTAATAAACATGCTCATGAAATTTGTGAAAATAAATTGAATGTAAAATAATTTGAATTTGAATCNAAATTACTCACATTCTTATGGGTTGGATTTAATAAACATGCTCATGAAATTTGTGAAAATAAATTGAATGTAAAATAATTTGAATTTGAATCTTGTGGTGTACCCACTATGGATTTACTTACAGACAGAACCTTAACATTATAAACATAAAGCTCTCAGAACAGAAACACGTTTGGTCCACTCCAGAAAAGGCTATTTCTAAACGCTCAGTACAGTGTAAACTCTAGGCCAGGCTTTGTTAGGATATGAAAGATGATTGTACTACAGGAGAGTTTAGCTGCTCTGAAACTGAAATCTCAAAATCTCAAAACTGAACAGAACCCTATAATTGTAAGCTGATGACAAAAACAACACAAAATCTGAACGGAAGATAGATTCTGATTATCAGTCCTGAACTTTACACATTCTAGAATGTTCCATATCCAAAAATAACAAGCTATGATGTATACTTCTCGCCCATACGGTCATAAACAAGCTTTATTCCGCTAGTCTAATTCTGAAAAAGCTACATAAAAGCAAAGCAGCAGAAAAACAGCTTTGTAGATCAATTGGCCTTTTACAAGCCTGCCTGAAACTAGGCCATAACACATGTAGTCAGGGAAACAGAGTGGATTTCAATCCAGAAGTGACTGAAGTCTGAAGTCATGGTCTACTTACTGGCTTCTCCCAGAGATACCCAAACACACATCAGCACCAGCACTGCAGGCAGAACGAGGAGCAGTTTGGTCATTGTGTAACGAAATGAGTCACTTGCTGATGTAGACAGCGATCAAGGTGACAAAGACGATGATAGCGGCTGTTGCAAAGACCTTGCTGATTAAGATGAGTCCACTTCAAGATCCGTCAAGCTGGTTCTACCTGGCATTTGTAAATTCTGCTTTTATACATTAACTTAGGGAAAATTTGGGGACCTTTTGTTGAGGAAGTGGGGGGAATTTTTCAGTAGTAGGGGAAGCCGTATTTGGGTCAACCCAAGCGAGCATGCTGTTCCTAGAATGCCATTACAAGCAGAAAATTGACATTCCGGATATAATTACCGGAATCTGATATGAATCTGATATGAATTATGAGTATTATTGCTGTACATGTTAGAAAAAGCTCAACAGATGTATACAAAAATAATAATACAAAATAATAATAAAATAAACTGTGTTGCACTTCCACCAATAAACGACGAAACTACTTTTACTTCAGTGTAAGTTAGACCAGGACTTAACTCTGTCTGTAAACCTGCCGTTAAACCTAAAAAAAAAAAAACTTTTTCAATTTTTTTTCAAACTACTTCAAAGCTGCCTTGAAAGAAATACTACATGCCAACTAACCCCTTTCAGTTTTCAATTTTCAAAATGTCACTGATGCTTAAGATCATAACTCCTTCAGGGTGGTTTGTTGGAAGATGTTCAGTTCTAGGGAAACTTACTGAGTCAGAATGGTTCACAGTGATAGTGATAGGAACCTGACATCTGAAGTGTTTAATGCCTTTCAAAGTTACAGTCATATGGAAAAGTTAGAACATGGCTGGTCAAATATGACTATTAATTTACTCATTTTAATGCCCAATATATCTTCAGTAAAACATGCAATATAATATTTGCCATTACTGATTATCTGTTACTGTTTTTTTCCAATATGTTAAAATCCGCAAATAACAGGGATTAAAATGTGCATAACTGTATTCTGTGTAGAGAACATGGAAACTTATTGTCACTTAGAGACTCACCAAAACTTATCATTTGACCAGGGACGCCCAAACATTTGTATATGACTGTATTCCTGTTTTATGTTATGTGACACTGTTTTATGATAATTCTAAGATAAGCCTACAACATGTTTTTGGCATTCATTCATGTTTGTGAGGGGTACATACAGGGTTTTCAAAGACAAAATACCTTGGTTTACATCTCAACAATTGAAATATGCAGCAACTTGTGAACATTGGTGTAATTTCACTTTAATGGCTCAATAGTCTAAACAGTCTAAATAGTCTAAAGGTCAAATAACATAATTAAGGAAAGTGAATTTCATTCAGACACTGTGCTATTTGGTGAGAAAAGTACTTATTATTGTAATACATCATGATTTTAAACTAATGCACATAAAACAAGCAACCGACGCACATAGTACACGTGACTGGGGAATGTAGCCATGCTTTCCAAACTTGTTGCTGTCAATTTATCTAAGGCTTTGAATTACCATAGCAGTGACATTTCTGTATATCTCTAAATATAAACTCATTCCAGTACTTTTTACTGTACTGCCACATGTAATACACCTGCAGTGTAATATTACCAGAGGCAGAGAAGAAGGCCTAAAGTTGGCCTAGAATATAAAGCAGGCTTAAATCATCTAAACAGCTGCGGTGTTTCAATACTGATTAAAGCGCATTCTGATACCTGACCGCTGGCGTATCACTTTTAAATATCAAAGCCAAAAACACCAACTCCACTATCTATATCTGTCATCTCCTATCTGATTACAGCCTATTCTAGAAAGACTTTGCCTTAGAGAAGCAGTGAATATCAACTGTCTCAAATAACTTCCTAGTTAGAAAGCTATCGGTTTAGTCCTGGCTTTATCAAAGCTTGAGATCTTTGTTGTTTCAGTTTATTCCATTAATCTGTATCTCCCTGTAAAACTTGGATACATGTTTGTTTAAACACTATTCTTAACACATCCAATAGAAGTAATATGCTTAAACAAATTGCATTTTTTCTCTACATATATGTTAAATGTTAAAATCCTTCACTGTGAAGTAATAGTAATAGTTTCCATATTTACACTCCCGGATTTTACATTCCAGGGCAATAGAGCAATCGCAACCAAAATGCCATATAATATGTGGAGAAATCTACAGTTCCGGGCTGTGAAATGGATGTCGGCACTTTTCCTACTCTTCACATAGAACTTTTATTGGTAAACAAGTTAGTTGCTCTGCACATTCTCTCGACTGTTTCTAAAACCTTGGACAATATCAAATATAGTAATCTTACATTAAAATGTGTAGAAGTGTGTTCTCTGTAGAGGATGTGTCACTTTTTTCACTTGGAAGTTAACAGAGCTAAAACAAAGGATTATTGAATTATACCACCATAGTCCATCAGAGAGTATTTTTCTAAGATACTGCAGCATTCAGATTGACAAAAAACAAACATATTTCAGTGACAGATAATGGAACAAAACTTATTATTTCAATGGACAAGATATTGATTCTTACTGTTCAGAATTTAACTATTATTCTATACTGGATGTGTATCAGGGAATATATGATGCTATTCTTGTCACTAATTTAGTTCTAATATTGATTTACAAGCCATTATATATAATAACAACATGGTTACAATAAATGTATGGGGCACATTATTCACTCGGTTTTACAAACATTATAAAATAGATACCAAAATGGCATAACAGTGATGAAGGCTGGATATTAACAATTCGGTTCTGTTTTATTCTGTAGCTTTTTGTGCTCAAAGGAAATTCTGTGGGTTGGGAGGGGAAGTATGATGAATTAACAGAAACATTTTAAAGCGTCTGTCTCCACTGTGACCTACTTAATGGGTTACAAGACACATTTCTCTCTTTGATTTTAAAGATCAGATGCATAATGTCTCCTTATGACCTAGAAAATAAACAAAAATCATCGGCAGCCCACATATCAGCCTACAAGTCCCACCACTTTAAGTGACATATGAGTCCTATCAACAGTAGGCGTTGGTTTTCCCAAGCCGAATGAAGTTTAATCCAAGACCACAAGGATTTTCAACATGCAGTCCAGTATGCTATATACAGTCCAGTGTTATTTAGACACAAGACAAGATATTGCTTGCTAGCTAGCTTCTATCTTATATACAGCAAAACTTTAAGAACTTTAACTTTAAAAAGTCTTTAAGAGGAACGCTAACATAACACAGTGTTCTTAAACCCTGTAGGGTTTTCCCCTGAGCTATTTAGATGTAGATCTCTGATAAGGGCGTAAGGAGATGTCAGCATTTCTTCATATTTAGTGCCCCGAAATGGAAAATATCCAGCAAGGCTAAACTCAGTTCAACACAGTTTATGAGCTTATGATTGTGCAGTTTCTGTAGGTGTATGACTGTGAAATAGTAATTGTACTGTTACAGGCCTGATATGCAATAATGCCAAAAACACTAAAATAAAATCTGTGATGATAGAATAAATCCATTATTATAGAATTACAGAATGAAATACATGATGAATGCATTTTATGTAATTTTGTCAGCTTAACTACTTCCAAAGCTCTCCTTAAGAAAGTCCAGTATTTACAGGTACCATGTAGTACCTGCTTCAGCTAATAAATCCTGCAGTTCAACAAGATGTCACAAACCAAACCAGCGTTTTTGTAACTGTATTTTTCTATCCTAGAGGTGCCCAAAGTTTCCTGGATGGCCAACATGCAACTGGTGGTGGCCCGAGCTACAAACAGTGAAAAAAATACAGCGTTAAAAAATATTTCATGAAATTATACTTTATTCTGTTACTAAAAGTATTGTCAATATGCAATCTTCAAAATAAAATAATATTTTGATTTTGTAAAATAAATAGAAATATAAAAACATTTGACATTTTTCTTTTGAACAGGGCACATTTTATCTGTTGTTTTCTTGTGTTAGATTTAGCAAATAAACAGTAATTATACATTAAATGAGTCTTGTAGGAAACACACTATGTAACTTGGAACTTATTTTCACTTAAAAAATCGTCAAAACATCATTTGACCAAGGTGCTCAAACTTCTGCATGCTAATTGGGTAAGAAGGTGTGGTAATTCTAATTGTAATTCAAATTATGGTAACTTTCTGGCCAAATCGAATTTTGAAATAATTTTCTTGTTGGATTCTGAATAGTGTAGTTTTTTTTATTATCAACATTTTAGCTTCTAACTCCTCACCTTTTCCATGTTCAATCCAAACATAAAACATTTCCTGGTCCCAAGTCACATTATTGCATAATCAACTGGCTATTCCATTATTTCCTCATGCATTTGTCTTTGATGATGAAATACAAAGTTACAGCTTCTTTATCATCCTATCTGACTGGTCCATATTTTACATGCAGAGGATCAGTGTAGCTTTTTCCTACTTAAGACATTCCTCAGATTTTTGCCCCCAGGGTGAATCTGATACACACTTACTCTTTTAGTCACTCAGGTGATGTTTACATTTTTTCAGCTGACACATTCCAAGTTCCACATGGCGTCTTGGAGTCACCTGGGGTTCAAATCTATACTCATTGCCACAGCTGGTTAAAAGTGCAGATACGTCCCACCTAAATTTACACACTGGCTCACCGACCTCTTACTATTCCTTAGTATTCGCTTAGAGGATCAACTAAAATTTTTTATAAAACTTGGAACCCAGTACTAGCCCACTTTGAAAATATACAAGCCAGCGCCTTAGGATAAATGAGGTGAAGTGTTTCCCCCTTTGCGTGTGTGTTGTGTTTGCTGTTTTTTTTTTTTTTTTNAGACAGAATTAAACAGAATCAAACAGAGAGAATTAAAACTGGTAGACTAACTGAGTTAAATATGCTGTTATACCTTAGGGAATTGTACGGGTACACAAGTATTATTCAAGGACACCTTGTTAGTGATGGGACTGAGAACACTGTAGGCTGTAAATACTCTCTCTGAAGAGGATCTCTCTATCTCTCTATCTGAAGAGGCAGCTTCTGTTGTTCATACCACATGAAAAAAACAGTTTTTGAATAATAAAGCGTCTTTTCCAATTTTAACCTACTGTGCTGTCATCTACCATGTAAGCCTAGAGGCCTGTTCTAGTTCATTTCCCCCCCTCTTTTTTTAAATGGATAACTGTTCATGAAATCTTACAAATCATTCTATTAGACATGAGAACATTTTAGCAAAAACAGGCAACCCTGCTACAAAAACCAGCATGGCTGGTCGTCATCCGAAGCATTTTTTACTGGGCCATTCATCATGAAATTCTGACACAATGTAAAGTACAGTTGGTGATTTCAAATTATGTAAAAATATGAAAAACAATAAAAAATCCTAATAGTTTTGTCCTGATAACAATAATATGTTGTGTTTTGAATGTTGGTATGCTGGTCACTACCAATGGAAGTTGATATGCTGGTCATCTGTAAACCAGCATTTGTTGTATTTTGGATGCTGGCTTGCTGGTTAATCAACATGACCATGCTGGGTGACCAGATAAACCAGTGCCAATCTAACACTAGCCCAGCTTAAACCAGCACCAGACATGAAATTCTATTGTACTTTGTGTACTTTCTTCTTTAGAATTCTGCTACTATTTGTGCTGTTTTTTCAGCAGGGAAGAAACAGAAGAAAAGTGCACGCTCAGTACTGCCAGGCAAGTGTTAGTGTCACATGGTACATGCATGCAAAGTATTTTGGCATGGCAGGATGGTTAATGACATGCTCATCAAAGAAACTCAACAGATCGTTTGTTCTTTTTGGAATGGAAGCAATATATACAATTAACAGAAAATATTAGCAATCAGAGACAGAGCTCTCTTTGGAATACACTGGATGTGATGTATATGATTAACAGAATAGATTAGCCATCAGAGACTCCAAGAGGTCTGGTTTTAACATCTTAACTACAAGGGGAGAACAGGCATGAGGGATGTATTTGCCAACATTTCAGTTTATCTTTTATCTCTGTGTCCATTAAAACTCCAGATCTGCACAACAAGTAATTGCCAAAGCTTAACTAACCACCAGAAATAGGAGTAATTATTAACAGTGGCCTCAAAAGAAACAGGGAGTCATGGACTGTATTTTTGGCATTTACCTGACCTAGCTGCTAATTATAGTATCACACCTTTATGATTTGTAAGACATAACACTATTCTAAAATTCCCCAAATCCTTTTTACATAAACTGAAGTTGTTCCTCATTGTTGAATGGAGTATGCGCGACTGGAAAATCCGCCAGTCAGGTAGGTAGTTTCCGCAAGAACAGCTATAAAGTCCACTCACTCACACACAGCTACACTCACACACAGCTACACTCACTCTGAAGAGCACTGAGCACGCCCAGCACTGATAGAGACACAGAGACAATGGCTCAGATTTCTGGCACAGCACTCACACTCCTGCTGGTTCTGACAGTCAGTCTGTTCTGTCAGGATACCTCTGCTTTGGGTAAGAATCTTTTCCTCGGCTTCTTTTTTAATTTGTTTTACAGTTAGCATGCTTGAATTCAGATCCAGTTGCAGGTGGATGCACATAGCTGTGCTCACTCCTGTCCATGTTTACACTCATAAATAAATGTCTGAATTACATTAATAACCTACTAGCTAACATACAGAGGTGCTATGTTCTATACTGGAGTATACTGTCGCTATTGTGTCATCACCTTATATTTCTGAAATGAGTCATTTTGAGATCTTTCAGATACATTAGTGATAATCTAACAATATTTTATTTTTGTCTGCATTTCTATCGGTCCCCTCGCTACGTAACTATCACACAGTGCAAAAGGCAGAGGGTGTTAAAAAATGCCAAAAAAGGAAAATAATGTAAAACATAACATCAGATTGTTGATGTCAGACTGATGATATTCTGTATTGGTTTAATACAGCATGAACTACAAATAAACTGAATTCCAGGAAAATCTGTAAAATGGAATTCAAATCAGAATCAGAAAACCCTTTAATTGCCAATAAATTATGCAAATATACGATGCAAAAGATCATAAAACAATCAGACAGCCAGATGCCTAAAGACCTAATGTATAAACTGAAAACAGGTTAAGAAAAAGAAGTAGCTTGAAGGTATGAGTGACATGTTGAGGAACAAGCATGCTGATGTATTTCCTTTCTACAGCCTGTTGCAGGAAATACACAAAAGGAGAGTTCCCTTACAAGCTCATCAGAGGATATTCCATCCAGACAGTCAAAAGACTCTGCAACATTGATGCAGTCATGTAAGTTGAGCATTATACACAGTCAGATACATTATACTTCTCTCTTTCTCTGTGCCATGCATTTCATTGAAACCTTATATTGAGTTGTCTTTTAATGTTTTTCTCTTAGCTTCCACACCAGCATAGGCCGAAATGTGTGTGCCGATCCTTCTCAGCGCTGGGTGATGGACAATATCCAAAAACTCAAGTAAGCATTGATGCTAAATTACATTTGTATGACAAAAAAGGAAATACACTGTAAGAAAGAAGTTTTAATATGTTATTGAAATTCATTTCTTTTATTTTTTCCCCTCAGGGAAAAAGCGTGGGCTCTGATGAAGAAGCAAAGTAAACCTCAGTGAACTTCAGAAACTGAAGCAAAACGTTGGATGACACAGAACACTTCCAAGAATATACCAAGAATATGTCTATTAATAACATTAATATATGTTTAACTTATTAATTTGTTATTCTTTATGAAGAAGCAATCATTCTTTATGCAATTTGCATAACTGGTCTGCATATTTGTATATGCTTTGTTGAACTCCGTATATATATATTAAATCTATGTCACTTTCCTAAAGAGCTAGTGCATATGTGTGTTCTTTTCCGTGTTTGGAAAGCACAGTCAATAGGGAAGAAGATCATATCAGTAAAACAAAACATACCAGGGATATTGGTACAGGTTCTGCATGTCCCTGAAAGCATTGTTGATAAATGTCCAACATGCCAGCATGCACATGAACACATACCCACACACCAGCTCTCTAGAAACAGCTCATTAGTATGGTTCTTACCAGAGGATATATATATATATTAGGGTAAAAAATATATATGACATGCATTGTGATATATGTACAGCTGGGTCTTACATCCATCCAACCACGTTAAATGTAGGTGTTTTAGCCACTGCTATTACTATCAGGTATACAAAATCAAGCACATAACCATGTAATCTCCATGGACATGGCCCTGATGAAATGTAAGGGCAATTATTGTAAAATAGAAGCTTCGAGGAGCAACAACATGAAGCGGTAGACCACACAAACTTACAGAGAGAGGTTACAGAGTGCTGAAGCATGTAGCATGTAAAAACCATGTATCCTCTGTTGCAGCACTCACTACAGGGCTCCAGAATGACTCTGAAAGCAAAATCAGCAAAAGAGTTTTGCATCAGGAGCTTCATGAAATAGATTTCGTGGACCAAGTGCATGCACACAAGCCTAAGATCACTATGCACAATGCTACGTGTCAACTGCAGTGGAATATACTGTATATATACCGTATATACCCCTGGGCCAAATAATAGGCCAGACTCAAAAATACTAAGCTTTTAATGGTCTCAACAGCAAATACATGGTCAGGAAATTAACCTTTTTTTTAGATCTTAAGGACAAACTTGCGGACAGCTTTTTACAGAAAGAGGAGTCAATGTCAGGGTTCAAATCTGGACTCTGAACAGGCCAAACATAAGCTTGATGCACTTCTTGGTGGTCTAGTGTGACCTGGAGCATAGTCTCATTGAAAAAGAACATGTGATCGCTCCTCTTTAAAAAACTACTTTTTAGTTGTAAGAAGCAAGCCTTTCTACAGTATTGCCTTGTACTCTAAAGCATGAATCGACTACACGGTGAAGCAACTCACCAGTACCAGCAGCTGAAAAGGCTCCCACACATGACACCTCCACCTTCCCTCCATGGCCTAATGGTATTAGAAATGCATTCAGAGTTGTATTTCTGCCCAGATTTTTGAAAACACCTCTCTGAACTATCACCATGCAATTCATATCATGATTCATCAGCCCACACAACTCTGCTGAACCACTCTGAATCAAACTCCCTTCCTTCTAGCACCTGTTGTATCAATGTGTTGACCTGTTCTCCTAATAGCTGGTAGTAAAATAGAGATTTCCTGTGCTTTTACGGTCTTGTAAATTTCAGAATAGCTGCAGTTGGCCTGTCAAAGACCTGCTTTGTTGATTCCGACAGCAGTCCCTGCATGTTAGTTTGCTTTTTTTTTTGGAGCAGATGTAAAAATGGCTGTAATTCTTAATCAGTTCATGCAATGTTTTTGTACTGAAGTGAAGCTAAAAGTCTACACTTCAGTCACATCTTGTTTGCTTCATGTCAAATCCATTGTGGTGGTGAAGCACATTTACAGAAATGTGTCACTGTCCAAATGACCTGAGTGTATATTTTGGCATATATCTTAAAAACTGCATTTTCACAATACAAGTTTTTAAACATGGGGTGGCACGTGGAGCGGTGGGTAGCGCTGAAGGGCCTGGGTTTGATTCCTGGCTGGGGAGTCCGGGGTCCTATCTGTGTGGAGTTTGCATGTTCTCCCTGTGTCTGTGTATGGGTTTCCTCCGGGTGCTACAGTTTCCTCACACAGTCCAAGGCAAATTAGAGTTGCTAAATTGCCCCTAGGTGTGAGTGCGTGTGTGAATGTGTACACCTGCCCTGTAATGGATTGGTGGCCTTTCCACGGTGTTTCCTGCCTTCCACCCATCCAGTGAGTGCTGGGATTGGCTCTATCACCCAGCAGAATAAAGTGGTTCAGAAGGTGAGTAATGAGGATGTAGATGTGTAGGTGATAGTGATTGACTTAATCATATCAATATAATTTAATCAGACAGCCATAAAAGAATATAAATGGCAAATATTGCTAAAAATAATGCGTCAGTGTGCTGAACAGCCTTTACACACCTCATTATATGTCAGACAATGCATGAAACCTGCAGTGCAGGATAGGTGTGGACATTAAGGGAGCTGTTTGTCATCATTGTAACAATTAAGTACGTCATAAAACTCTTTTCTGAGTGTATCATGGGCAGTGCTGGGAGGGTTACTTCCGGATTATCTGATTCATTTTTATTACTGAAGGGTTAGTTGTCTTTTTTAAGGCACAAAATTTCACTATAGCTCTGTGACTAAACATGCCACTGTCATCTTACCCCATTTCAAGTCAGTTTGTGAAATTTCTGCCCTGCTGAAACTGTCGGGGTCAATGTATAACTGGGAAACTGAAGTGTCCGGCAATCAACAACAGCTTAACCATGAAGTGACAAACCATGCAAACTCACAGAACAAGACTTTTTCAACAATCATTTAATTTAACACAAAGCAAAAAAACAAAACAAAACGGCACTTTTTATGAAACCGAATGAAAGATTACATGTGACTTTATAGTCTGTGCTTCATGTGTGCTGTATGCGAGCGGCCTCACACAAATGGTCACTTATCTCGTTTCTAAAAAATAAATGACAGCTATAACTGGCATGGGAAGATCCTAAAACACTCTGACCTTATCGCTCCATCATTTGGTATGTGCCCAGATACGTCATTTGCACTTTCCCCAAACTTTTCTTACAACTAAGATAAGATAATGGAGGTATTTGGAAACTTTCAATAAGAAAAAAACCTAATAGTTATATCACCTGGTAGAACTGCTTTCCATACATTAAAACAGCTATTTGTTTATTTAAAGACCTCACAGCCTGTCTGCAAAGCTGTTTATTTCCATGTGCTCTGCGGTCAGTTATTTATTTAGCTTGATCTGGTGGAAAGGTAAAGACAATATGACTCTATTTATAGGCTACGGAATTTCCACGTGCAAGTTTCCCCATCGGTAGCCTTGACCTGTGCAACAGGAAATACAGTGATGCAACAGCAGAGGGAACATCGGAATGCTGAATAGCTAAAAACTAGTTCAATTATTAACTTCAAAAGATGAACTACCAGGCCAGGAACCAAAGAACTGATCCAGCCATGCATGCGTACATGCACACACATACACTCTCCCGTCCTTTATATGCCTGGGCTAGAAGAATAGCTACCACAGTATATCATCTGGAATAAATTTAATTTACAATATAAAATTGTTGTATTTAAAGACATGTAAAAGTAATTCTGAGCAGAAACAAAATAACAAAGGATAAACACACTCATGCACTATATTAATAGGATTTTGACGCATCAAATTTTAATTATTTTTAATATAATTATTATTACATTGTATTATAATGCATCACTGTATGGCATGTATTATTTGTAACAAGTGATGATTGAAAGACCCAAAACTTAGCTTGGAGGGAAAGTTAAAGCAAGGAACAATGTATTAGTGGATATGTGGTTAAGAACGAGTGGTTGCAGTACAGCAATACAAAACTTGGGTGAACCTACCAAAAAAAAAAGAGGATCAGTTATTAGGATATCTTACATTTGTGAAGTGACTCATGGACCTAGCTTGTAATTTACGTATGTGCTCACTCACATGAGCATTGTAGACATATAAGAAGTGCATGTTTTCTAGGATGTTTGGGGTGCTGCATGCTAATGCTTCACACAAATGACACGTTGTGTTCTTGTTTCTGTATTTTATTATTTAGTTAAACTCATATGGCAGCACAATTTATTTACATATACACTCAACATCAAAAAAGAAGCAAGTGTCGGATTACAATGCTATTGGGAAGGAAGATAAAGGTTACCAGGAACAATACTGCGAATGCCTGTAGACCTACTTATTCATCGTCAACCATCAGAACGGGGAAGAAATGTGATCTAGGTAAGTTTGCCTGTGGGGTGATAGATGGTGTCAGGTAGGCTGTTGTCTAGAGTTACTCAGAATGGTGCGGTAAAGAAGCAAAAAAACAACTGATCAGCAGTTCTGTAGACAGAAACACTTTGTTGATGAGAGAGGTGAACCAAGAATGGCCTGGCTGGTTGGAGCTGACTGAATGGCTCAGATAACCAGTCTGTACAATTCTAGTGAGCAGAATGCACAACATATCTAACTTGGGGGTGCGTGGGCTACAACAGCAGAAGACCATGTCGGGTTCCACTTTTGTCAGCCAAGAACAGAAAGCTGAGGCCTCAGTGTGCACAAGCTCATCAAAACTGGAAAACAGTTGAGGAAAAGGAAAGCAGAGCCTGATCTGATGAATCTCAGTTTCTGCTGAGGCAATCAGATGGTAGGGTTAGAATTTGGCACCAACAAGATGAATCTATGCAG
This sequence comes from Semaprochilodus insignis, assembly GCA_034552555.1. Taxonomy (NCBI): domain Eukaryota; kingdom Metazoa; phylum Chordata; class Actinopteri; order Characiformes; family Prochilodontidae; genus Semaprochilodus; species Semaprochilodus insignis. Next base: position 13,353,001 of record CM067493.1, on the reverse strand, counting down.
TCCAACCTGCCTTGTGTCAACAGTCCAGGCTAATGGCGTATTGGTGTGATGATGTAATGCCGTGGGGAATGTTGTCTTTGCACACATAAATACCAACCAATCATGGCTTGAATGACACTGCCTAACTGAATAGCATTGCGGATCTTCTAAAGGCTCCCTCCACCATGATAACACATCATGTCACAAAGCAAAAGTCCTACCAAAATGGTTTCATGAACATGACAAGTTCACTGTTCTTCAGTGGTGTTCCCACTTACCAGATCTGAATCCTACGGAGCACCTATGGGATTTGCACACTTGAAATTGCATCACACAATCATGTCAGCCTGGACCCCATCTCAAAGGAATTCCAACATATTGTGGAATTCAGAGAGGCACAGATTACTGTGTGTGAATGGTACTTTCTGAAGCTTTTATAGGGCATATACCACACATCCTCATTTTCTAGGACCCAAAACATATGCCCAGCTCAAGACTTCTAAATTAAGTGAACCATTTAGGATTTCCCTTTGCTTTCATGTCGATATTGGCTCTCTAAAATCTGCCCTGTGCTGCCCTCTTGTGTCCTCTTTTTAAAAACCAAATTATGGTCATCTTACAACTCTAATCTTCCATAAAACTCTACTGTCTAAAAAAAGTGCTATGTGTCCTTTAGAGGGAGGTGTATGTGGTCAGGCTGCTTTGTTCAGTAATACCTGTTATGGTAAGCTAATCATTATGGGGTCAATAGCAAGTTTAACAGCCCCCAGCCCCACACAAAAAAAAACCAAAACAAAACAAACAAAAAAACAAACGCCCAACAAACAACTCTTGTTTGCTTATGAGTTATAATAAAAATGTGATGTAAACTGACAAAATGTTTTATCATCAATCTCATTCATCTATGTTTTGCATCTGCATTACCCCTAGTCATTAAGCTGCCTCAAGTATTGTGGTCTAAAGCTCCCAGATATCCCCTGACAGTCAGAGACCCCTGGGCACTGGCCTTGTCAGTAATTCATTGCTGGTGCTGAACACACTTAACAGTTAGGCAAGGCCATAAAAAAGTGATGCAATACAGAGAAGTAACACTAGATGTCCTCCAAGCATCCCTATGTATGCTGCTAATTCAAGTCATTACCGCTCACCAATGACAAACACCAAAGTGTGTGTACACAAGTACTAGATCAAGTTACACATTTATGTGCACATAATAACCTGTAATAATAATTGGCTTCTATGGATCAGAAACTAGATTATATGTCCAAAAGTTTGTAGACACCTGTTTGTCCAGCGTTTCTTCTGAAATCAAGAATATCAATAGGGAGTCTGTTCCCCTTTGATGCAGTGACAGCCTCTACTCTTCTAAGAAGGCTTTACACTAGATGCTGGAACATTGCTGTGAGGATTTGTTTGCATTCAGTCACACTAGGTCAGGCACTGATGTATTGGACTTCCTTCTTGCTCACATCACCATTCCAGCTCATTCCAAAAGTACTGCACGGAGCTCCATCACTCCAGAGAACACGGATCCATTACTCCACAGACCAATGCTGGGGGTCTTTTTCTGGGCATGGTGACCTTAGGCTCATGTGTGGCTGCTCCAGATTTCCCTATTCCATCGGCAATGCGTCACCACAGAAATTATACAAGCTTTGTGTACACAACCGAATGCCTGTGTCAGTAAGGGGTGCATATTAAAGCACTCGAGTTCACTAATTAGAAAGAGAGTCTGGACACTTTTAGACAGCATCACTATCGTGGCTGCACGACTGTGTGCGCCTACAGTGGTTTCTGTAAACAAACAGCACTATGTGCTTTAACAATGTAGCATCATGTGCATTCCTACCAAGATGGTTTCCAGACACAGCTGCGACAAATATGCAGTCAGACAGGATGTCAGTCCAGTGATGCCACACTATACTCCACTTCCTGTTGACTCACATTGGAGGCCGTTTCCCACTGCTTCCACCCTACTGTGCTCTTGCTCCTAATGTACTATGAACAAAACAGGTTATGAAAAATGTGGGTGCTGGTTGCTCAATCAGGCGGTAGAGTTGCTGGGATTGAGCATTCACCCAGCTTTATTATATCCAGTTCTGCACATGTAGGATAACTTGCTGAATTAAATTAGAATCAGACAGACTGTTCTTGGTGCAGGTATCACATTGCAAAAAGAGAAACACACTGCTTTGCACTGAGGTTTAAAATAGCATCTGTGATTAAGTTTTAATCTTGAAATTGTAGCTGATTAGAACATTATTCATGTATCATTCATATTCAAGTATGCACTCATTTTTTAATGCCCAACATAAAATTCTCAGGCTATTTTCAAACATAATAATGAAAACATGGATGTGACCTCTTATGGCTAGTTACTTTCTGGTTAAACTGAACTAAAATGTGCTGAGAGCCAGTTTGTCAATTTTAAATTTGTGGTTTTATTGACATGACTGACATGTTTTTGCTTTGTTTTACTGACATGCTCTATTTTTAACAGTGGTGAATTATGATGTTTAGAGCTAGGCCTTCAGTTCAAGCCACCAGTGTCAAAACATGAGTAAAGATCTACCTTCTGCTAGTGTCCCACTATGAATACTAGCAGTTTGCTAGTGCTAAACCAACAGTAATTCATATTGACGGTTTCTATATTAAACACAGATACGTTAAGCTTCCAAAATATATTAAATGTATTACTTTTGGCTTGTGACAGACATATATTAGCACATACAGTATTTTACTCTGCTATAGAGCCGCTGCTGCTGTTTTCCATTTCTAACAAGACGCTTACTAATAAGCCGCTCATATTCAGTAAGTGAGACATCAAGACTTACTGAGATCCTAGAGTGAAAAGCTGCAAAATTGCACAATGCTAATTTGTTCAGTCAAAACATGATGGTTGTTTCCTCTGTCACTTTGTAATTATGCTGATATTTAATTTAACACATTATTCCTCCTCCTCAGCCCTTGAAGTAACCAATAGGTGAGCTAGTATAGCTATATCTACCTATGTACCACAGAGAAAAACTATTCCTGACAGGATAATATTCTGCAAAATGTATGAAGAATTCCATTTTTGTTTCCATGCAGACCTTGAACAAAGAACAATGAAAAACAGCAGCACTGTAGTATTTACAGAGTTTAAAAACAAGTATAATTTTGTTAAAACATTTCATTGGCAGAAATCATTAGACCTCTGAAAGCCTAGAAGGCCCTCTCTGCCTCTTTACCCAGTTTGCTCTCCGCTTTTCTTGTGATCAGTATGGCTTACTAGTTAGGTTTGCCCCAATCATATAATGTTGCCAAACTGGGAGGTTGAAGGCTAGCACATGCAACCTCCAAGACACATGAAGCACAGCATCTTCTCATACCACCATGTACACATCATCACTGGACAGCTCACCACGCTTGGAGGAGAACACTAACTGCCAATATTGTTACATCAGTTAACAGACACCTGGCATAATGCTGAGTAATGGGGAGTGGGAAGGCCATCACGGGTGGCTGTGGCATCGACAGGGATCGACACACAATCTCCCAGCAATATATCCTACCTTATCAATCCTACAGTGTTAAAATGTGAAAACATTTAGAGCTACTCTACATCAACATCAACACATTTGCATTTGCTGTTATCTTTGTCCTTATTCATTGTATATAGCCGGGGTCACTTTTTGCTCACCATCAGACTTGAGTCTTTTCACACATACTCACTATTACATCTACCCACCTAAACAGGACCATGGGCAGCTCTGCCTTTTTTTTTATACTGTCACTATTCAGTGCTGTTAGTTAGGGGCCATAATTGTATCATATTTTGTTCTCCTTATTGCCATACATGTCTCGATTCTGGAGGTTTATTTTAAAACTTTAGGCTTTAAAACGTTCTGCACAAAATCAGATAACACAGCCACTTAAATCTGAAATTTGTAAATATTTTTCTGCAAATTGTAGTGCACAAATTTATTTTTTTTAATTTTTAAAAAAAATTTTAAATATTTTTTATAATTTTGCACAGGGCATAATTTTTGTTGTATTTTTTGTTTTGCTTTGTTTTAAAATGTTAGATTGTAATGAAGAGTACTTATGCAATAATAATTATGTGCAGAAATGTGTTCTCTATAGAAGATGTGTGCATACAGCCATATGCAAAAAAGCTAGGTGTGCATGGACACATTTTAAGTAAAAAAACAAAACATGTCATTTGAATCATGGCATCTAAACATTTGCATATGGCTGTATGTATCTGTGGGTGCTACATGTGTGGCAAATTACTGAAAAGAACGCAGCAGGTCCTAAACAAATATATACAAATACACAAACAAGTCAAATTTAGATTTTTTTTTTATGCATTGCTTGTATATCCAGTTGGGAGCTCCAACTGGAAGCAGACTTTCATTGCATAGTGCTGCCATTTGTGTCAGAAGGTTTGCACTGATCACAGGAAATATCGCTTCTCCTCTGAGGTGTATATTCCTGAATGTTTCCCTCGGTCACAAAGACCACTTCCTGTAGCTGCATCTGAGGCCTAATTACAGGGCCTCAATGCTCCAGTTGAGCCGTTACATCATCGCCTTGCTCCTCTCTGCACGACTGAGCACATATCCTGGTGCATAATGGAGGAATACACACATAAACACACGCACGCACTTCCGAATGTGCTTTCATTCTAGCAGACACTGTTTTTTCCTCTTCGTGTCTTGCTCTCAGACACAGCTACAGAGGAACTGTGTGGATCAGTAGCCATTAGGCCTGGAAGTGATCCTGGGAGGGAGGCCGCTTCCTCATACACGACATCACAACTTACACACACCCAGTGACGGCTGTACATGCAAATGTGTATGCACAGTCAGGGGTACCGGCAGTGGGGAACCTTCAGGGCCTTCTAGGCCATCAGAACAACTAATGGTTTCTGGAAAACAGTTAAATTGCACACACAGAGTTTGTTTAATCTTCCTAGTAAAGCACTGTTAATAGGATGGGATGTTCTGGAGCAGTTGAACACATGAACACATCTGCTAGAGGGGTATAATGTCCCACTGCAATGAGCTGTGGAACTGTAATGAGCTGTGGAGCAGAGGAACTGCGTTCTCCATAGTGATGGGGCTCCATCCAATACCTTTGTGACGAGGTGGAGTGGAGTTTGTTATCTAGAACTAATCATCCAACATTAGTAACTTCACTAATGCTCTTCTGAGTGAAAGCAATTAAATCCTCACAGCAATGACGGAAGGTGATGAAAGATGTCCCAGAAGAGTAGAGGCTGTTACTGCAGCAAAGAGGCACATACTAATACCCTTAATATCAGAGGAAATGTTAGATGAGCAGGTGTCTACAATTTTGTGGACATACAGTGTATGTGGGAGATGCATATACATATGAAGCAGAACATAACTCAATATATATACTATGTATAATATGTATAATATGTATATAATATGTATACTGTGGACTGTCAGTTAGTTATGTGTATATTGGCACAGTACTAGAGAGACACGATCTCCTGAAAACAAATTCCTTGTGTTGGTCAACATACTTGGCCAATAAACCTGATTCTGATGTAGTTGAGTTAAAGCAGAGACACCCAAGGTAAAATATTCCTCCAGTAAAAGTAGAAGTTCCTCCATTTAGACCTCCACTTGAGTAAAGGCAGAAAGGTATTTGTATTTAAATGTGTTTAAGTATGGAAAGTAAAAGTAGCATGATTTATTATGACTCTAATGTCCTATTATAATTTGCAGAACAAGGCACTTGAAAAGTCTCCATTAGGTAGAACTACATTAAAAACTACATTAACTAAATACTTACTGATTTCTTTAGTGTCCACCACTGAGTAAGGAGAATTTGGTACAAAGAACTGATATACGGTGAACTTCAAACACTGTTGTTCCTCCTTCAAATATAAATCATGTGTTTACAGAAGAGGCCAGTACAACAGGCAGATTCCAAAATCCTGAACTGTTACATTACAGTCTTATTAATATTTACACCCCTAAAATCTACATACAGCTCTGGAAATAAATAAGAGACCACTCCAGTTTCTTCTTAAATCAGCATCTCCACATGTACAGCAGGTTCTTAGTGAGGAACAGAAGGTTCGGTTCTAGCTTTACTGGTAGATACAGGGAGCGTCTGGTTCATAGGAACCAAGAAGGTCAAGCAGCAAACACACAGGACAACACAGCTACAGACTGGCAGAGGGCCAAAACCACTCTCTACTGACCGTGATGAGCGCCACCTCATTCGAATGTCCCTTAACCACAGTAAGATGACCTGAAGTGACCTACAGAAAGACTGGTGAGTGGTGGCTGGGGTGAAATGCACAGTGAGCATGGTTCAAAAATCAGGCTTCTGGAGGCGTCATTAGTGATTTTCTAAATAAACAGATCTAAAATACAATATTTGATCTGGAATTTGGGAGACATGTTTCCAGTAGTGTATAGAATAAAACAAAACTGCTCATTTTGGTCAAACACAAACCCATAAACTGTAAAACTAGAGAAACTGATCATTTTGAGGTGGCCTCTTAAATTTTTCCAGAGCTGCACAGTGACAACACAGCAACAGTAACAAAACTGGTGGACGATGTATTAAAAACCTACTGTTCAAGGCTGTGAAGTAATTTTTACTATTCTTTTCAGGGAACCTGTCAACTGTCAGTCGGCATGGCTGATGTTAATCTTTAAATGAGGCTGAAGTTGTCTTCCTATTTGCTAGCTTCTTAACTAAGGTTGTGCTCTACCTTAAATGCTGCAGCTTGTACAGGTGCCAGAATATATCTGCACCACCATTTAAGGTGGAACAACCTAGCCAGCTCCCACATCTTTAACAACTCCAGTTTTTCAGACCTTGGACAATAACAAGCAGCTTCGCTCAGCGTTTAATACTGAGCACACTGAAGAGCAGAGCAGTTCCACCTTTATTAGCGTCACAAACACAACCTGTGTGTAGCCGCCATGCTATGCGCATGTTGCTTCTGCGTGATCATCATGGTGTCTCAATTTAAACCAGTCACTCAGAGCACAGCTAATCAAATTATTTATTACCTCACCAAAAAAGGAAAACAACTGGTTTAATTCTAGGAGTAAATCATAGGGTGTAAATGGATCTGGGCACTTTTCACCCCGACCAGAGTCACATATCTTCTATGTAGCTCATTAGAGGACAGTTTACAGTGCTGAATATATGCATCCTATGGCACCTTTCAACAATACACACCGATTGGATATAAGCCAAATAATCTTCCAGCAATCTCATTATGAGAAACATAACAGTCGATATTTGAGATGCGTTCACTAAGTTACAGTTTAAAGCATCATAGGTTACAAGAATGACAGCAGGTTGGCATCTTTATTAGTATTAGAAGATATGGATTTGTAGTTCCCCACCTCACTTTTTACCCAGGTTTCATTCATACATAATATGTGCTTTACAAGGCGCATGTTTAGGTGTGGTTTGAATTAGGCAGAATGGGATTTTTGTCAAGCTTGCAGGATTTAGCTGCTTGTGGTGATTTTTGGAAGAGACCTCAGAGACCAAGAGACGGAGGGAGCTGACTTTAGAGCTTTAGCCAGATGCAGAGATTTAGGGTCCAGAGAGCTGAGAAGTGTTCAATCAGTTCCACACATTCACACACAAGGACTGTGAGGAACTCATCTACATGAGGCACATTCTACCATTTTGTTAGAGTCCATTCAAATCTCACCCTCACCCTCAACCACACACACACACACACACACACAAGATGCAGTATTTAAGCCAATTCCGGCCTGTGTGTGTAGTGTATAATTTAAGTAACAAAACAGGCAAATGAGAAGAACATCCAGATGATTACACATTCATCTTCCGCTTCCTTCCATCCGTTAGAAACACCACACACACACACACACTAACACACAACCTCCAATTAAGCCCAGGAGGATGCAGGCAGAGCGGCTGCTTCTATTTGCGTCTCCCTTAAAAAACTCAAGATCCATGATGGAGGGAGGGAAAGTGGGAGGGAGAGAGAGAGAGGTATACAACCATGCAAAATTATCAACCTCCATTACAATGAATAATTTCTCTACAGAAAAAAATGCTCTTGGCTGATTTTTATTAGCCTTTTATTAGCCTCCTTCACACTGTGTGGGGCTAAAGAACACATCAAACACGCAAACACAATTCAGGTACTGTTTATTAGCCATATCAACAGATTTTATTAATACATATATCAATACAGACACTTATCATTACTCTTATGGATATTATGGATATGTTGCTACCCTCACCACAGTTCCATTCTGGCACTGTAGCATTTAAGGAGGAACAGAACATTCAATTTAGGATCTGCCAAATAGGAACCAACTTCAGCCTCATTTAAAGATGAACATTAATCCCGCTGATGGCTCCTTGGAATGGGTATGAAAAGTGCCAACATCCTCTTCACAGTTTGGAACAGTACATTTCCGCCATAGCTGTTGCTCAGTTGCCGTTGTTTCCAACTGGGAAGTCTAGGATTTTGGAATTTTCTTCCTCTTTTACAAACACTGGATTTGTCTTTAAAGAAGACCACTGTATAAATGCCAATAGCAGCTCCTCCAGGAGCATATCTATATTTCCGTAATGACCAGTCAAGACCCGATACCAATTTAGCACCAGTTCTTGATATCTCTATATGTCAAATGATTTGAAATTGAAATACCAATATAACAATATTTTCTCTTTTAACGCTGACAAAAAAGTGGCCATGTCCACCGTTTGATCATCTGTTAACAATGAGCCTTCTCAAAGCTTTATTTAACATGTAAAGAAAGTGATCTAACAAAGCTGAAAGTTCATGTGCATCTTTTATTCAGTGACAGAAAACACAAAAAGCACTCAGAAATATCCAGCTCTACATGCTGAACTCTTTTGCTGTTAAATGACCCATCACCAAATTATCAGAATGGATTTCTGGCAAGATGCTTGATTCGATAGGGGAAATGGGCCACAGGGGCAAAAATAGTTGCCTATTTAAACAATATGAAATGTGGAGTACAACCTTAAAAGCAAGAGGAAACTGGCTATTTAGCATAACACCCTCTAGAGACTGGTGGTAAAACTAGGTGGGTCATTGTGGTGGGTCACTGCCACAGTGCTGAGTGTTTTTAGGTGGTTTAGGGAGACCCAGCCACTGCGAATAGTCACTCTGTTACAATAACAGCCCAGCAAAGTTAATTTTCAATCCATAACAGAGCCAGTTACAGACAGAGCAGGCTGAAATGTCAGAATATCTCCAGCAAATTGAGAAGAAGCTTAAATATTAATAAAGAGTTGTTATATGTAGACAACAACACAAAGAAATACAATACAAACAAATTAAATAAAAACAAGCAAATAATAAGAAATTAAACACTAACCCAATAAAAGAGTTCACATTAACTGCTATAACAGGTATAGCAGCTGCTTTCAAATACAGTGCTGGGGGAAGAATCTGATGCTCTTGTTCAATGCCAATCGGACAACAATACTGAATCAATTCCTGGTTTAATAAATCAATCAAATCTATTTCAAATGATCAAATTATTACATAGTTGGTTTAATTTACAATCCAGAATGGATAGACATATTCTCCAACATTAGGCAACAGAAATAAAAAAAACATGCGGAGCAAAAGGATGATCCACACAGTGACTGTGTGAAAACATCTCGTCCTTCTGTAAAGCTGTAAAGAATACAGCCACAGTTACACTCATTGTTCAGCGAGCTTTAGCAAACTCGAACCCACCGACAGCAATGAATGTTGATTGTGACCTTTGAAGGAAGCAGGAGAATGGAGGATAAAACATTTCTCTGGCAGGCCTGATGTTAGGGCTTTTGCTGCTGTTGTGTGGTCCGGTCGCAGGGCACAATCAACGGTCGATGGTTTTTACAGTGTTATCATCAAACTCACCGACAGCGTTGAATGTTCCCCGAGACCAACCAGAGGAAAGGAGTCCAATTATTAGAACTGAAATCACCCTCACAATGTCTCCTAAAACCAGAGTGACAGAAAGAGAAGGCATTAATAATTTTCTAATCAAAATGAAGATGCATAATCAGCTCTATTCAGAAAATGATTCCTATTACTTCAGTGCAATCAAACTGCCTTCAAAGTATCACACAGCACAGAAATCTTTACACCAACGACACAATAATGAGGACAATGTCACTCCACATTTTATTTCACTCCACAAAAAAAAAAAAAAGAATAATAATTCACTCAATGATAACATTATTATCTGCAACCTTGTAACTCTGTAACATTAACATTAACTTTAATCTGTGCTTTTTTAATGGATACGGTGAAAGTCAGGTTTAAAGTTTATTGAGTTTTGTTTTGGCCATGAACTTAATACCTATATGTGTGGTAGCAGTGGTCTCTAAAAGCCATCAACGTGTTTGAGGCACTCTGCATATAAGGAGCTTGAGACACATTCAAATACATCTGAAATATTTCTCCTTCCTATAGTGTTGTATAAGGCTGTTATCATATTGCTAATTACATCAAGGCTGAGCCATACACATCAATGTAAAGATTTTTGGACGTTGCACTGATTCACAAGCTTTTAACTTCAGAGAGCACAGCAATGTTGTGGACACACCGCATTCAAGCAAAGGAGAAGCAGTAAAGACGAAACGTCCTGAAGGTTTTGATTTATAATACTTGATGGTATTCTATAGCAGAAAGTTGACCTGACAGAATAACAAAGCCCAAATTCACTCCTGAGGTTCAGTTTTTGATAGAAGCTCCTCAAGGAAGATTTTCCACATCTTTCCCCTGCCTTATGGCTGGTTATGTGAAATGTGTATGTTCCCTGTTTTCATACGAGCAGAATGTCAAAGCAGCCTAACGGAGGATGATGTCATTTTATTAATGGTATGCTGACAGAAGGCTGAACAATCTTATAGAGGAGCTCTCAACAACCGAACCATTTCAACAGACAGCACACAGAGAATTTCAACACAAATTACAATTAACAAAACATTTAAATTAGACAATTAGAATAAAAACCCGATTTAACCAAAAAGTGAGCCCAGTTAACTAATATTTAACATTCAGCAAAGAGAGCATATTCAGTTCAGACATGAACCTGATGAAGCTAGCCTGTATAGCTGTAGTATTCTCCAAAGCAAATGCCCAACATCTCAGGCCATGAGTGCTGATCCGGGATCATTTCCTTCCATCTGACAAACAGCAGCTCATTCTCAATCAGCACTCGTTCTCTATCCCATATGAACCTGCATTCTGCCCTTCATTCTGTAATAAAGCCTCAAAGAGGCCCAGGCTTCATTCATATGGCAGACAAGCGTCCACCCACCTGACACACACACACACACACACACATACCATACCCACAAAAACACACTCTTCAGACAAGAGGCCATGTTCTCGCCTGTATATACATTTAAGTGATCAAACCAAATTCAAAATAAAATCTACTATCCATCTGATCCCCACACTGTTACAGGCACACACGCTAACACACAAACTCACACCCACAGATACAGCCCCAAGACCACATGTACGACCACACACACACACACACACACACACACACACACACACACAAAACCACTTCACAACCCAGAACCAAATGAAAAACAGGAGAGGGTGGGGTGATGGGGTTTGCCATGGCGACAGGAGTATGGGACAGGCATGTGCTAATCCACAGGACTCTTAGGGCCATGTGTGTGCGTGTGAGTGTAGGGAGGGGGTCAGGGCAAGACCCTGCACCCCAAGTCTGAACGTGCGGATTGTATTCAGGGAGATTTCTGCTGTTCTGAGAGAATATAGAGGGCATGGGGGGAGACAGCTTACATGTGAGAGCAGTGTATAGAGAGAGAGAGAGAGAGAGAGAGAGAGAGAGAATGGCATGATTAAAGTGCAAGTACTGGCTTCTAATAAGTTGTACATAGTTTCAAATAGACTATATTTAGCATCTGAGCTGCTCGTCCAGCATTCCTTCTGAAATCTGGAGTATTAATAGAGAGTTTATTCTCCTTTGCTTGGCGAGCAAACAAGATGTTGGAACACTGCTGTGAGGATTTGACTGCATTCAGCCACAATGGCATCAAGTACTGATGTTGGATGATTAGTTCTGAATCATAATTCCATCCCAAAGGTATTGGACCGTATGTGCATGTTACCAGCATGATTTTGTTAAGGCTATAATGATTAACACAGGAGCGTACTGTGTGTGGCACGACACAACATGGTGCTTCAAATACCAAGGCAATGGCATCTGATAGGAATATGAGCTACTCTAGAGGATGCCATTCTATTGACAATGCTCTTCTACAGAGATTGTACAAGCTGTGTGTGCTCAACTGAACACCTGTGTCAGCAATGGGTGTTTTTTAAATAGCCAAATTCACTAATAAGAAGGAGTGTCTGAAGGCGGACATACAGTGTATTTACATAAATAAAAATAATATGTTCACACACTAGGCAACACTTAAAGGAACAGCTTGGCAAAAAATCAAACTGACCCAGTTTTCTACTAAACCCAGATGTGGTTGATCAGCCAAGACACGTCTGGCTTCCAGATTTTATTTAGACTGGCTAGTAGTTCAGTAGAACTACAAGGCTAAAAGTGTTATTAAAGTTATGAAGACTTGCTGACATGGTTTATAACACAGTATGACTTACTGTGAACTCTAATAACAAAACAAAACGTCATGTTGTAGCTGAACACTGTGGCCAGTCATTTTAGGCAAGAGGTGTTGTGCTAAATTGCCCCTCCTAGTGCAGGAATGATCTCTTTTCATTTTTGTATTAATAACTTCATAAATCTTCAATTTTCATGCTGAAGATATACGTTAAAGACTGGAAACATCAGAAAACTGAAATGCCATCTGTCGTCCATATACATGTGTGACACTGCTCCTGCAAAGGACACGTGGAGGAGTAAGATTCTGTGGGAAAGTGGAAACTCATATAAAAAATAATGTGATGTTTTGTCTGTCATTATAATCAATCTGTCCTCCTGCGATCTAATGCGAGTGACAAGGTAAGCTCTATGTAACTGTACTGCCGTAGAGTGAACTCATGCTTATCCTACAGAAGTGAACTGTTAGGTGTTATATGTGTGACTTGGGAGACCGGGAGAAACTAGCTTCCAAGGATAGTTGTTTTTTGGAGCTTGCCATCATGAGTCATGGATCAAGTGGCGTCCACTGTCATATCACAATATTCAAACAAAAGTGTGTAAGGTACATCATTAATACAGCCCTAGTTTCTAGGATAGCATACATAGTGTCAAGCACAGTACATTTCCAATAGCTTGTAGTCACCTGCTTATCTAATGCTTTTTGACCTACTACTAATAACAGAGCTTTCACTAAAAGGTTTGGCAAATTGTAAGCTCATTTCTGAAAAGCTGATAAAAGCAAACACTGATCAGTGCAGAACTAGATATGAATCTTTATTAGCACTCTGTAGAGCACTTTTGCTAGCTGTCTCTCAGCAGTACATGGTTGCATCTCTAACAGTTCAGACAGAGGCTTTTTTTAAGGACCGAAGTCGCTGTCCTACTTTTCCCACCAAACTCCTACAAACATCACTGCAGCAAACAGTTCTGACAGGACATGGAGCCAAACCCATGACTTTTGTTCTCACTTTTGTTCTTTTCAACACCACTTTGTGTAATTCTCCCTCAATGTAGCTAAATATTAAACTCACAACCTCACTCTTTGTTCCAAAAAAGTGAGCGAACTTCTGCACGCATACACAAACACAAGAATCTACAGCCATTATGACAGAAAAAGGCTAATACAGATATGATTAATGTAGCCTGAAAACCACTAGGTCAAAAATAAACTGCCAGGAGTCAACGCCCCCAATCACTGTTTGCACAGCGCTGACTCAGGACCTTCATTATGCAGCAATCCACTCTGCAGCAAAGCCATAATTAAGGCCTTGCTCCCTTATGAATCATTTAAAAGCTAAATGATTTATAATTTAGAGTTTATTTTCATTTTTAATGTTTTTTTGGCCTTCTGCTGGAGACAAAAGGGTGTTCTTATAGGGTGGGAGGAGGAGAGACGCTGGCTTTTGGAGAAAATCAGACTATTTATACATCTCTCAAACGTAGCCCATCAGAGACGGAGAGGGATGAAAAGAAGCCGTTTCTGAAAGGTAATAAATAATTTTGTTTGAGTGACTTTGGGCCCCAGTAAAAATAGCACAGTGAAATACAGCGTTAGTGCTGTCACACGCACGCCGCCTCGTGAATTACTGAGGGCACTAAATATGAGCAGACTGCATATGTATTATAACATGATCTATGAAACTGTGTGTTGTGGGGTCCAGATTTATGCGTGTATGTTTCTCCTAAAGACCTTACAAGGATACTTTTAAGTTCACAAGCCTTTTTTTATGTATGCGCTTTCCACAGTAAGCTAACAGAAACCCTTCTTTTATCCTATTTCTGAAAAGCATTACACCATCCATTTTCCAGGCTGATCCCTGCTACATCTGCAGCATACGACTGGTTGATTACCAGCGTTTTTTAAAAGAACAGATCATTCACATTTATGACAGAATGAAGCACCTGTCCATTGGCTTCTGTTCTAAATGTTTTGAGCCAACAGGTAAACAATAAATGACAGTCCATGGCAACTGATCATAGGCTGCAGATGTGGCGGACAGAGATCAGGTTGAAAAAAGTGATGGAGTATTCCCTTAATGGGTTAAGGCAGAGGTGTAGTTTAGGACTGTGGAGTTCTTACAGCTTTTACAGTCCTGTACAGTCTGTGACCACTCGTCATTTATGTAGCGTCTAGTCGAAACGGCTATTAGGTACAGGCTATTTTTCAGGTTTTCAAACAAATCTGCAGTGATACTTCTTCACACCTCCAAAGTTCAGTCTTAGAAGTTGATTGTATGTTTTTGCTTCACATGATTCTAGTAATACTAAACACAGTCAGTGGTCTGGACTCTGGGGTATCAGTCCATTGTTCTGGAAATGCCAGCAGATTCATTTAACCGTAACAGCTGCTTGACAGCTACACATCCTTTTGGTTCCATCATTATAGCCCTTAACAATGTATTTGTTGCAGAAACTCATATCCTGATAACAATACAAATATTATTTACATGCTTTTTCCTATTTTGCACTAGTATGTACAGTACTGTGCTAAGTCTAAGGCACCTACACAACAAGTTTTTTTTGTAATATAACCAAACTAGGTAAAAGATGGAAACTACAAATAATACTGGCCTTCCTCAGAAAAGCTTGGAACACAGTAGAACACAGTAGCATATACAAGACATTTTATTGTATTCATATTATTTTTATTTATTCTTTTCTTTTTTTGCTTGTTTTCTTGATCATATAAATGCCTGCTGCAGGGATAAGCTTTTTAAATCTCATCTCCTCTGAATTATGTGTGTATTATTACTATTATTATTACCTGAGCATGGCCTCGGTGACTGGGTACAGCATGAAGATGTTCCATCTGTCATTTGTCATCATTTGTCCATAAATGTGGCTCGCTCTGAGGAGAATAGGGCGGGACCATGCTGCTGCTTTTGTTCTGACCTGCAGGGGACACACAAGAACACACTCTGTAAACCTCACTCACAAACATCCACCTAATGACTTTCAGACTGAGTGAATGTGGCCATTGCAAGTGGTTTTGTGATGATGTGGTGTGCTGTTACATTATAGGAAGGGGGAGGGAGTGTGCTGGGTGTGGCTTTGGTGGAATCGGGTCCTGTTCCCCACCTCAAATGTCCCCATGTTTCTAATCTCTTACAAATACACATACAAATATGCATACATATATTTAACTGTACTGCTGACAGATTATACTGACTGTAATAATACTGTTCCAAAATAACCCAAAACCTAATCCTAACCACTAAGGGAGGCAAATGTTTCTGTATAAAATGATTGTGTACTTGTGTTTTGCATTTGAGGGCTTTGATCTGTAGATTATTTAAGTAGTATTTTACTCCAAAGAGTTTCAACCTAATCTCTATCTGCTGCTCAGACCACTGAAGTGGGGTGTCATTCTAAGTCTAAGCAGGTTATTCTTGAAAATCCTCACTCCGGCGTCATCTGATACATTATAATGTGCTGAATACGAATTAAAAGACATGCAATAGAAGCCAATGGGCAGCTGCTAGATTGAAAAATGCTGAAGTGTTGGAAAAAAAAAAGAATAAAGCATTACTGAGACCTCGGTGGTCACAGCTTTAGTCAACAGCAGCAGACAGAGTAACAGTATGGGTAGATTAACAGTCTTAATGAATTACAGGAATAGAGTAAACTGTATTACTGATTAGCCGCACTATTAATACAATGCTATAATACTAGAGTAAAGGTAGGTCTGCTGGTAACAATATAGACTGGATCTGTGTCTCAGAATACAGGCACAGCACGCTCTGATTGGCTAGGATGGGAAGAGAAAAGGCCAGACAGAATGTCTGCTGAGATAACAGACTACTGATAGAATCTCCCAAGAGCAGAGAGAAACGGTAAGAAAGAAGGACGGAGAGAAAGAAGTATGAGAGTCAGTGTGTCAAATAACCATGATACAGAGTTAGCTCTGCTTTCAAGGCCGGGTCAGCTGGCCTTGAAAGTAGAGTAGGGCAGTATGCACAAACCAAAGCACCATACCACCAGGGCAGTCCGGATAAACCAAAGCGCATGACCAGCGCCATCCATCAGAGCAAGCAGAAGCACGAGTCGCACAACACGCCACATCACACCAATTAATCTAATCTGACAGAGCAGCTCCATCACACTGCTCTTTCTGTATGTGTAAGCATGCATGCTTGGCAGGGCTCAAAGACATTGTGGAGAAAGTCACATTGTGGTATTTGTTTTTGTGCAAAACGTTTTGCCCTCTTGTCTAAAGGTGGTATTTTTCCTCCTTTGTGTACAGTATCAATATGAGTTAAATACCACATGCAATATAACTTTCATTACACTGAATGTCGGTTGGTGAGCTTCTGATGTCGACTGCTGCACAGCAGACACTGAATAAGACACTATGCAGCACTAAATGCTTGTAGCCTGTTTGCTTATGTTTGTCAAAGAGAAGAAGTGAAATGCATGCATAAAGATGGAGTACAGAAGTAGAGAAAGCATGAGCAGTGGAGGCAGAGATACTTTTTCCACTGCCACCATTCAAAAACAGGGACTGTCCCAAGACGGAACCTTTTACATCTTAAAGCCTTACTCGAGTAGGATTAGTTTTACCAGAGGAGGTCTGATAATGTATAAGCATGTGATTTGACTGGCTGATTCATACAGGATGAAGAATCTCTGTAATGCCCCAAAATACGCAAATAACCCGGATCAAAACATCATCATGAGGACATTTACATTTACAGCATTATGGAGCATTATTAGGAGCCGCTGTTCACAACAATAACAACACACTGTGTGTCTGACTGACAGACCAGCATTAAGCTAGTAAAAGGGACTCATTCTACTTCCTGAATGTTGTCTAATAAGAGAAAATGCACTGCCCTGCGAGAGTTGCACTGAAGATATTTGATTTTCTTTCTGACTGTAATTTGGCCATTACCAAAAATGTTGTGGCTTTTTAGTCATGAACTTGAGGATTAAGGCTCAAATTAGGCTCTGTTTTCGCTGATAGGCTTGTCTCCAGGTCATAAAAAGAAAATAAAGGGAGGCACTGTTTTCCACAAAGCTGGACTCAGTTTCTCATTCACCAGCTTGTTCGAATTTTCTCGTTCCAATTTAAATGATGCAGGAGTTATTATAATGCCTCAGGCCCCGTAATGTACCTGCCGCACCCTTTAAGATGGCACAGGAAAATATAAACAAGAGGCTGGCAAATGAGAAGCCAACTTCAGCCCTGTCCGTTTCCTTTTGCCAGTTTTCTTATTACGTTACTAAGATGTGGACTCGAGCAGGGCTACTGTTACAGGGGAGCTCCATGTTATGTGAATAATTCACTTCGTAATTATTACTTAACAGACTTGTAATAATTACACATATGGCAGATTCGCACTGTATTAAAGTCACAGAGGTCATCAGTAATCACTCAACGTACACCATGTCCCCAGGTAAAACTAGTCCGGCTTTACAGTTTGTCTTCTATCTGCTTGACTCATGATAACCGTCGTTAACATTTAGTTGTCTGTAAAACATGTAGTGCCACTTTAAAGTGTCTTATTGGGCTACTTAGCCATCTGGCTCGCTAGTTAGCTTAATTTGTTGGCTAATATAAAACAATATGCTGCACTGTGATGTGCACACACGCACTCGAGCAGAATCGAGCAATGCTTACATTTTTCTCTGTTGAGTATAAAAACATGAGCAGAAACTCCCATTCAGTGGATGTTAGAATACACAAATAAACAGAGTAATGTTGTTTTAAACAAGAGACATCACTGAGACATCAACATGTAATTCTAGTTTATGTCCAGGTGCCTTCATTGATCATGTAATAGCGCTTTATGACTTTATCCTCACCCCGAGTAGTAGCCAAAAAAACTTGCTAAGCTGTCTTTGGCTTTAGATTCAAAAAGTGCCACTAGTTCACATTGGTACCAAAAACCATAAGACTAGAGCCCTCTGCAGTGGATGGCTGGCAGGAAAAGAAAAAGCACGCTTCCACTCTTCTGGTGCCAAAGGTTCCAGTCAACGGCCTTCGACTTTATCTAATCACCGTTTAGGGGAAAGGCATTTTGAAAGGTTAAAAGGTCAAAATGGTTCCAAAGTAAAATAGAGAGAGAGAGAAAGTGGGGAGAGTGGGGGAGAGAGAAAGAAAGAAAGATAAGCCATTCTAATCGGGCCAAGTTACAGAGTGGTCCCATTATGAAGTTGGCCACGATCTAATGCAGCTGCAGACAGGATGAAAGTCAAACTCCTATAGGCCTGCTAACCCACTATTTCCAAGTCCTAAAGCTGGTGTGGAACACGGCCAGCAGTTCTGCTCTCCAGCACTCCTTGGCATGTCGAGTATTTGGCCGAAAAATCAGAGAGCAAAAGATGATACTACACGTCTTACAGAAACTGAAACGTACTGGTATTAGGTGTAAAATCTGAAGGTGGTAAATGAACTGCATACATTTTGGAATGTTTAATGTTCAGAAATAATTTAAATAATTATATTAATATGGATATAATATAAGCTTGTTTTGGCCAAAATAAAATTGCTCAGGATATATTCAATAAAAGCTTTGATTGTGTATATTCCACCACAATGTAAATAATTCATTTGGGTGTGCAAAGTATTTTAGTAAACAATTAGAAATCATTTCAAATGAATCAAATTGTGCTGTAATACAATCGAAGCGTCGTCACAGATTTACATCCCTAATAGCTCTGTACACCAGGAGAACGTTACAGATTCCATTTGTCATGGAAAATACAGTTGTAATCATTTAGCTTCAGTACCGTAGCCCGATTAATGGAAACTCAACACAATAGTAGGCTTGTGTGCTCTTCAGCTGTGAGCTCTAACGGTGGAAACTAAAGAGGAATGGGTAACTTGGATAAAAGCCAAGAGCTGGGAACAGGCCACAGGTTTGTCTAGATAGAGAGTCCATGATAGACGAAACACCATAACAATGAAATTAATGTGTGATGACAGGAGCGTCGGCTTTTTGTTATTCTAGTGCTCAGCAGAATTAAAATCAGAAACAGGTATCACTGACATCCATACTGAGACAGACACTAAATAATTTCAGTGTTATGATGATTATAATGGAGGGTTCTGAGCACTCAAGCATTTGCCTGCACCAGACATTCGCTGGCAAGTCCTAACCTGTGTGCTTAGCTTATCGCTGGAACTCCAGTAAGAAGATTTTACCTGATAGACCTTGTTCCTCAGCCAGAGACCTCCTCACCCGTCCGGGCACATAATTAGGGAACTCTTTATTTTAACAGTTGAATTTAATTGAATAAAAATATCACAGATATGCAGAAACAAGTAAATCAGTGAACATGACACATGTTATTAATGTAACACAGGAAATGGATCCATTTGCTTTGTGCTTTTGTTAACATGCCACTGCAGTTTCAGCTTTAGAGCTTAACTTTTATAGCAGCATAAATATTTAAAAGAGTACAATATAAATTGTGTAGCTCGGTAACAACTGTGTAAAATTGTGTGAAAATGTTTCCTGCTGTTTGGGTTTGTGACAGAGACAGAAAGAGAAAGAGAGAGGGAGAGAGACCATGCAACGCTTTATTGAAATAAGAGTAGGGGA